>JBAMYA010000003.1:732120-746990 GCA_037176975.1 Arrhamphus sclerolepis
AAGCAGCTGCTCTCCACCTCAGTTATTCCACCTTAAAGCAGCTGCTCTCCACCTCAGTTATTCCACCTTAAAACAGCTGCTTTCTGATGTCAGAACTGAATCAAACAGACGGTCAGATTGAAATTTCTTCAGAAATGTTCGATTTTTAATCTATGTTTAATGTTCTACGTATATTCTTGCCTTTGCACACTCTCGCGGGCCCGATAAAATGAGGTGGAGGCCCGGATGTGGCCCGTGAGCCTTGAGTTTGACATATGGGTTAGAGGCACTAAAGAGGAAGAGATGGACATGTGACCTCTCTGGATGCGGCACTCTCGGATGTCCTCACAGATTCTATCAAAGTCTTCCTCCAGCCCGTCTCTGATGATGGCCCGTATCATGTCCTTCAGGGCGCACGCGCGGTGGCGAATCTGCCGGTCTGACACACAAAAACAAAAAGCAACATGAAGACTTGACTGTGCAGAAATAGACTTTTCTGCATTTTTACGTTCCCTTTGGTTTGACCCGTGGAAGCCACATCTCTCATGGTGGACACGGATGGAGACGAGAACCTAAACTAGATACTATCAGACGGCATCAGAACATTTATGTCTTCAGGTGTCTCACCCATCGGGTGGATGTCAGGGTTGTACTCTAGAGCGTTCTGCCAGATGAGGTCTGCGTCCGACATGAACTCGCTGACGGTGACGTATTTGTGCTGGTCGATGTTGGTCAGGAGTGTGGAAAGGTCCATTGGCTTCTTAATCACCATGAGATAGTCGGGGATCTGAAGGAGTCAGAGAAGAGGAGACGAGGGATTTCTGGAGGTGGATTCAGTTAAAAAACGTCCTCCTGACTGCAACAAGAAACACGTCATGAGCCTCTTCAGCCTGCTTCGCTCTGTATCTACCACTGCGTCACTCATCACTGCAGAATGAAATTCTTCTTCCGACATGTTTTCCTCCTCAAGTACTGAAGGTTCTCCAGACGGTTAAACTCCACAGACTCACCTCCTCGGTGTCCACAGGTCTACTGAAGACCTTGAAGCGGCGGTCCAGCATCAGCTCCTCCGTGACGTTACGGAGGAAGAGGCGGAGCTCTCGCAGGACGTCCTCCTCCTGCTCCTCGAGGCGGAGGCGCTCCTGCTCCGACAGCTGCCGGGGAGGAGGCGGCGCCGCCACTGGAAGGACCTCCATGGCCTGAGTCACTGAGGAGGAGGAGAACTTCAGCTTCAAGTCAGTCCATTTCATTTTTTTTGAACCGGCATGTGGATTTGACATACGAGCCTTATACTTGGGGGGCGGAGCCTCTGCCGCCTGGTTCAGAAGGAGATCCTGGAAGAAGTCGGCTCTCTCCTGCTGGCTGGGAGCACTGATGGTGTAGACCTCCTCGTACTGCTCCTGAAAGAGAGTCTGAATCTGAGGACAGGATGAGACAGATGTCAGAGAGGCTCTCAGAGTTTTTCTTTTGCTGTCATTTATTCAGTCATGAAGTTCGTCCTTCACCTTTGGCTCCATCTCTTCATAAGGGACGCTACAGGTGGCGAGGAGGAGGATGGGAGAGAAGGAGGGGATGCTGTCCAGCAAGCTGAGGAAGGAGGCCCTCAGCTCCAGTCTGGCCGTCTCCCACCACTGCTGGATGTGTGGGATGTAGAGGATGCTGGGAGAGGTCCTCCTGGCCTCCCTGAACACCTGCTCAGGGGAGAGATCAATACACTTTAAAGTTAACTTTTACAAAAATACGCTGTTTTCCTTCAGATTTTTCATTAAAATATTGAAAATTATATTCATTTTTAAAAAACCACGTGGTTCCCGTTGCAGTTGATTAAATGGCGCCTGAGCTCTGTGTTCTCACTATCGTCCACAGCTTTCCACTTGGATGTGTATTAAACAAATAAACAAATAATAAATCTGAGAAAATAAGACAAAGTAACAAAAACTGCCCCAGGAATCGCTTCAAACTAACAGAAATGATTCAACTCCTTTAAAACCAACGCAGAAGAATAAAAAGATAAAATGTAAATAAAAGAAATGCAAAACAGGAATATAAAAACAGGAGTGGGTCAATCTGTCTGGAATAAAAATAAAGATAGAACAACTGAAGAAAGTGGGTCAACCTGCTACTAATTAACAACAAGCAGATGGTTAAAGGGACACTATGTAATATTACAGATGGTCCATTAACAAAAATGGACTGCTTCATTCAAAAGTATGACCTTATTAATTAGTAATTACTTCCATCAACAAATCAGAGTTCTTGAATTTGTCATTTATATAAACATTGCGTTGGCGTGTTTAATGGTGATCGCTATGTTGCGCCGCCATCTTGAGACTACGGTCCACGGCAGGGAACAAAAGCACAGCTCCGCGTTTTGCGCTAGCGCTAGCGGTAGTTGGCTGCAAAACTCTCGCCCCGCTCCGACCGATCCACTGCCCCTACCTTGCAGTCTTCTTCCTCTCGGTAGCGGATTCTTCTAAAATAAATGTCAGACTCTAAAAACAACATTTCCCCGTCAAAGCTACAAGGTTTTAGAAGAAGCACTTGCTGTTTTGTTTTGATAATTAGCACAAACCGGTCAGGACGCCCGGTTGTGGTGCTTGGGTCCACGCGACACGTCACCCCTTCCCCTTCCCAGCGTTCTCCCTCCTTTCACTCCCTCCTTCCCAGCCCCAGTTGGAGGGGGGCGCCATCTCCATCTCTGTGCTAACCGCTAGGTTAGCTCATCTTCATTTTCAGTTGTTGCTGGATGACAGTAGTAACTGAAGTACCTGATCTAATATTTAAAAAAAAGACAACATAATAAGTCGTCTTGTAATGGACATATGACACTTTTCAGTCTAAATTACTAAATGAAAGCAACTATTTCACAAACCTAACCTCATCTACTGAGAGGAGTTCTGTTACTGTACCAATTCTGTTTCCTGGATCAATGACATTTCTCAGCTACTGTAGATGGAAACGCTCCTGGGAAAAGGACCGGGATAAAGAATGGTTGCAGTACACGACCTCACCACTAGATGGAGAAAATCCTACACAGTGTCCCTTTAAAGGCAGTCTGAGAGAGCGAGCTGTTTCTGATTGGTCACCTCTGCACAGGTTTCTTCTGGCGACGCGCTGCTGCCTCCGTACAGCACTGCAGAGTCCAGGCTGTGAACAGGGAAACGCTCCAGAGCGTGCAGAACGGCGGGGGCCAGGTGGGAGGTCTGAGCAGAGCCGGGGCGGCCAGCCAGGAGCATCCGAGGGAGGTTGGATGTTGGCTGTCTGACTGCGCTCCTGCAGGAGGAGATGGGAGAACAGATGAAAGGTTAACATTATGAGGAGGGACTGTTAGCAGTCCAGCTCTCTGCCACTCACCTGGTGAAGTGCAGGATGCTTCTCTTTTTTCCAGGAGACCCGGAGATCTCGCCACCACACATTCGAGTGCCATCAAGGACGCCTGACGTCAGATCTGACCAACAGAAGAGAATATTCGTAAAGAGGGTGTCGGCTGCTAATCCAGCGCCAGCTCCAACCCACCTGGTTCTCTCTTCTTCTTCATGCCCCACTCGGCGTGTGGAAACATCCTCTGGAGGACTGCCAGTATTCGCTGCAGGGCGGCGCCGAGCAGCGGGCGAACCACAGACGACAGTGGTTTGGCGGGGGAAGCGGCGGAGCAGCGAGAGGCCGGTGACATCTTGCTCATGGCCGCAGCAAAGTCGCAGCTGCCGACGGAGATGGAGGAGACGTCCAGCAGCAGCTTCTGGGAGGTGCCGTAGATCTGCGGGTAGCAACGGCGCACGGCGCACAACACGGCCTCGGTGCACGCCGCCCTGATGTCAGCGCCACAGTAACCTGAGAGGCGGCGACAACAGGAAATTAAATCATTTAGACGATAAAAGACGCTGCGGGGTGTTTTTCTTACCGACACACTTCTCTGCCAGGTCCTCCAGTAGGTCTTCAGATGGAGGAGGTTTCCACTCACAGGTGTGGATTCTTAAGATGTCCTTACGAGACTGAAACACAAGAAGACACACAGATGGACGAGTGACAACGAGGACAACTGCTTTAAGGTGGAATAACTGAGGTGGAGAGCAGCTGGTTGATGTCAGAAAGTCAGACTTTAGGAAATCACTGAAGATTTTACAAAAAAGTTGATCATTTTTGTCCAAACTTTAAAACAATGATTTGCGATTTCCGTACAAAAAGTTGAAATTTGCAATTTTACAGCTGTTGTGATTGTATTTAAAAATGTCGCAAACAAACAAAAAATGTTAGAAATTGAGATTTTAATAAAAAACATATCTGACATTTGTGATCGTATAATAAAAGTTGGGTTGTCTTGATCTTTCAAAATTTCCAATTTTACAAGAAAATTACCTTAAGAAAAAAAATATGTTTGTCTTTTTAATTTTCTAAGAAAAAAACTATGATTTTAGTACAAATGCTTCATTTCATCATAAAAGTCACAATTCTTTTTTTTAATTTGCGATTTCAAAACAAAAATGAACTTTTTTTCATAAAAATACAAAAAAGATGTAATATGCAAAATTTACTTTTTTTACTTTTTAACAAAAAATCCTCTCCTCTGTCCTTCATTCCCACTGTCCTAGTTCTTACTCAGCTGGTATTCAGCAGGAGGGTCCCCCTAAGAACCAGGTTCTGGTCCAGGTTTCTTCTCAAGAGCACTAAATAAATAGCGCTACATAAATAAATTGAATTGAATTAATTCAACTTTTTTTAAATTTTATTTTGTGACGTGGCCCTTTAACGGTAACCATGGTGATGATGTCGTCCAGGATGAAATAGTTTGACACCTTCAGATTAAATGACGGTTTTACTGAAGAAAACAATGCAAAAAGACA
Source organism: Arrhamphus sclerolepis (assembly GCA_037176975.1). Classification (NCBI taxonomy): domain Eukaryota; kingdom Metazoa; phylum Chordata; class Actinopteri; order Beloniformes; family Hemiramphidae; genus Arrhamphus; species Arrhamphus sclerolepis. The sequence continues at coordinate 736,941 of JBAMYA010000003.1, forward strand.
AGAGTGAAAGTAACGACCAAGCGTCACCTCTCTGTCGGGAAGACCGAAGAAGAACTCCCGGTCAAAGCGTCCTGGACGCCGCAGCGCCGGATCGATGGAGTCCAGGCGGTTGGTCGCTCCGATCACCACGACTTCCCCTCGACTGTCCAGCCCGTCCATCAGAGCCAGCAGCGTCGACACGATGGAGCTGAAGGATCCAAAAGTCGGTTAGTCAGGGGTAGAAACAAGCTGGTGAAGCAACTGAAGAAAAGGATTAACATCGGCCACGTGACTCTCATGACGATCAACAACTCTCTGGTACCGAATATGAAACATCTTAAAGACACAAACTCAAGTCCCGCAGACTTTATTTTAGTGCTCAGATGCAGCACAGCATGATCGGGAGGACTGAGCGGTTTTTACTCCGGAACCAAAGAGGTTTGGTTGTTTGTAGAAGTCGGTTAACAGACTCTCATAGATGTAATAGAAAAAAAAGCAAAAACAACCTGTGTATCTGATCCTGTCTGCTGGACCGGACCGGAGCCAAGCCATCAATTTCATCAAAGAAGATGATGGATGGACGCTTTAGATAGGCCTGATGAGCCGAGAAGAGGATGTTCAAGACTGAGGATGCTCTAGTAGCTCTAATAGCTCATGAATGGAGGGTGGGGTTACCTGGCGAAACAGCAGCCGCAGCTGCTTCTCCGACTCGCCCACCCACTTGCTGAGGCAGTCGGCTCCTTTCCTCATGAAGAAGGCCACCTTCCTGTTGCTATGGCTACACTCGTTGGCCAATGCCCGGGCGACCAGGGTTTTCCCAGTTCCAGGAGGACCGTAAAACAGACACCCCCTGGAGAGATGGACAGACGGAGCAGTAGGTTCAGGGAGTTTTCAGGAATCCAAGATAAAGTCAAAGTATTCAAATCTCTGAGTCACCTGGGAGGCTGAATCTTGAAGTTGTCAAAGACCTCTGGGTAGACGAGCGGGAAGACGATCATCTCCCTCAGAGCTAAGATGTGACCCGATAAACCTCCGATGCTGTCAAAACCCACCTGAGGAGAAAAAGGATCAGGGCTAAACAATAAAACGAGAGTTTGGCAGACTTTCGTGATGAGCTGTAACTCACAGACTGATCGACAGCCATGGGATCGATGTCTGCCAGAGAGATCTTGTCTCTGCGAGTCCCAAACAGGTGCTTAGTGTGCAGGCTGAGTGTCCAATGGCTGTCCACGCAGTACAAAATACAGTAAACCAGCCATGAAAAGAAACAAAACACGAGGGGAGGAGAAAAGATGTCTGCTTATTAAACTTTATTTGAGAAGTTGAACTTCATCATGTCTAAGACGAGTCGTTCTCAAAACACCTAATTAACTGCTAGAATTTTAACTTCAGCCGTGTGTGTGTCAGCTGGAATAAAAACATCCATGGGTCCAAATGAGATCAAATATTCTACACTTTTAGGATTTGCTTTCTCTAGAAGCTGAAACATCCACCAACTTCAGACTTATTTTCAATGTTGCCCAGAAGATCAGGTGACATGCACGCGCAGAACTTTTAACCCGTTGGAATTCGCTCATAAGGCAGGGTGAGGATAACTTTCCAGGACAACTTAACCGTTTCCAGGACATTTGACATTTTTTCTCATTTTCCATAAGTTTTCCAGTACTGGAAAACTGGTCAATCATTTTTCCAGGTTTTCCATGACGCATGGGAACCCTGCAAAAGCCTACAGTTTATGATGAAAGTTGCGTATTTTGTGAAATTTTTAGATTTTATGGCAAAAATTTACTTTTGTTTACTGGAAATTCTGACAACATAGCTGGTTGTGAATAACTGACCCTTTAACGGTAACCATGGTGATGACGTGTTTGAGTCTGACACCGCTGGTTTACAGTCTGAAAACCTCAACCAGAGGCAGCAGTTCGGAAACTGGTTTGATGGTCCAGTCAGGCATGTCACAGACAGATGTCCTCACTGACCTGCTGGACGGTTTGTCCCCTTCATCCTCAGAGTTGTCCTCAACAGATGAATTAGACCGCATTCTGTGGGTGGATGTGGAGGGACAATTAAAACAAATGGAGGCTGAATCTCAAACAGGACAGAACTGTAGGAAACAGCACTGCTGCAGCGCAAATTATAATTAACATGCGGTGAGAAACTGTCAGAAGTTACAGTTGAAATCTCTAGAGTTGTCTGTTGCCATGACGATATCCTCACATGCTGGATGGATGGAAAGTCAAAGCCAGCAGTTCAGCTTCTGGGGTGCAGGTGCTCCTTCAGTGACAGGATTGTTAACTAGCACTGCAGGCCACTCGTGTCTGAAGTGCTCCAGTCCAGAAAACACATTCTCACTCACTTACCGTCATATATTGACGCTTGGGCCAACGCGTCGGTGCATCACAGGTTTGAAGCGACGGACACGTCATTATTTGACGCAGGGGTTGAGAATGAGTTTTGGGGGTTGAGGGTGGGGGTGGGTGGGTGATACGAGGATGGTGGTTGGGGTTGGGGGGGTCCCGACGCGTCAATATGTGACGGGTTGGGAGTGAGAAGGCGTTGGTCCAGAAGGTGCTCCTGCTGCCACATCTTGACAGACATGGTGCTCCTGCTGTCTCCTGTCAGCGCTACAGACTCAGACTTTTTCTTCTCTTCAACATCCTTCACCTCTCCTCTTCACCTCAACGTCATCTGAGGTCTTTTTTCTTACCGTTAACAGGTCTTTGGAAGGACCATCTGCTACTTCCAAGTGGAAACAACCTTCTGTTGCCATGGATACCCGTCACAGCAAATATTAAAAAGTTACATAATTCCCAGTAGAAATCCAGCGAGCAAAATGACATGGAAAAATGTTTCAAATATAGTTTCAACGTAAAAAGCAGTTTTTATATCGTGAGTAGACACAGAGAAAAGACAACTTGATGGACCTGAGCAACATCCAACATTTCAATAACACCAGTTCATTATTTTTTTTAAACATGTTTCAGTTTAACACATATTTTGATTGTGTTGTCAATTCATCCTTTCATTAAGTATTTAAGCATCGTCTCATCAATGTCCAGAGCTCATTGTGCCAACGTGAGTGATCGCTCTGACTCACCTGACACCAGATCACCCCACAGAAAGAAAACGTGTCACCTGAAAGCTCCTCTGTAGTTTGTTCTCAGTCCTGATGTGCAAAGTTCTTCTCTGGAAATCTGAACAAACATGTTAATTCAGCTCAGTTAAATAATACTTTATCAATCCCCAAAGGGAAGTGATATGTTGCGGCTCTAGAAGCTCCAGAACAGAAGTAGCATCCTTTAAGAGCTTCTTCCACTTTTACTCCTGTTTGACATAATCCCGGTTCTCCTAAAATACAAAATCATCTCTTCTATCTTTCAAGATGAGATGATTGTTGCCACATCATACCACGAAGTGATCCACCTCTTCTTTTAGTCCCCACAACTGTATTTCTAGTCAGTTTAATTCAACTTCAAAGCATCTATTCCAACCCAAACATGACCCCCAAACAAAAATGACTGAGAAACAGTGGCACAAGTACAGCAAATATTACAGTACAAAATATGTCAGATGTTAACTGCATAATTTTGTGTACTTAATACTCCATACAAACTATTTAGTATGACCGATATATTGTTGGTTAATGTACCACTGGTGTACATCATTGTACCGTTTAAGAAACCACAATATTAATGCTTCCCGCCTACCTTACAGGTCAACAGTTGCACCTGGAAAAGATAAATGCAGAAGAACAGCATGAAGGTGTTTTTACCTGTTAGTAGCCGTTTTGTTTTCTCTCTCTAAAAAATGTTTCTACAAACCATTAATTCTTCTGGGTGTCGCTCGTCCATCTCGTTCTGTTGATGTTTTTCACCTCAATAAAAGAAAAAAAAATTCCAAACATCTAAATTATGTTTTTATTCCTATGTTTGAACTCAAATAATAATAATTAAAAGAAATCCATTTGCCGCTAACGACCGAGGGCCGCTGTTGCCATGGTGATGGAACGGACGAGGTTAGCTTCAAACTCCCGCAAAACTTCCGAGAGTTTCATTTTTCAGTTAGACTAACCGTCGTCTGGAGAGGTATGCTGAAGTACGGAACACATTGAATAAAAACATCCAAACAAGTTTATAATCAGGCAAACGCGGTTGTTCAGTTAGCTTCAAAATAGTTAGCTCTGTCGCCACCTGGCGGCATCATGACGTAATGACGCAAACTTCATTTGTATTGCTTTCTTTTTTGTACTTATTTTTGTAAAATTTACTCTTAATACATCTGGAAATGAAGGTACATGCTGCTAGAAGATTTCTAAAGATTGTTAAAAAGAGTAAGAGTCAGTCAAAATTATTCAAATACTTGATCTGATATCAAGTTACATCAGTTGGTACTATGTAGGGTATAATTCAGATAGGACTATAAAATGATGACTGTACTATTTAGAGCATCACATTTCAACTCAGGGATTAATAAAGTATTTTTGAATTTCATTTGAATTTAATTACTGAGTAGGGATGGTTGTCCACACTCTGACTGGACCCAGGACATGCTCAATTTTAGACTGGTAGTCATAAATGGTGGTTGTTGTAGTTTATAATTCAGCACCTCAACCCCCTCAGGATTAAACTTTTTGCCTAGTTTTAATTTTGCTACAAGAAACAGGCACTTTATCATTTTGACTTACTAAACGAACAGCCTCTGTGCAATGCATTTCAGACAGTAAAAATCAAAAAAAGCTTAATGGTTTGGTTCATGTGTGTACAAAATGCATACCATCAAGTATAGGCTTCTGTGGGGGAGTTAAAGAAAAAACATTTTTGTCAAAATAATTTGATATTTTGTCCTAATTATAAGATAAATTCTCATTTACCACTATTTACCACTCATATACCACCTATCTTATGATAGGATGGCTTGGACGAGACAAAGGCTGGCTCAGCGGACAAAAAGATATTTATACCATCACTGAAGACTGCAAGAACTTTTACAGGTGTTGGAGAATTTATGCAGGACAGACGAGGCCATTGTTGCATCCTTCATTTAACAGCGGCTATAGAGCTCTGGAGGAAAGAAGGACCAAAGATGAAGCACCAGAAATGTTGGATGATTAAGATAATACCTGACAGAGTCGCTGTGCATCAGCTGATGTGCTAGTGGTGGGCTAAACTACATGTGGTGTAGAGATGAGCAAATTTAAACGTCATGCCATGTGTTTAACTGGCTGCCTGGATGACTTTTTCCAGGAAAACGAAATGACAGTGCAAAGATGTTTGGACTCATTTTTGGTGTGAGTACTGGCAGTCAGACGGAGGATGGTGGTCCTTGTGTTATTTCTACTTTTTGGAGCCTGATATTGTCTCAACCACAAAACACTACAGATGACACTATAGACAGTGACCTCCCGCTACCATCTACCAACATTCAGCATGATGTTATCAGCAACTCAGGAAATGGACCCACAAAGCACAACTGTTAAGTGTCAAGGTTCATGGATTAATTGATCCGTCAGGCAGACAATCCAGGTCAAGGCCACCATGAAGGGTCAGACATAAATCCAGTAGTACAAAGCAAGATAATCTGAGATGGATGGGCTGGCGAGAGATCCAAACCATAAAATCCAAGAAGGTCAGGCTGAGAAACGTGGTTCAAGAACAGGCTGAGAACTAAACTGATAAAAGGCTGGAGACTGACAGGAATGAGATGATCTGGCAACAGAGAGGAAAGAGGTGAGCTTAAATAGACAGAGCGGCAGAAAGGACAAGAGTTAAACAGAAAAAAAAGGGTAAAAGGGCAAATCCTAACTGCCTTTATGTGCAAAGTTGGCATTACATGTTGAGTTTACTTTCTGCTCTCCTTTTTTCATACACACAATAATATCAAGAGCTCTTTCAAGTATTTAATTATTTTTGAATAAATGCTGCATGTGAATAATGCCCTCTATGTGCCTCATTTCTGCATTTCAACTGGTACCAGTATGCTGATTTGTTGCAAAGGTCATTAGATCCAGGTTGCAAAGTGGCTCCCAGTGAGCTTGTAAGACATCTAAAATCCATTAGCAGAAACTAGTTTCAGCACCACGGACAGCACTTCACATCACAAATACATGCACGGTATCAGCATAAAGTTTGTGATTCAGTTCAAACGGCAACCATCCCACTTCCTGGTTGAAGCCCAGTGAGGAAATATGTTTTGGTGCAGTTCCTCAACTGACCATCAGGGGCACTGGCTCCAAAACAGAGGAAATCTCATTGACTCCCATGTTAAAAAGGACCAACTTTGCGGTGACTTAAACGTATTTACAGCCTGGTACAAAAATTGGTTTTGGTCCGTGTAGTTAGATGTTATGTCCATGACAACTGTACGGGGGGATTTTTTTGTAACACATCAGATAAATTTACTGTCTATAACAACTTTGTCCTGCATTTTTGCAACATGGCATGGTGTGGTCTGAGGAAAGGGCTTCCAAAGCTCTCTGTAGAAACCAGTGGGCGGGGTTCGTATGTATCCAGTCATTGATTCAGTTAAGTATTAAGTAGTTCAAATATTCTGTTATCTTTAATATGCGATGCGTATAAAATCAGTTAAAATTTTAACTTTCAGTGTATCCAGCAGTTGCTCATTTTTTTGTAACTAAATGCAATGAGCCATCATCACCCCAAATCAACCACTCCAGCAGTGACCGACGCACTCTGATGCTAAATATTCCAGACACACTTTTAACTCATTCTAAAAGGGGTTTTTACCCGCTTATGATGCAAAGCATGAAAGGGAACTGAATTCATGAATTCAGTTTATGTAAATGATGTTTAAGGTTAAACAGCCAGTGAAAGAAAACAAACACATGAGATGCATAAAAATGCTGAAATACTGATGCACATGTAACTGTTAGGATTTTAAATGATTAAGCTTCAGTTAGCCAGCAGTAACGACACCGAATATAGAACTAGTTGCCTTTTAATAAGTACTTGTCTCAAAGTTAAGAGGAAAATAACTTTTTCTGAGTTAAAGATGAAACAATTGACACAACAAAACTGTCACCATCCCAATATTGAACAGCTGTTCAGAGGTATACAACACCGGCTTTGTCCAGAGACTTAATGGTGTTGTTTATATTTATGGCACAATAAATTAACTACCTTAACTTTACCCAGCTTCAACTCAGTTTTATTTAATTGTGTCCTCAGGGATGCATTTAGTTTTGCAGAAAAGTAGAGAATAAATAAAACACATAGAAACAAACACACATTCAGATACCAGAGGTACAATGAGTCCAGATCCGACATCGCTGGTTGACTCACATAAAAATAGTCAAGGTCGGAAGAAATAAATAGCAACAGTATATTAATAACAATAATAATAATAACATTGAAAATTTGTGAATAATCCTTAATTTTAGGTCCCTGGGGGGAAAAAAAGAAGGCAGAGGAACAAGAAAATAAACTCAAATTAAATTATTAAATGTCTGTCTGCCAGCATCAGAGCCAGTGACTTAAAGAAACTGAAAAAAACTGATAAAGACTGGATCTGTTCTGGAGACTCTGGAGCTGATTGTTCAGAAAATGAAAACCATCATTCACAACCCTGAACATCCTCTTCACAACACTGATTCAGCAGCAGAGAGTCTTCAGGACCACTTCAGATCCGCTGATCACAGACCGCTTCCGGGGAACTGCCAGAACCTTCTACAATCAATCTTTGAAGAGACTTAAATCTGGAGTCTGCTGCAATAATTGAATATCAATGAAGTATTTTTGGTTTGATTCCAGTCTCTTCTTACCCCCTCACCTCACAGTTTTTGTCCAGCCACTGCAACCTCTTGGACTCTGTAGGCTGTTCTTTTGCTCCCTTCGTTTGGGTCCTGGTTCGCTTTGGGTTCTTGCTACAGCACAGCAGAACAGCAGTACTGTGTTCTCTTACTTTTGTTCTTGCCTGGTTTTAGTTTTGTCCTCGTATCCATCTGTTTATATGACCTTGACTATTGAAGAGCTTTCCATTGCATTTCTCCTGCATTAGGTCCTCACCTAGCAGGTTTTTCTCTTTTAGTCCTGACACAGCCAAGATCTCACAGGCTAATGAATTAAAAAGGTTAGTTTGCTGCTGTGGCACTGACGTAAAGGACTGTCATCATCATGGAGAATCTGCTTCTTTTCGTTGCTGTCACCTGTCCTGTTAGAGAACGTGAGCCACTTTACTTAAATCTGTCCCAGTATATGAAAGATGGGATACTAAGAGGCTCCGTTCCTCCAGTACATCATCCAGGTCAGAGGTGTGGTTACCTGTTTCATCTGAGCCTCTCCCATAACGAAGGTCATCAACCCTGTGGTAGTTTGATTCAGCTTAGCCAGACCACTTTGAAACGACCCAGCCTTCCAGCGTCTCCCAGATTAGGCCACTAGTTGAAAGTTCCTGATGAGCTAAATATCTGGCTTTGGATTTGAAGGAGTTGTTTTAGGGTATTGATTACTCTGAGACGTCTCACTGATTTAAACGAGCATTGCAGAAAGGATTCTCTGGTTACGCTTTGTAAGAAACCAACTGTTACTGAGTCTATTTTCTGCTCATGGAAGAAGTTTACTATTTATTGTGATGATTTGGGTTTCTGACCCTGTCTGCAGGCAGTTCTGTCATTTTTTTGGTATTAATCACATCCTTGTGTTAAGGGTCCTCAGCTTGTTATTCAGCTAAAAAACTCAGCCAACCTTACCTGCTCTGGACTCCTCTTGGTCACTCACCTGTACCTGGAAGTCTGCTTCAACCTCCACCTGATCCTGGAAGGAGTTCTTCATGTTCCCTACTCGATATTGATCCCAAACTCTCCAGCCGATCAGATTGCCGCCTGCCTGTTCTATCTTTTAATAAAAAAAACGTAACTTAACCACTCCAGTCAGGTTTTCTGAGCCCAGTCAGTGATCGTTGCAGAACCAGCAGGAGCAGGTTGGCTGATCAAGTCTGTTCCTTCTTTAATCACATATTTGTCAGCTTGAAAGAGAGAAACAGAAAAAGTGCAGCTGAGAACAAACATCTGAAAGCAGAAATGGTTTTAGAACAGAGAATTAACCGAGTTCCCTCCGGTTTCAGGGTTTTGGTTCTCAGACTTTGGATTTTTTTTCACACACTGCTGGACTGACTGCACAAATACTGATCTGGATCCATTTACACTCTTGAATATTATTTGCTGTAATCTCTGCAGAGTTTTAAGGTCCACTGCAATGTGAATTAAATGTAAAAAAATACTTTTACATGGAGTAGATAATGTTTATCCTGCACATTTAAAAAACAGCTTCAGGAATTTAAACACCGACAGGTCCGACTCAAAGCCCTGAATTCAGTAATTAACCGTGTGATCAAAGACTTTTATCCATATAGTTTATGTTGTAAAGAACTTTGAAATGCGGCCTTGTAGTCAACTGATTTACTTTAAAAAGCTCGCCTCAGTACATCGCTCTTCCTCTCTGCTGCTGCTTTCATCCAGGCTTTGAGGATTTACAGCAGCATCCTTTATTGTTCATTCAAAGTCCTTAATAAAACTTCAGTAAATCCTGAAGTCTGCCAGATTTCTGTTGGCTCGCTCTTGAATCAAATCCCTTTTTTTCCTTTTTCCTCAAAGGCTTCACTGCTGTTCTGATCCACAAGGCATCTGTTTCAAAAATCATCTTCACTCACAAGGTTCTCAAAAAACAGATCTCAATAGTTTACTGACCTACTGCATCACCTGATTCTCATTTAAACCCACAGCCAGACGCGTATGAGGACAGAGTTTTCTCAGTCAGAGCTCTTATCAAACAAATAAACAAATCAAGGATTAAAGGACTGATGTCTCAGCAGGACTTGCCTTTATCTTCAGTACTGGTGAGGTGGGGTTCTGCTCAGCTGCAGAGGAGAGGTGAAGCTGCAGCTCAGGAAGCAACACCTGTGCTGCATCTGCCAATCAAGCTCCCCCTATTTAACCAGCAGCATGCTGGCTCTGGGAGGGAGGACTGCCAGACCAGTAGCCTGCGTGCGTGCGTGCGTGCGTGCGTGCGTGCGTGCGTGCGTGCGTGCGTGCGTGCGTGCGTGCGTGCGTGCGTGCGT
>JBAMYA010000003.1:755417-785143 GCA_037176975.1 Arrhamphus sclerolepis
CCCAACATCACCATGGTAGGACCTAACATCACCATGGTAAGACCCAGCGTCACCATGGTAAGACCCAGCATCACCATTGTAGACCCAACATCACCATGGTAGGACCTAACATCACCATGGTAAGACCCAGCGTCACCATGGTAAGACCCAGCATCACCATGGTAAGACCCAAAATCATCATGGTAGGACCTGGACTACAAAGACCAAAGATGAGAAGGACCTTCCAGATTGTAAAACCCAGGGGCTGCGATCCCACAATAGGTTTCTGGGCCCTCTGTAATGTCAGCATTAATGCAGAGAACACTGAGACTGTAGAGCAATATAAGATGCCTGCAAGATCATGACTTTTTTAGATGTCCGTGCATTTAACATGACAGGAAAAACCACATTTTTCACACAATGAAAAAGTTTTGGCAGAGGCTGCAGTCATGATGTATCCTCAGTCGAATAGATCAACTATATTTTCATTGATTGCAATCTTGCAAACAATGAAAATATAGTTACATAGTTACACAGTTATACATTAACAAATGCAATGTAGTTACAGAGAATAAAAATACGGATTATCTTGTATTGTTCTCACAAACACTGTCGACTGATTCTTTTTACCTACTGGGTAAAAGTGTGGGATGTTTTGGTCACTTTTATGAAGGTGTAAATGGTGGTCTGTCAGAAGGTTCCAGGCTGCATTATAAGTTCTGGGTAGATGAAACTTGAAGCCGCCTCATCTGTTTAAAGTTGGTGTTTTGGGGGAATTTGTTTGCTCTGTCCACAAAGTGTCCCTTAATTCCACAGATGCAGGTGGACTGCTGAGTCTTGGCCTGAGCAGGAGGCTCTCCATCGTTGTGTCACGTGTTGGTGGAGTTTCTCCTGGGTAAAGGCCTTTAAACATTCCTCACTGCATTTCCTACTTGATGTCTATTTGTGAGAGAACCAGTTTTTATCTGAGGGTGTTGTCAAACTCAAAGGGAGTCATGGAGACTTTGTGTTACAGTGGTCGGTGTGAATGAAGAAGAAAAAAACCTGTCTGTCTGTGCCTGGCTTGAGAGTGCACCTCATTAATTTGAATCAGGTGTGTTGTGGCAGGAAAACATCTAAGAGATCCAGGACAGCGACCCTTGAGGACTGGGGTTTGGACACCAGGAATATCTGCAGACAACACTGAGGGCTCAAAGGGTTCACTGAGGGTTTTGTTTATAGTGGGAAAAAAAAATCCCAGGTATTATGGACAATTCAGACATGTTCAAACTGATGCTTTTAGTCTAACAAAGGCAACTCTGTAGTTTAAAATTTTAGTCATTTTATTGTATTCTTTTAGGAGGCGACATACATAGAAAGAAAAATAAAACACTTTGTGTACTAAAAAAGACAACAAAGCAGCAGAGAAGACAAACACTGAGAAGACCGTTGGCAGCTGAACCTCAGCAGGTGAGCTCACCTGACCGTCTCCGGTTACTGTTTACTGAGGAGCCACCCTGCAGTGTCTCACCATAAACAGCAGGGGGCGGTGCTGAGTTTTAATGCAGGGCTGAATGAAAGTTTATCTTGAACAGGTCCTTGTTCATGGTCAGTTTTGGGCTGATTTTCCCTGATAAAATTTAGCAAACTGACCAGAACTATCCAGAAGAGCACAGCTGTCACTAAGAAGTGACAGGTGTGTCTTTTATGTAGGTGGATGTAACATTTCCCTCACGGCTGCACAATGTAAGACTTCTCATTCAAATCATTACCGTAATATATATCACATAGATTCTCGAAGGATACGTTTGTTTTTAACTGGAGTGAATGGAACTCAAAGGCTTTGATGCAATCTGAGATCATTTTGGATTTTATTTGACTGTAAAGAAATTAGCGGCTGGGGAGAGGATGTTGGGAAAAACAATAAGAGTCATGTAGAGTTTGAAAAGAAACAAAACGTACAACCGTCTTCCCCTCAGGCCTGCTTTGAAACCACACCTCCTCAACGACTTTGAAGGGGTGCCTCACAAGGATCAGATGGTGGTTTTGGAGCCATTCTTTATTTTTGCTTTGACTTGGAACATTTAATTAATTGGAAAGAGAAAAAAAAATGCATCAGAAAAATATCGCCTACCCAACCTTTAAGAGTTGACTATATATGACTATACATTTATTTTAAGTTTTTGTCTACCGGAAAAACAAAACAAAACAACAGTATTGTTGCTCAGTTAAAGCTGCCGACTTATCGCTGTGCTCCAGCATCTTTTATCCTTGAAGTCTTACACAGCAGCAGTGTAAGGCAGGAAGAAATGCAGAAAAATAATGTTTAATTACATACCACGATCTTAAACAAAGTTGTGGACTTGAATGGGTTTAAACGTTAAAGATCTGTGTGCTGCTTCTTCTCATCTAATTTCTACCAGCTTCTGTTGCCAATGAATGACGTAATTTACATAAAGTCGTCTTCAGCCAATGAAATGAATTTATATTTGCTCTTAAAGCATTAATATCATCAGACATCTTCTTATTACTGGTTATAAGTTCTCTATGCTCTTTGTTTATGTTCAGTTCATGCTCCTTAGCTGCTCTACAACTTCCTTTTTCAGGACATTTAGCTATTTTCGGGTCTGTTTTGGTCCAGCCTGGCTGTTATCCTTTCGCATCGCATCAGTAAAGGGTTTGGGAAGTTCTGCACAGGTCAGTTTTGGTATGAAGGCCTTTACTTTGCCCTAAATTTACAGTTTCAAAAACCCTGAAGTGGCTGCATAAAAGACACCAGTTATACCGTAATTTGTGTGAACCTTTACAAACTGAATTACAAGTCTGAGCCGTCCTGCTTTAAAATGATGCAACTTTAAAAATGTTGCTGAAAGAAGGAATCTGTACAATCTACAGTAACATAATCATAAGTGGCTTTATACAAATGAAAAAATACGTCTTCGTCTCATTTCTCCCCCATTTTCAAGCGAGAGCAAGGCTCCCTTCTGAAATGTGTTTGCGTGCACACACTGCTGTCCAAGCGCATGTTTAGCAGTTCATCATCTTTTTCCTGACGTTCATCCTCTGGCAGGAGGCCTGAAGGCTGCTGGCCTCATCTTCATCTCAGAGAACTCGATGGAATGCTCTTTTCCTTTCCATGAGGTCCAGATCACACCCTGGAGCGAAGACACACAGAGGCCACGCTGTTGTTAACATCATCAACTCTTTTATGTTTTCAGTTTAATTACGCAGGATGGAACGTGTAAACCGAAGTGACCTAACTGCTCACCTTCTCCACTTGCCTTGTACTTAGAGCTCAACTTTGCACACCAAGATTAAAAATAACTTATAAGTGACATGTTTTTAGAAAAGCATCCTGGAAATTTACAAAAAAGGAAATTTACAGGATTACTCCTGCCTGATAGATCAGAGCCACATCTAGGCAGGTGTAGGGTCTGTAAGACGAGTTGTAGGAGGAGGCTGTAGCTTCTCAAACTGCATGCAGGTGGTTGGCGCTACAACCAATTAGAGCAACGAAAAAGGTGACAAAGAGGCAGAAACTCGTCAACGGGAGAGACACCAATATAATGCAGATGGAATCCAACCATTGTTGCTGTTGTTGCAGCAGAATTTGAATAACTAGCATGCTCAAACACTCAACCAATACTGTATCTTTGAAAAACATAACCACGTTAGACACATATACATAATCATGTTCAGATAACGTCTTGAATAGCTTCCTGAGATGGGTCACATCCAGTAAAATCCCTGAGTTATCATCAAAGAAAAACCTAAAAATTCAAATTTGCTAGTGGTATGTGCAGATTTCTTGGCTAGGAGCGTTACCCTCTGATAGCAAAATGACCTTTTATGCTATACTCTTCCTTGTTCCTTGATATGCAACTGTAACTACATGCTGGCATGGTGCAGCTATAATAGGGGCTCCCCAGGTACTGCCAAAATGACATCATGTAACTAGCAGCACCAGTTGAAAGTGACTTTTGTGAGTTTTGAAAGCGACCATTCTAAATGTTACTGATTCAGAAGGCACCGCACAAGAGATTTCAAGCGATGTTCCTGTCATTTCAGCGAAGAAAAGATCATCAGCATGAGACGTGATACTGTCAACTTTGCCTGCTATAACTGGGGGAAACCACATGTCTACAAAGTCCTGGAAGAGCAAAAGTTCCGCCTCTTATGCAGGTTCATGCTGTACAACGTTTACTGTCTTGTAAGATTAATTCAGGTCACACTGCACAACGTGAAATCTGTAGTTGATTAATTTACAGCATATTACACTGGCTACGACAGAAATAAATCTGGGTGTTTCAGACTCTAAATGCAGCGTCATCATGTCTGTAGCGCACCAGTGACTCAAAGTTAGCGTTGCCGTAGTGGCGTTGGTGTAGTCGGGTAGCCCCTGTTTCCTCAGGAAAAAATATAACAAGCTGTAACAGCATCTCCATAGTGCAAAATGCTAAGACAGAAGTGATATTCTGCCTGTGTTGTTTTCTCATCTTTTGATGAGCAAGAACATCACGCAGCAAACCGATGCAGGTGAAGTCATACACTATATTTATATTTTGTTTCATTTTTACATGGTCGTAGGGTTTTGCTTGGATAAGCACTTTGGATTGCTCTTGAGCTTGGAAAGTACAATGTGTAATCAAACTGACCATAGTCTTCATTGCTTCATCAAAGTCTAAACCTGAACACACATGCCCACGTGGGCGTGATCTGGTGAGGTCACCTGGTGTTTCACATCGATGCCGTAGAGGCCGTTCAGGTTCGCTTCATGGCAGTTCTTGTACCACCAGCCTCCTCGATAGGACATGGCACAACGGGTGATGAAGGGCATCGGGTCCCGGTCTTTGGTGGAGAAGACTGCATTGTTGTGGTAAGTGAGAGAGTCACCTGGAAGCATGAAAGGAAAGAAGGTGTCATTTTTGTGCCACTGTCCTCTTTAGACGTCAGTCAGAAGCTCTGAAGTGTCTCACCTGCAGTGCCGCTGTATCCACCCACAGTCAACCTGTAGTTCCTCTTAGACACCTCAAACGTTGAATACTTGGCGAACACTGACTTGCCTTCGTCTCGGAGGTCAACGCGTAGGTTCATCTTGGTCGTCATCGTTAGGTTTTGGAGCTTCTCAAGGCCTAGAAAAGTATGATTACTTTTAAAAATGCGACATTTTCACCTCAGATCTAGCTGAAATAAAACTCTGTTAAAAAGCCTGAATCTTGAGAATTTCTTTTTTTTTGAATATCCATTAAAAGACATGAAGGAAAGAACACTGTCCTCTGATTAGAGGAAGCTTCTCTAATCTTAAGTTTGAATAATTGTTAATTTGTTCTGTTAAATGCTTTAATCCAACCATTGTTGGATTCCATTTCTCATATTGGCATCTCTTTCCAGCAAACCCATCTCCCTGACATTCTCTGTAACGTTGCTCTGAATACATCACCTCGTTTGTTGTTCTGATTGGTTGTAGCTCTAACCAACTGTGTGCAGAGGCAACATCCTGGATGAGGATGTCCTATGGCTCGTTTTCAGACCCCACCTCTGTCTGATCTATCAGGATACCCAGGAAGGCTTTCATAGGTGAAAATGGTGTTTCAGTCCACATGAAAATCACAATAGATTTATTTTCTAAACTGTGTAATTCCTCAGCCTATTGTATGTGAACCAGGTTCTCTGAAGACATACGATGAAGAAGTAGTTGATCTTTAGACGGCTGGGAAAGAATGCAGTCAACTCAAAGTAATTAGGCATCCATCAGTACACATTCAGACAAACTGTCAGTAAATGGAGACAGTTTAGTTCTGTGACTGCTCATCCTAGAAGAGGACGCCGCCAAAATGACTCAACGCGAAGGGAGAAGACGTCATTGGAACTGGCAAACATCTCTGTTCATGAGTCTACCATACGCATGTCACTAATGTCCATGGCAGAACACCATGAGGAGGAAGCCAATGCTCTTCAAAAAAATGTTCACCTTGGAAATCTGAAAGGCTGAAGGGAAAGTCTTTCGTGGACTGATGAAACCGGATGAATTGTTTGAGAAGAATACTCAGGCACAGCTTACTAACATCTAAATATTTTTTGATGTTGGTAGACAGGAGAGTTGAGTTTTCTGAGAGACCCTGCTGAGAACACAAGCCATCTTTTTTTTTTTTACTCATGCCATCACATATTCTCACTGAAAAACAGCCTCAGTATCATGAAGATGTTTCCCCTCTCTCTCACCAAGCCAGAACTCTCCATTCAGATCTCCAAATCCATTCAGGTAATCCTTCCAGCCTCTGAAGAAATCGACCGAGCCGTCCTTTCTCCTCTGGAAGACCTGAATGCAAACAGATCCAGAAAAAGAAAAATCAACATGACTGCTTGCAGGGGTGGTGGTATGCTGCAACAAAGACGTGAGTTAGCACTGGGCCCTCTGACAAAATAAGAAAGCAACCCATAATGCAACACTCCCTCTGTGTGATAAAGCTACATGCTGCTATCCAAGCCTCGAACAAGACGAGTGCTGAGAACTTCTTGTTTATTTGTGCAAATTAAACCACACACTCACAACCACTTCCTGCACAGGTAACCGCACACCGAAACCAAGGAAGAGACCTGTTCCGGTCCTGTGAGAGTATATGAGAACTACAAGGGGAGCTCAGTAGCAGAATGAACCTTCCAACAGTATGAGTGTGATTTTGTCTACAATATTCATTTTGTCACTGATGTCTAATAAAATATGATTCAAATTGAATGAATGTAATGTTGCACAGACAAAATGTATTGTTCAAGTGTGTTTAAATTCCACTCTGATGAATCTACTGAGATGATGATTGTTGAAGTCTAGCCGTGTGACGGTCTCTTTAATCAATGAAGATGCAGTTTGGAGTGGATGAGGTGGCCAGCAGGAAGTGCTTGCTCGTGTGTTGTGGACTACAAATGAAAACAAGAACAGATAAGCATCTCTTGTCCTTTTAGCATCACCTGTCTGCAAGGGAGAAGGATTTGGGAGGCGCTAATGGAAATACAGAACAGAACCACCTATAAGGGGGTAGCAAATGTAGCTGGAGAAGCTGACCAAGGGCCAAAAGGGGTTGCAAACGGTGCAATCAGGAAATGAGCAGATTTCCACACACTGTGCTTGACAGCGAAGGAGTGTAAAGACTGTACCATCCAGCCACCGCCATCTGTCTCCATGTCGCAGTAAACCATCATCGATGTCCCGAATTTCCCTTGAGGGAAAATCTCCACTTCGCCTGACGTGTGGATCCCGTTCAGCAGCTCCTGCGAGCAGTCGGTAGGGAAAGGGAACCTTAGTGTGTCTGTTGGGGGGAGAAAAGAGAGGGGGGAGGAAGCTGAGAGGAATTCTCTGTTGCCAGGTAACCATGATGCTACTACAGCAAGAGAGGAGTACCAGTGGTGAATTCTGTGGAGATGGTGGACACATGTTCCCCTCCGCTCGACTTCAGCTCTGCTCTGTACAGGGACCCAGGATAAAGTCTGGTCAGGCTGTACTGGGTTACCGTGGCGTCCACAATCACTTCCTGTCGGGAAAGTGAAGAGTTATTATCACAGGGAAAAAAACAAAACATTAAAAAAAAACAAAAAAAAACCAAAACAACTCTGGATAGAAGGTCATTATTATTGTTACTGGAAATGAGAACGAGTAAAAGACCTTCGACTTAAATTCAGTTAGATATTTCCAACCAACTCTGATCTTTATTACAAATATTAACAGAAAAGTGTGTGTTGATTAAATGTTAATTTAATAGTTGCAAAAGATTTGTGCTGAAAAAGAGAATAGCAAGAAAATGATTCTAAACATAGTTTCAGAGAAACAAAAAACTGACAAAAAAGGACAATTTCTCACCTTTATTTCTTGACCTTCTGCCTGATACGTCAAAATGTAACTACCAACAAGCTTTGATGCTGGTTTCCATGACAACATAGCTGTGCGAGGAGTCACATTGCTGGCCTGAAGGTCCCGTGGTCCATCACTATCTCGCCCTGAATACGGAGAAAAGAACACGTTTCAGCTTTACCTGTTTGATCTGACCAGCAATCATTTTCACTTCTAGAAGCTCTAGAAGTGTTGTTTTGGCTTTGGGCAACTAATGTAGATTTTAAAATAAAAGAATGCTTTGTCGCCTCTAAAATGTATCAATGTCATGTAACTAATGTGAATGGTCACATGACCAGGCCTCTTTACTTCTTAGCAGCTGGAAGGAGACGTCTGCCTCAAACTATTCCAAATGGAAATAAATAAAAATATTTCAATTTTAAATGTTGTGATTTACACAAATTGAAGAATTTGTGTAAATTTAAACTACGTGGTTTCCCACCGGCAGCAACTGTAAAACCTACATTTTCACATCTATTACCAACATGAAAAGAAAAAAAATGATTAGAACTTATGTGTCTAAGGAATGAAATGCATGCACTTTATTTTGCAGGGAAAAATGTGGTATTTAATGAGCTAATGACACATCAAAGAACAACAATGACTAAAGAAATTGGGCAGCTGTGTAAAACCTAAACAAAAACAGAATGCAAATCCATAGTTTATTCCCAGTCAGCATAAAGAACACATCAGACATGGAAACTGAGACGTTTTACTATTTCATGGAAAATATTAGCTCATTTTGACTTTGATGGCAGCAGCACATCTAAAAAAAAAGTTGGAACAGGAGCAACAAAAGACTTAAAAAGTAATTGGTGCAAATCAAAACAATTGAAGGAGTATTAGAAAACTAATTAGGCTAACTGGCAACAGATCAGTAATGTGACTGGGGTGGAAAGGGAACATTTCAACGTCTTAACCTCTGCTACCTACAACTCTTCCTACCGTCTTTTCCTCAGTGTCACGGTCTCTAAAATGTACAACATCGCTGCTCTCACCTCTGCCTTGTTAGCCTGTCATCTGCAAACATCATGAAAGTCCTGTCTAACCTCACTTGTCAGCGTGTCCATCGTTATAGCAAACAAGAGCTGATTCTTGATGCAGTCCCACCTCCACCTTGACCTACTCTGTCACACCTACTGCACCAAAACTCTGACGGTAAATAAGCTAATCCCCCAAATGTTGGCGTTGCTCTGTTGCTGTTGTAGGTATGTCCCTATGTGCGGTGGTGCGTTTTTGTCTGCTGACCACTGGCGGTGGTGAAGGTGGTGGTGGCTGGTGAACTCTCCACGCTGCCCAGCTGGCTGGTTATGGTGACCGTGTAGGTTGTAGAATCTTTCAGGCCGCTTAGCTGCTGCTCAGCAGCATTTCCAGAGACGGTGATCCTCAACTCTGAATCTGCACCGTCGAAGGCAAAAACAAGCCGCATTACAGCACCATGAGTTTACAGTGCAGCATGATGGTACGTGAAGCCTTGACTAAATGTTTTTCTAGGAACTGCGCTTTAACAAGCTACTTGAGGAGCACTAAGAGATTATTTAAGAATGAAGAGAGTGTTTGTTTTTCATGAAGAAGCAACAGAATATAGGAACATGTTACTTAAGGTACCTACGTATGTGTGACTTTACAGGTAAAAAGGAAACTTGTAAGTGGTTACCTGTACCCGAGCCATAGATGATGGCGTACTTGTCAATGGTGGCCAGCGCTGGACGCCATAGTAACAAAGCTGTGGTGTCGGTGACATTCACGGCACGCAAGTCTGTTGGTGGGTCTGGGACTGAGAGGGATTCAAAGTAATGATATTAACACAAGGAAAAAGAACATCTTAACTGACAGCACTGGAACATCCTAAAAAAAAAAAAAGAAAATCCATGAAATGGGCAAAGAAACGACTTCACACAGAGACACACATTGTGTTTATGATGGAAATCATCTGCAATGTCTCAACTGTTTTTAAATAACAAAAGCACTGAAACATATCCAAGATGAGTTTCCTCAGAGGGAATCTATAAAAAAGTCCGTAGATCTTTTCCAGATCCACCACCTGTTTAAGACATTTCCAAATATGTGATTTATTGTTTTAAAAAAATCAAACATGCTGAGACATTTTGTTTTGTTTGTCCTAATAGTATTTTTTTAAACACTGATTTTATTCCTATTGCAAAACCCACGAGTCATGACGTAGTCTTTGATGGGATCGCTCTCATCCAGTCCGAGCGTGGAGATGATGGTGACCTCATAGGAAGATCCTGGAGAGAGCTGAGACAGGTTGAGGCTGGAGTCCTCTGAGTCCATTGTCACAGATACCGGTTCACCTGCATGAGGAAGACGGAGGATTACTTTCTCCAAAGAAACAGTTGTTGCGGTAGAGGTGAGCATGGGTTACAGAAAGATTTAAAAACTGAGCTGCATACAATTAGCTTTAATAATCTACTGGAAAATAACTTCTCAGGCAGCTTAGAAAGACGTTCAAGTCTACATTTCCAAATTTTAAGGGTTTTAAGTATTTGCTGTCTTTAAGAGTATTTTTCTTGGGCAGTTGAGTGAAGCTTGACATGACTTAATGAACCAAAGAAACAAAATCTGGCTCAAAACTTAGTTCAGATTAGCCTAGTCAGGCATTCCGATTCAGAATTAGTCTGGTTTCCCCATATTTGAATTTGATACCAAACAGAAGAAACTGCCACTGGAAAGGCATACAACCAGTCCAAGGAATGAAGCATGTGATGCAGACATAGTGACAACCAGACCAGTATCACCATAAATTTCCTCTTTGCTCTTCCTCTAGACCTCCTGCTTGGCAGTTCAAAACCTCATCATCCATACATCCATACGAGTCCAAACCATCTCAGTCTGGCCTCTCTGACTTTCTCTCCAAAACATCTAACATGTCCTGCCCTTCTGATGTCCTCATTCCTGATCCTATCCATCCTCGTCACTCCTAATGAGGACTTCAACATTTAACCTCTGCTACCTCCAACCTGTCTTTTCCTCAGTGCTGTGCTCTCCTTACCAGACAACGCCGCTGGTCTCACCACCGTCTTGTACACCTTTGCTTTCATTCTTGCTGATACTCTTAAAACAGATTATACCTGATACTTTTCTCCACAAGTTCCATCCTGATGCTTGATAAAGCCTTTAACTCTGTAGTCTCTTAGACCACCTCCTAGTTATGCTGCTATAATCCTAGGCTGCTGGAGGGAGTCTCTTAGACCATCTTCTAGTTATATTGCTATAGTCATAGGCTGCTGGGGGGAGTCTCTTAGACCACCTCCTAGTTATGCTGCTACAGGCCTAGGCTGCTGGGGGGAGTCCTATTGTCCACTGACCATCTTTAACCTGTCTGTCTGTTCTCAGTCTCAGATTGTCCTGAATCATTTAACAGAATCAACGTTGTCTATATCTCTCTCTTCTCCTTTTTCAGGTGTTGTCGTGGTGATGTTGCACTCCCCCATTACCTCCCAAACCTCCCATCTTCTGACCATTCTAGTGTTTACCTTCACCTGTGGAATGGCCGATGGTGTTATCTACCTGCAGTCACACCACCACACATTTATATATTTTTATACCAGTGATTTGTATTTTTTTTCCCATGTTGTATATTTTTGTACCTCTCCTCTCTGTCCTTCATCCTCTCTCCCTTATTTCTTCCTTTACCCAGCTGACTATCAGCAGGAGGGTCCCCCTATAACTGATCCAGGTCCTGCTCAAACTTTCCTCCCAATAGGGAGTTTTTTCTTGTCAGTGTTCGGTGTTGACACGTGTTTGGGGGTCATGGTTTGGGTTTCTCAGAAGCACGTAGAGACAACTTTGTTGTAAATAGACGCTATATAAATAAACTGAATTGGATGCTGCTTGCAGATGCTTCTTCACCTCTTTTCCACACTCTCCGTTGCTCTGTACAGTTGACCCTAAGTACTTAAATTCCTCCACCTTCTTCATCTCTGCTCCCTGTAGCCTCACCGTTCCACTCTGGTTCCTCTAATTCACACACATGGATTCTGTTTTGCTTGTGATAATCTCCATTCCTCTCCTTTCCAGTGCGTATTGTGCTTATTTTTTATTAATGCTCTGTGTTGGACCCTGGTTTTCCTGTAAATGTGCTTCTTCTCATGATGTTGAGTTGAGCTGAATCAGAGATCTGAGCTCATAAGATCTCTCCATTTTTTTAAATCCAGATTTCCAACGGGACTTCTTTGACCAAGAAGTGACAACGATCATTATGAGGGTGCAATGTCTTTTGTGAAAGAGCAGGATGTAAACCTTGAGTAAATAAAAAACAGCTTTAGGCATGGCGCTACCATGAAATCCTTTGGGGAAGCAGAACTGATAAAAAGGCCTTTATCAATGCCCTTTTCTGACGGAAGTTTAGCTGCATGGATGTGGATTCTTACTGACTTCAATAACCATACGAAATGAAAACTCTAATAAAGGATTCATTTTTTTTCTTACCATCATCGGCATGGGTGTATGTGACTTTAAAACCGCTAACGCTGCTCTTTGGTTTGGTCCACGACACCGTCAGAGAGTTTTCCGTCACTTTGCTGAAGACTATGTTGGTTGGAGGCTCAGGGCCTGGAAGGTGCGCAAAAAATAATAATCATGAGATGGATAAATAAAAGCTGGAAAGGAGGGAAAGGAAAGAACTACAGGGAGAGGTAAGGGAAAAGGAAAACACATAAAAGAAGCGATAAACATAATACATGTGATGATAAGAGGACAAAGAAATTTTGAAGAAAATGGAGTAAAAGAATAAATGGACTTCATGAAAAATGGCCACTGAAAGAGTGAAAGTGGTGTGTACATCACTGTTTATTCATCCACACGTTTGCCATTAGTGCTCCAATGAGTTTGTGTATATATGTACAGTGCAAACATATATACAGTATACAAATATATATACAGACATACAGTGAAACAATTAAAATGCAGATAATGGATCCTGGACAGCAGCGGAGGACAAGAGGACAACTTTGTGTACAGTAGTAAGCTGGTCAGTCAAACCTGAAAATAGAAGCATGGCAGTACAAAATGATGAAAAAAAACAGAAGAAGAAAAGAGACCATTTAAAAAAGCTTATTAAAAGTGGATAAACATGAATGCATTCAGATATGCTTTGGATTAAAAAATATCCCATGTGGAGTGCTAGTTTTGCAGTTTTGAAAAAAAAACATGAATAAATAAATTGATAAAATAGCAAAAAAGCAAAGGCTTATTGTAATTGGATAAATTAAAAGAGGCTTTGATTTATCTTTTCATGAAAATGAGATTACAACTGCCAAGATTAGCATTTGAAGACAAGCGGACCAGCTGTGGTCTTACCCTGGTTTGGGTGAGAAGTGAAGGGGTGTCAGTGAAGCTGGCTGTTAGCTTACCCTGAATGAGAGAAGACCAGAGCAGCAGAGAATGAGTGCTGTTATGTTGTTATTTGTTGCTTTTGATGTCAACTCAGTCATCTATACCATTACAAATGAGCAGTTTGGGTTCAGGACCGCCCCAATCTCAGACCAGGAGCCATTTCCAGTAAATTATTCCTGTGAGCAGACTGACAATGTCATGCGGACTCGTACATACACAAATCAGTCTCTGTGACACTGAAGCAGTGGCTCCCCCTCCCTCGGCCCTGCTCAAACCACAAGATGAATTTTAAAAGTTTTAGTGGACAAACCAGTCCCTAAAATTTCAATACCAATGTCAGATGCTAGGCGATGGCTCAAAGCTTTTCTAATTCAAAAGCATCAGCTTTATTTTTAAAATACGACCTATAAACAGCATATTCCGGATCTGCCCCGGGGCCTTCTCCCCGCTAGGACATCCGCCAAAAATACCTCCAAGGAGGCATCCTAACCTGATGGTCTCATCACCTCAACTACCTCCTCCAGATGTGAAGGAGCAGCAGCTCTAGTGACAAAATGACCAAAATTCTCACCCCATCTCTAAGGCGCACGTGTCAAACTCGAGGGCGAATCCGGACCACCATTCAATTTTATCTGGCGTGCAAAGACAAGATTTTGATGTGACTGCAAGTTTGATACAGTTCTGGCATCAAAAAGTGGAAAAACTGAGGTGGAGAGCACCTGGTTTATGTAAAGTAAAAAAAAATAATAATAAAAAAAAAAATCATGATTTAGCAAATATTTGCAAAAGATTTTGCAACAAAAAGTTGCTACTTTTTGTCAAAATCTGTGATTTTTGTAAAATTAAATTTACCATTTTAGGTTGTTTCATGTCAAAATGTTGACATTTTCTAACAAATATATTGTAATTTTAAGTTAAAGAAGTTAAGATTGCAACAATTGCGATTGTATGATAAAAAGTTATGGCTGTTTTTTTTTTTAAATTGCAATTTTACCACACAATTTGCTTTTTTTATATTTGGGATTTTACAAAACTGATTATAGTACAAAAGTCTCAATTTTATGATCAAGATTGCATTTTTGTAAAATTTGAGATTGTATGAAAAAGAACACAACAAAGTTAGATTTTTTTATGGAAAAACGCTTGTTTTCTTTTTTAAATTTGTAATTATATGAAAAAAAGTATTATTTTAATACAAAAGCCTTAAATTTATGATAAAAGTTGCAAATTTTGTGAAATTTGAGATTTTATTACAAATTATCATTATTATTGGTACTGGTAGGAAATCTGACAACATAGATGGTTGGGCCCCAGCGGTAACCATGGTGACGACGTGGCCTGGGATGAAATAGAGTTTGACACCTCTGCTCAAGGGGACAGTCCCGTCACCCAGTGGAGGTGACTAGTTACACCTGTTTGTACCTACAGTCTGGTCCTTTTGGTGACTACCCAGAGTTCCCAGTCCTAGGCTGAGAGTAGGAAGCTTTCTTCACCAGCGGAGACACTGCACTGCTGTTAAAATCTGCTCCTGCCTTCCTCCACCAGTGAACAACACAAGTTCCTCCACTCACACCTAACTTGAAGGTTATTCCAGGCTTTTCTGACTGAGAACCATGGTCTCAGACTTGTAGGTGCTGATTCCTGAGTCTCACTGCTTCTCCAACTCACACACCAACCTTGTTGCCTCTACCACACTACGAAAATAGGCTGAAGTGGGCAACTCTGAGGTTTGACATCAAATAAGGGAAGGTTTGTTTCTATGATGTAATTCATGAATATGAATATTTTGCATATTAATGAAAGCCAAAGATTGAGTGCACAAATACAACATTGACACAAGACAACTTTTTGATGGTTCAACAACAACGTGTGCTGATATCAGTGAACAAATATTTAGATGGCCGACACACAAAATGACAAATCTGAAACTGCATACATCAAGCTTACAGATTTCAAGAGTGTGGCAGCGCTCTTGAAACAGAAATGCAAGAAGCATTTAATGGTAATAAAATATTTCCAGTAAAACTCGGGACAAGTGATGATTAGTTACCACTTGAACATGTGCTCTGATATAAAGTGCAATAAAGATGGAAGACACGAAAAGCCCTTTAACTCTGAACAAACTGAAATGGATGTAGGTAGAAGAGTGAGAGGAAAGGATCAGGTTTTCTCATGAAAATGACAACACTGACATGAAAGTGGCATTGGACAGTAGGAATTCATGGTCTTCCACTGTCACAATGTCATGTACCTGTACTGATGACAAGCTTGTGTAGTCTGGACAGGAGGCCAGGACTCTTTCCAAGCAAGGTCAAAGTGTACTCGGTCTGTGGAGGCAGGTCCTCAAACCGAAGGGAGCGAGCTGAACCAGGAAGCACTTTTTTAAAGGTTTTGTTACCATCTGCTGGTTTGGATTCTGTGCCGCTGATCTTTGGGGCAGGACTGACATTTTCAGGAATTCTGTTATCATCTTCAGGGCCTCCACTTTCTGATGCTGGCTCTTGGCTGCGCTGATCTTTGTCTTGTTTCCTTTCCTTCTCTTTATCTTTCTTAACCTCTGTTCTGCTGACAATAAAGTTTTCATACTTCCCCTCTGCGGAGTCCCATTCGAGAGTGAATCCATCAGAAGTCCGGTTCGTTACTCCAACGAAGTCCAGCGGTTCTCTCGTGACTCCAGAAGGGTTGACATCTGTTGCGTTCACTTCTGTCTGTCCAGAAACACTTTTGACAAGGTGATTCATTTTTGGAAGTTTCCCATTTTGGTTTCCTCTGACACCGTGGGTGCCATGTTGCTGAGTCGTAATGGTTCTTGATGGTTTCTTTGGAGTTGTGAGCGGACCTGATTCGACAGTTGAGCTGCCTCCTTCCTTCTCACCGATATTTCCGACAGTACTTCCTCCCTCTTTGTGAGTTTCGGAATCTGTGGCCTCGTCCGTTTGTATCAGAGTATCTATTTCCTTGGAGCTGTGGCTGGACATCTTGGGAATTTGTAACCTATGAGTGGACGTGTGATCCTTCTCTTCTGGTTGATTTTCAGGAGTACCATTCTTTCCCAGTTGGTTATCTTGACTGACAGATGTCAAAACTCTGGGAGGACCACCACGAGGAGGTGGTCTCAAGCTTGTATGTGTTTTGTTTTGAAAAGCTCCTCCCTTCCTAAAAGGTGGTTGGCGACGTATGTTTGGATGAGAGGAGGGAAGAAACCTATTTCCTCTCACGGTTTGATTCAACTGAGCTGAGAGTTTTGTGGGGATTCTGGTCCCGGCTCCTCCCTCATTCCCTTCTCTTACTGGGACAGGATTAAATGGACGGGAACCTTTGGACACAGGTGGTGAAGTGTTTGGCTTTTTAGCTGGAAACACCTGCTCCTTCTGCAAATCTGTTTCGGTTTTTAAAGGTCGCAAGGGGTGCGTCGAAGGCCTCAAGTTTAAGCGAGTTCGATTTGCAAAGGCACGACTGGGATAGCGCCACTTTGGAGGAGGGTTGTGGGTAGGGCGCTGTCCTTTTTTTATCTGCAGTGTTTTTCGGTTCTGTTCAGCTTCAGAGGATTCAAGCGTGGCTGCTCCATCTTTGTCCCTGCTTGTATCATTTACAGCTGTGTTTAGTTTCAGTGAGAATTCATCTGAAGCAGATGAAGATGATGAAGATGATGAAGACGATACTTCCTCTGCAGACAGGAGTCCAGTCTCCACCTCTTTCTTGGGGATTTGGCTCAAAGGATCAGGAGAGTGATGAAGAATGCTTCCATTTTGGTGGGTTTTGTTCTGAAGCTCTTCAGAGTTTTGATGAAGACGTTTTTGAGGTGAATGAGGTGAGCCGCCTCCTCCTGAGAGACCTATTTTAACATCAGGGGTAGTTTTGCTTTCATCAACATTTAGTTTATTGCTCCCAAGTGAACTGAAATCATCTAGGCTGGCAGAGGATGATGGACTTGAAGATGATGGCGGCGGTGAGGAAGGTGATGGTAATGACGAGGCTGAGGATGAAACTAAGTACATCTCTGAGGATGACAGTTGTGATGCAGATGATGATGGCGACTCGGAGGCCGCTGGATGTGAAAGCGACTGTGATGTTGATAAGGATGATGAAGAAGAAAATGGCTTCATCCCCCTTAAAATCTGATTCTTCATAGTTTCTGCATCTTCTGACAGGTTAAATGGTTTGGACAGATGAACTGAAAACATTGTGACATTCAAACTATCAATATTATCGGTTAGAAGTTTAAGTAAAGACTTTGTTGTGTTGTTTTGGTCCATTTCTCCAGGTGGGGGTGTGCTATTTGGATCGGAGCCTACTGGGGTTCTTCCCAGCTCTTCCCCATTCTCTCTACACCCATTAACTTTGCCCTTTAGAGGGAACCTAATATGTGTGACTTTCATTTTGTTCACACATTTCCTTTCCTGGTTTTGGATCTCAGTTGGCTCTAAAGAATCTGAATTAGTTTCATCTCCTTGCCCTGCAGCGCCAACATCTGGTTGCTTCTTTGGATCAACAACAGCAGTCCGTTCATCTGGCCCACTTTGCCTGTTTGTTCCCGAGTCATTCCCAGGTATTACTGCTGGATTTTTACCATTCCTCCTCTCAGAACCAGGGGCAACATTTCTCAGTCCGTACAGGACTCTGGTTGCATTGTTACGGTACCGGTTTACTAACTTTGACTTTGGTAATGAAGGTCTTTCTCCTGGGATTTGGGGTCTTCGCTCTGGTTTGCCAGCCAGAGGTTTAGTTCTGGCAATCACAGTGGCTGAGCCTGAACCTCTGACCTTCTCTGAATCAGCTTCGCTCCCTTCCTGCCTTCCACCCAACCGGTTAATGACTTGAACCTCAGATGATGGAGTCAAGCCTTGACTCGTGCTGCGAACATCTTGACCAGGTGCTCGTGTGACCTGTCTGGCCGAGTCCTCTGTGGTACCCCTTGGAAATGTGTTGCCTGTAGATGTGAGGGGAGTGAGCATTTGGATTAAAGTTAAGGTCACCATGTGGTGGTTAATGATCCAGATGATGTCACATCTAAAGAAGGAAGAAAATCAATTTTAATAATTCTGATTATACACCAGATTAAAGGACAAACAAGTGAGGACAGCGGTGTCCACGTAGAACCTGGAAGGAGAAAGGTGACATGTCATTTACGATTATTTTGGAGAAATTCTGTGTTTGTGCCATCGGCGAGACAGAATAATCACGACTGAGCTCAGCAGCAGATGGAGAAGTTGGGGCAACGCTTTACTTCGTTAACTTTTACAGACTGCACTATAATGTTTTATGATGTGATAGAGAGAATAATGAGGTGTCTCGACACTCAGAGGTTTACTTTTCTACTTAAATACAGGCTGAAGCTTAAACAAAAATGTGACATGAACTGTTGTGTTTGTTTCACTCTACTGTTCTCCTAAAACAAATGGCCCTAAGCTTTACTGACTTGTGTACTTCGGCGTCCTCCACCCAGGAGGTTCATTACTCACCAGGAACTACTTGGGTGGTTGCCGGTTGGCTCTGGCTCATTCCTTTCTCCGCCACCAGAAAGATGTCATACAAACGTCCCGCCTCAAGCTGCTGAATGTGGGCCGAGTTTTGACCTGCCGCTACGGTCATTTTCTGACTCCTCCCGGCTCCATCGTTCGGCGTAATGGTCAGTTGGTACCTGTCAATCTCCCCCTGCGACTCCTCCCATTGGACCACTGCTGACGTGGAGGTCGTCTTGACAACTTTGAGGTTGGTTGGACCAGAGATGACTGAAAATGAGGAGGACGCAGAAGAATAAAAAGTCACAAACTAGGAGTCCTACTCTAACCGTTAAGCATTAAGAGTGAGTAATTTGAAAAAAATGGGTACGTAGTTACACACACCTTTTTAATTTACCCTGCAGACTCGGCTCAGCACATTCTACTCTTGACTTCTGCAGCCTTTATTTCTAATCACATTGCGTGCAGTAGACAAAGATTACGTCTTTCCCAGAAAGGGCAGTCAGAGGGAAATGTTTAAACTCTGGCTGACAGTTGTGCAAAATGAACTGCACATACAGAATGTGCCAGTATGTTGCTCATAGACCCCAGCACCAACACATTTTAGAGACTGTTTTTTTTTTTTCTTTCTGAATAGCATTGCCTTTTTACACCGCTACAGTGGATTTGAAAGTGATGAAAGTGAATATTCGCAAGTAAAACTAAAGTAAAAAGTTAAAGCACTGTGAAAAATGTGTCAAATATGTGCCGATCCCAAAGTCTCTGGTACTGAAGTAGAAGTAAAGCCATGTTTCACCCCTTCTTTTCCTTTCAGGTGCTCAGATCAGTTGTAGCCACTAAACATAGAGGTAATGCACTCTTCATTCTACCTCCATCATCCATCTGTGCATTCAGGAAGGTGCACTTTTCTCTCTCCACAGCCTGCTTTTACAAAACACAACAGTATCTGAAGACCACCCCTTTCCTCTAACTCAAGTTCTGCAGTCGACAACAGGTCCTTGATGTTTCTGGTTTTATTCAGTCAGTCCTGAATAGAACACAACTGTAAATAATTTTAAAAAAAGTCTTGCGATGTGGCTTTGGGGTGCCACATCAGTGGGAGGAAGGTGGATGCTCCTCCAGGCTGCTAAGCACAGAAAACAGGATTTCACGAGTGAAACAGTCTGTAATACTGCCACTCCAGCCGGGTCCTCCCTCTGACCACTGTGGTCTTTAAAAAAAACCTGGTGGCACCATCACACTGATTTCATCCTCTGCATGGGGTCTGCACACATCCACATGCCCCGTTACAGCTTTCCATGTTGCCAGTTTACACAGAACTCATTTTGTATGATCTCAATTTCCAAAATCAAAATCCAAAGTGTGAGAACCAAAACCCAGAACCTGCAACCAAGACATCAAAATCTGTGACTGAGACTTCAGTCATATTCCCCTGTTACACTTTCCCTTTCTTTCATCAGAAAGAAAGACCATCTCCATTTTTGAACCGTCATTCTTAGTTGCATTTTTTCTTTCTGCGGTTGCAATTCTGAAATGAGTGTCAAATCAGCACCATGTCAATCAACAGCAGAGGAGGCGGGGCATAGCTGACATCTAGCAGCTCATTGGCTGCTGAATGACTCAGCACTTCATACGTTGATGTCAGAGCTCCAAACCTCTGCTGATAAATTTGCTGTGAGTCCAGACCAGTCCTCAGCAGACAGCCCCTCCCAGCTGCAGTCAGAGGAGAAATGGTCCTCCTTTGAGAGAACCTAAACTACAAAAGTTCATCATGGTTCTTACTAGAGACATTTCAGAATATGAACACAATAAGATAATAATAGGCGAAAGAGAGGATGCACCAGACTAAGATTATCAGGTTTTTCAGCAGCCAATGAGCCGCTGGATCTCAGCTATGTCCCGCCTCCTCTACTGTTGATTGACATGGTGCTGATTTGACACTTGTTTCAGAATGGCAACCTTGAAAAGAAAAGTTTCAACTGAGAAAGACAATTCAAAAACAGGCTAAATGAGTCAGAAAAATCTGCTGGAATGATACATTATTTATCCCCAAAGGGAAATGAGACTGTTGCATTAAAATGTTTGGGCAAAACTAATAAATTATAAATGCATAGCTACACACAGAGACGTTTGTTTTTTAAACTGTTATTATGTGATGTCTATACAAAACAACAGAACATATAAATTACAGTTAACCAGCCAGTAAATAATATATTTAAAGTGAATTTTAACAAACAAAAAGTCTATAATTACCCAGCCTTTATGACTAATTTCTGATCTATATGAATCATACATAATGATAAAATCTCTATCACAAGTGTTTGTAGCCAAGCAAACGCAAAAAAAAAACCTCCCAAAGACCTACGGGTCATAAATTCAGCTGTGCTCTCGGCTCCCCTCCTGCCGTTGATCTCTCCAACGATGCTGACACTGTACTCCTGACCAGCTGCCAGGCCCATCTGCGTGAAGGAGGTCAGGCTTCCCTCCACCTGCACCGTTATCTGCTGCTCTCTGTCCTTCTGTTGGGTCCAGACACAAAACAAAACATCAGAAATGTGCTACAGACTCACCTACATGTGCAGCTGCTCCCACCATGGCTGAGGAACTGGGAAACCTGTCAGCCTCAGGCCAGTTTCCACAATCATATCTGCTCTATTTTGACACAATTCTTTCCTTTATTAGTTTTGAATTACTCTTTTAATCTTCCTGCACACATTCCACTGAGTTTTCTGGATGTAAAAGTCCCATCTGATCAACGAGGTCAGGCCGGGAGCATGCGCGAGTACAAACAGTTCTCTACAATGACCAGCAGAGGGCGCATTTTCCCCCAACAGCAACACTGAGCGGTGCACACACACTTTTCAGTTTGTTGACTTGAGTTCTGACAGCTTAGCAAACAAACACATTCCTGGTAATAACAGCAAAATAATCACAGCCATGACAAGTCTTCTGCTGTCTGTGGGGCATCCACATGTGGCTGGGAAGAAACAGACGCTGGTGCTGTTGCTTCCAATTTTCTATTCTTCTGGGGAAAATCAGCGCCATCACTGAAAGTTTTGAAACTGAAGTTTGCACCCTTTTCTCTGTGATATATCACGCTCCTGCCTGTGTGTTGCTCTGTTTTAAGGTGAATGACACAACTCTGGTAATTTCTTCATGATGATTGTATGATTTGTGTTTCTAAATCAGGAGTGTCAAAGTCTACTTTATCCAGGGCCACATCATCACCATGGTTACCATTAGAGGGTCTGTTGCTCTTTATTTTTTCAACCAGCTCCATTATCGGATTTCCTGCTGGACTCGGCCATAAAATGAATAAGTAAAATAAAAAAAAATAAAAACAGAGAGCATTTTTGTTATAAAATCTCATATTTCCCAAAAGTACGACTTTATATTTTCTCTTTTTGAACAAAATTTTCTTGTATAACTGAAAATTAAAAAGAAAAAAAAGGTTTTTCTTTAAGAAAAAAATTGTAAAATGGTGAATGTTGCCACGTCACAACTTTTTCATAAAAAAGGGAATTTTTGTTGTAAAATCTCAAATTTCACAAAAATCATGAAATTGAGACTTTTGTTCTAAAAATCCAAATTGTTTATATTTTTTATTTGACTTTGCAATTTCTGATGTAAATTTTTATGTAAAATTAAAAATTTTGCAAAATCCAGACTTTGTCGCACAGATCACAAAAACTGTGGGGTGTGTCTTTGGGGCTGACTCCGCCCCCTCAAACCAGCTGCTGTGACCAAAGCTGTATAAGGTGTTATTAAATTGGGATTTTTTTCTTACTTTAACTCTTTAGATCATGAGAATAGCATGTCAGTTTTTTTCTTAGATGTCAGGTAATGTTTCCGTTGTTGAAAAAATGACGAAATAAGTCTCCATTATTCATGAAATCTTCAATGAATGGATAAAAAGAAAAACGAGCGCTTAGTCAACACTTTGAGGTAAAATAATAGTCTTATTATGATATTACAGACTAAATTTGGTTCAAAAACAAATACATAAATTCTACGCTGCTGTCAAATACGTTTGTGAGGCCGGAACCACTAGTCCTGATTAGTACTTCCTCTTGCTCAGAGGTCTTTGTTGCCCCGTCTCAGTTTGTCAAACTCTGTAATTTAGAGATTTTTTTTAATGACCTTTGTGTGAAGCTGCACTGATGAGAAAAGATGGGACCTCTTCATTTCCACTATTGAAGTCAGGATTGTTTCGTGATGCTTTTACATGCAATAACAAACACAAAATTCTTACTCAATTCATCAACTGTGAATTGTTAAAGCCTCCACTAATCAAAGGCTGCAGCTTGTTAAACGGTTATTCAGCCAGGAGGGCACAGTTTTGGACGGATGGATACCATCTTGTATTGTAAACGGACCACAGCTGGTTGCCATGTTGGTCTCTATGTTGGTTGCCTGGATGAGTTTCCCTGCGTCAAAACACTCTCATTCATTTTCGTATGAATGAGGGCGACATCATTAAAACTGAAGTTTCCAATAAATTCATGATGCACGTCAAAGCAAACCAAAGCGGTACTAATGATAAGGAGGGTGATGACGGTTCACCGGGTCAGAGTGGCCCCTGGAAATTAAATCCACGGTCTCCAAAACCAGACGGTCTGAGTTTGGCTCGGTTTAGCAAAGGAGGGTTATCTTTAGTCTCACCAGAGTATCAGGCTGCTCTCTGCTCACACTCAGGATAATGAGCGGAGACGCACTGTGGAAAAGAAACGAAACCAACAGTGTGAACACCAGAGGTGTCTCAAGTACGTCTCAAGTCTTTGTCCTGATGTCTTGAATCAAGTGACGAGTGGAGACAGTCAAGTCTCGAGTCAAGTCCCGAGTCAGAAACTTGATGACAGCTCAGACACAAACACAGCGGTCTGTGCTCGTTAAGTCGTGATGAGTGAAGCTAATCAATCCGTTCACACGTTGTAATTTCTGGGTTTTGGGTAAAGTATCAAGTCAACAGGGTCAAATCCAAGTAAAGTCACAAGTCGCTGGTGTGGAAGTCCAAGTCAAGTTGCAAGTCTTTTTACATTTTGCTAAGTCAAATCTGAGGTCATCAAAGTGACGACTCGAGTCCAAGTCCTGTGAGTCGAGTCCAAGTCCTGTAACTGAAGTCCAGACCTCTGCTGAGTCCAACAGTGAAAACATCAGGACCCATGAAGACCCAACAGGTGAAGGTGAGGTCTTCAACCCTGCAAGTTTATACAAATAATTTTGAGCCCCTGAACATGAATACTTTGCTTTAAAATGGCTGTAATTCCTAAACGGTAAATGTCATCATTTTGTGAAACCTCATATACTAGGCCTCCACTTTGATCACATAGTGATCGTTTTTATTTCAAATCCATCATGGTGTATAAAGACAGAATCATAAAAAGCTGCATTTTCTCACCTGAGATGTGAAGTAGTGAAGAACGGACAGTATTTGGACAGAAGTGTCTCTGGCTGCACTTGGACTCCCTTCATGCTAAGTTGCTCAGAACGTAAGCGTCCTGCTATGAGTTGACCTTTTTTAATCTGATATCTGCGGTGGATTAAACTACTCCCAGGCTCTGTGAACTGTGGTCTGACTGGTAAAACACACATATGGGCCAATAAAGAGCTCTGAGCTTCCCAGCTTTGCCTCCATCATGTTGCAGGGAACGTTCATTAGGAGCTCGTTTCTCTGCCAGCAGTTCCTCAAAGATTTTATAACGTGATGACGTCAGTTCACTTGGATAAAACTAACCTTTTATGCTCCGAGGAAGTTTTAAAACACAAAACATCCGTGAAAGGAGTGCAGTAAATTAAAAACAGGGTAGATGGAGACAGAAGTTTGATGTTATGTTTTATCAAATGGAGGTCAGTGGATAAAAAGTTTGTTTGTTCTTCAAACACCACAAGTGACCACTGGGTCATGTGGGCATGGAATGAACTGGTTAAATAAAACCGAGTGACCTGCCAAGGTCCAACAAATTTAGCTTCCTATGATTCATCCAGAGAGAAGTCCAAATTAAGGCTGCAATTTAGTTCTAAATTAACTGCACTTCATTCAAACAAAATAACCAACATGCAACCGCCGTTAGGTAACAACGCTGGTTGAGCTGAACTGGTGGCTGATTCACCATTCCCACTGACATAAACTAAAACAGGCCACTAAAGAGGTCATCCAGGACAGACTTTTATTTCATTTTGGTTCATCTGTTGCATTTTCACTTTGTATTCTGCAGCCTAAAATAAATGTATGGGTGAAAAGGGACTCAAACTCTGGACTAGATGTTGTTCTGATTTGAATTTGTGTCCGTTTGTTGTGACTCAGCTCTGACATTATTGGGGCAGGGTTGTGCTTAAAGAGATGCTGAAGGTTTCCGCTAACTGTTTTGCTGCCACAGAAGAAATAAATCAACATGAAAATGAATGCATCGCCAAGAGTCTCCTCACATCTTTACTGCACAAATAAAACTTTGCAAATGCGAGACAGCCAAGGATTACAGCTGTCAGAGAAGACGGGCTCACGGGGACGATGTGAAAAGAAGTGATGCAGGAGGGGGTTGGCGGCTACGCCCACAGAGAGAAAGATCCTGTCAGAACTCATTAAAAATATCAAAATTTTCTCATGGTGTCAGGAGCTATATTTTAAATGGATGTGCATGGACCTCTTCGTATTCCTCATTTGAAGCCCTATTTTTGCCTCAAACTGCGCGACGCCATGCTGCAAAGAGGCGGGACAAAGCTGTGAAAACCAATGGCTAACCGTCAGTCAAGCACGTCAAATGACGTCGTGCCATCTGGTTGGTCAGCTTTTTTTGTTTTTGTTAATATATTTAAGTCTCCTGCAAAGTTGGCACTTTTAACATGGAGATCAATGGGGATTTGCTCTGTTTTGAAGGCAGCACCTAGTGGTCAGTGGAGGAACTGCCACTAATCGTACTTCCTGGATGAGCTTCAGCCCGGAAGTGGGATGGTTCCTGCTTGGTTTTTACTGCTGTCGTCGTCAGACACTCAACTCGATTCGATCTGTCCTCCTGTGGGTGCGCCTCTTTTAAATGCTAAAACTGAGACTGGGATCCCATAAATTCACCTGATACCTCAACTCCATGTGAGTGGACATAGAAATCCTGCCAGTGAGGCTGCGGCCTGCTGGCTGCAGCAAAGATATCTACAGAGGTGGGACCAAATCGTCAAACTAACAACTTGAGTCCACACCTCTGCTCTCTAGTCATAGTGATAGATGTGGGAAAAACCGATATCTGTTTCTGAAATCAACAATGTAATGGGGCTAACTTGATGAGACAGCATTAAATAGATTAAAAGCTGTCACACAGCAATGTCAGAGCCATCTCCAGTTCGGCCAGTCACATCTACAGAATGCTTTGTCTTTTCTTCTGCCTCTGTAACCTCGTGAACCACTGTTACTGTCATAAAAGGAAAGTGTATTGATGCAGCTATCTAGAAAATGCAAACACATTACTTGAAGATAAGCTGTTATTTGTGTTGGCCTGTGCGGCATCTCCAGGCGGAGGCTGATCCCCCGCTTCTCTCCCTGCTGATAATCTGCTCTCGCGTCAGCTGCCCTTCTTGTTTATGCGTTGTTCTGGTAAACGATGGCCGGAGAAAGAATGCAGTCTCTCTCCTGCTCCTTCTGTCAGTCCGTCTGTGTGACACAGCTGTGGCCTGAGAGTGATGTCATTCTCCTGGCAGTCGCCATGTTTTTGACAGTGTTTACATGTTGCCATGACTACGAGCATCGCACATCTGCATCCTTTTCTCTGGACCTCCAAGAGTTCACTTCATTCACTGCTCTCACGTTTGGTTGTTTGGTCAGAATTTAATCTCTTCTGCTCTGCTTGTTTGTCCTGTTGCCTTCTGTTGTTGGTAATTCAGGCTAAATTTAGAAGTGGTGAAACAAACGAGGGTGGGGGGGTGAGGGTAGATTCTGAGGTCATCATTTTCAAAACAGCGTGGAAGCGCTAGAAGAAGACGTTCCCCAGAGATCCATTTAGATCCTCTGAGGCCAATGACTGTCTAGAGTCTGAGATTTACGACCAGATTCTCACAGTTAAGTCATCAAACCTCAGTTCAGTTGATTTAACTTTGTTTGGTTACAAACTTAAACTTTGGGGCTAAACAGTAAAGTTTAACTTAAATTTTCAAAATCTGAATGTTTTTTGATTTAATAAGACACTGATAGAGACACAAAGGACCAGAAATCAATTAGTTCTACTTTTTGTGAACGTCTATATATTCCTTTATTTTAGCAAAATGAAATGATCTAGCTAGCTAGCTAACTAGATAGATCATAGATATTGTCTAAACCTGTGATTTTCGAACAAAAAGTTGAAATTATATAATATTGTTGTAATTTTATATTGAAATGTTGCAAAAAGCTGATATTTTCCAACAACAAAAAAAAGTTAACCATTTAACCCCAAAATTTGCCTTTTTTAAATGAATGAATGAATAAATAAAAACATCAATATCTTCTTTTCTAATTGTAATTACACAAGAAGAAATTGAGACTTTAATACAAAATTTTGTATTTTATGCTAAAAGTTGTAAATCTTGACAAAAATTCCCCTTAAAAAATGAAAGGAAAAAAAGAAAAATAGATGTGATACTGCAAAATTAGCTTTTTTAATTAATATATATATTTTTTTTTTAATTTGTGACTATACCAGAAAAAAATTAATTTTATCATAAAATCCTTGATCTTACAGCAAAATTTGAGATTTTATGACAAAAAGTTGGAGAATGTGCACATCAAGTTTATACAATGTGCACCCAAATTTTGGAAGATGGTGATGCAGATGTTGAGGTGGTGAATTGATCACAAACATTTAACTTCAGTTCATTCCAGACTTGTAGATCTGCATAATCATAAACAGTTAAGCCTGCAGGATCATAGATGTGTTCCTGCAGTGATCCGTTACTATTCCATAAACACCCAACACAGTATTCACACAGTATTCGTTCATACATACTTCCATAATCATTTTATATTCTATAGTGGTGGACAGTATTGATTGATGCACTAATTTCAAAAATGTGTGTATGAATCGGTCTAATCACTGAGTAAATAAGCAGTTCAGAGACACTTGTGTGCATATATGTGCTGGTACTCCTGGAGGATTAATGGATCAGGATGGAGAGAGCTTTTAGGGACCACCAAGATTTCTTGAACCCTGATGACTGTGACTAATACATCAGTGCTCTTGGATCTATGTGCTGAACTGGGTCCAGTCTTACACAGACCACCTGCTGAAACCACCTGGTGCATGTAGGGTGGGGGTTAAAAATTTGATGAGGGTTAAATGATGCAAAAGGGGTACCTGATGCGTCAAACGTGACGCCCAAGCCCGACGCGTTAATATGTGACAAGTTGGGAGTGAGACTGCGTTGGACTGGCGCATGCTTATGATGTACAAACATTCATAAGCACCTTTTATTGATCATTTATGGTCGAATATGGGTGTGTCCAGGGCGGAATATGCGGCAAATCCACCTGCAGAACCCTCCAGGTGGTCTGTGGTGTATAAAGAAAAACTACTTGCAGGTGTGCGTATGCACAATTTCATGAATCAGGATTTTTTTTTGCTTTTTCACACGCCATTTTCAGTTTCTGGGCATAAGCTAACTTTTAGTAATAAGCTAGCTCACAGGTTTATAAATGAGGCCCCAGACCAGTTCAAAAAAGACAGACAACCACATGCACATTTAGGGTCTAATTTAGCACTAGCAGTTCGCCTAACATGCACGATTTTGAGCTGTGGGGGAAGAAAATGCACACAAGCACACAGAGAACGTTCAAACTACTCAGAAATGACTTGAACCTCGTCCTTGCAGTGAGGCAACACTACAAACCACCAAGTCAATGCCACAAAATTTCAAACAACCACAGTCCAACATGTTAAGAGCTGTCAGCTCAGTTGCTTGGCTCCATCACCTCCCATATTCCTTTCTGTTTTTCTCTGTTTTACAGAACACCAGTCAGGATAACTTCTGTCAGCTCGCTGCAGTTGTGGATGTTTCCTCCTGTCGAATCACTCATCCAAGTCATTCTTTTTTACAGTCATTTTGGTGTCTTAATCCCTCAGTGATGTAACTGCTGTGTTTTGTTGAAAAAGATAGAGGGAAAAAAATACAGTATGATGTGATTGTGTCCATACTGTGCATGTTAAAGTATCTTATTTAGTATGGAGGTGGTAAAAAGTCCAGTGTGTGCAGTGATCAAAAGCTGCTTTTTCCAAATTCAATGACAGTTTTGAATTTAAAAGAAAAGTGTTTCCTTTGTTCAGCTGCCTTCTCTGCCTCAATCGTTTTC
Source organism: Arrhamphus sclerolepis (assembly GCA_037176975.1). Classification (NCBI taxonomy): domain Eukaryota; kingdom Metazoa; phylum Chordata; class Actinopteri; order Beloniformes; family Hemiramphidae; genus Arrhamphus; species Arrhamphus sclerolepis. Next base: position 784,384 of record JBAMYA010000003.1, read on the forward strand.
AAAAACACTATTTGTAAATACCAAAGACATTCGTAAATTTCCTCCCCTGCAGATTGATTGCACATGTCTTCAAAGAGACAGTCCTGATGAACAAATGAAGCAAATTAAAATGTTAATATCCACCATAAACCATGTCTCATTTTCCCATTGCATGTTTGCCTTCTGTGTTTCTATGGCCATAACAAAAACAGAACTGGAGTTACGGTCAACATTCCATCTTATCACCTTACAAGGAGAATAATGGCAACTTTTGTGAAGATTTCATCCCATTTTTCGTAGTATTTGAACTGTAACGTAATAAAAATGTCATAAAAATGCAAATATGCAACATTATGAGCTGCTGTGGGAACCTCTGAAAGGAAAAAGCTGAAAGATAGAACTTTGCTTTCAGTCATTTCTCAGTTTTTAAGACTTTATTGTGAATTTATGTCTCATGCATTCATATTTATTACTTGTTTTGATGTTTTATTGCCACTTAATCACTCAGGGGTTAAAAAGTAAGCAATATAGTAGAACTGCTTCCCCTACCTTTGAATTCCATTTAAATCTGCTTGCTTCAAACTTTGAAGAGTCACAAGATAATTGATAATAATTTCCTCATACAAAGCTCAGACTACTTATAGACAAGAAATTTACATTTCAAGCTAAACCTGCTAAGAATAAGAATAAGACAAGACAAGACAAGACAAGATTGATTCTACAAAATAATCTTAAATGTAGAGAGGGAGTCTGCCTCGTGGACCGAGGTTGGGAGTTGATT
>JBAMYA010000003.1:800507-810834 GCA_037176975.1 Arrhamphus sclerolepis
ACACACACACACACACACACACACACACACACACACACACACACACACACACACACACACACACACACACACACTTGGCTAGGAAAATGTAAGGTAAGAAATGTTTGACAACCTAGATTCTGTTATTCTCATCTGCATCACTTCATCTCTACAAAACCTGATAAATGAGTCTTTTTATAAACAGATGTGCTGATCTGAATGTGTCTTAACATAAAAACACGATTTAACATCTGCATTGTGACCTGGAAAGGATACAGTCTTTGATGGAGGCTTGTTCGATCCTCTGCAGCTCCGCCTCCACCTGTTTGGAGTACTGACGAAGGTCAACGCCCTGAAAACAGATGGGTGTCGAAACTTTCACTTTTTTTTTAAGTATAATAACTTCTACAACAGCTGCTGAACTTTTGCAACAAAGCGAAAGGTCTGGACACTGGACACCAACTGAACAAGGTGCATTATGGTTCTGACGCAGTTCAAGCTCGTTAAAAATCTTGTCCTGATATACTGAATCTGAATCGCCTTCATGGCAGCTCGTTTCTACAAACATCCTCTCAAGTTCTCACACTGGGTAGCTGTAGGAACAACCAAGCTCAAAAGTGGACCTTTAAAAGTAATGTGCTTCATCCTTCCACAAGTAGTACTGTGTGGAGAAAGTCTTTGTTCTTAGTGCACAAATCCATCAAACACCTTGATGAAAATGGCTCTCATGTCCCCAGGAAAGGACAGACGAGACATTCATTACAATTACCAGCCTCAGAAATTCAAAGTTAAACCAAATCTCGTATTAGGAAACAGTAAATAGGAACTTTTGAAACTTTTAGCCCAGTGGGTCCCTCACTAGTGGTCACTTTGTCTGGTCTTTGCTGATAGCAGAGACAGCAGACTGTAAGAGCTGGATGACATTTCCTAAAGTAAGATAATGTTCCTTTTGTACATGTTTGTGTCGCCATGTGATCACCGTTTTAAGTGCCTCCTTCACAAGATCGTCTTCCAGATTAGCCTGAATGTGAACTGCAAAAGAAAGAAAAAGAAAACTATTTTCAAAGCAAATCCTGCAGAAACCTCTGGAACCTCTTCCTGAAGCTTGGATCCAAGAGATTTCACACCATTCGCTAAAAGCTTTGAGAAAATGTGCGATATATAACAATTAGGTGAAGTCTTACTGTCCACTTCATCTAAGATAAACTCATCTGTGGTCAGGTCCAGCTCTCCCAGGTTGAGGTTAGCGATGTCACCATCAGCCTTCTGCGGAAAAAAGACACAAAATTACACACAAATAATTGATTTATTTTTGATGCTCCTCGAGGTTGCGCGTCGAGTCTGCGTCTGTAGGCACTTTAAACATATGACTGTGCACCATCCACTAAAAGAACACCATCATCACATTTGCTGTTGGACTCATCTCTTGTGGAGATGGGTCTGAATACAGGAATGAGATCCAAAACATGCCAGCTTGGTGCACAGTGAACGGTTTGCAGCAAATACAATAAGACCAAAGAGCTGATACTGCGCTTCAGGAAGGAGCGTTACTCAGACCCACATCAACAGCAGGTGTGTGCAGTGTTTAAAAACCTTCAAATTACTTGAGGTTCTCCAAGCTGACCACACCTCATCGGCAGCCAACACCACTGCCATGGTAGAAATGACTCTCCAGGATGTTTCCAGGATTGTCTCACTCCCAGACTGCTCGTGTACATTTCCTTTTATCATCCAACAACTCACACACTGTCATGTTCTTCCCCTCAGCCATCAAACTCATAAACACCAGCTGAATCACAGATTCAGGTCAGACTCCTTGTTCATCTGCTATTTGCACACTTATGTTCTTGCACATTGGACATTATAAAATATATTTCATGTTCTTTATCTCTTATTTTGATTTTGCATGTTTTTAATTATTTTAATTTTATTCTACACTTCCATTAACCTGTGTTGTTTGCACCACAACAAAACAAATTCCAATATTTACAGAAATGGCAAAGAAGCAATTCTGATTTTGATGACGTGCCCAGGATAAAGAGACTGACATCCCTGACGTAGACAATCTTGATGTTTTCAATTAATTTCAGTATATTACCATGAATAACTACTATTGTTCGCCAGAAAATAAAGCAGCTTTTCTGTATTTTCACATAGACATAAAATAAACATTAGTTTCCTTCAGAAAAGGGTCAGTTTGTCGTTATTTCGCCTCGCCAAGCTAATGTTTCGGTGAGATAATCTGACACGACGGTAACAGTGCACAGAAACGGTACATTTCACCTTGTCCTCCAAAAAATAACAGTAAACTTGTATAAATGAAACGTCACCTCGTCTTGCAGGTACATCATTGCCATTTCTGAGGGATTTCCAGGTATGTTTACACCTGAAACGGCTCCAACTACACTTAAAGCTTCCTCCGCCATTGCGGTGTATTTACGCTGACGGAATGACCAATAAAAAGCACAAATCTAATGTTCCACTTTGTCTTTTATTCTATAAACCAAGCAAGATATTGGTATGAATGTCAGATGCATCTTGTAAATGATAAATGAAGAAATTTTTTATTTTAAACTAAGTGTTTGTAAATTCATTAACGTTTCCACACATTTAACCGTTTTTATTATATATAATTTAGTACGTCTCTTCGGACGGATTGAAAACAAAGGACCAACTTCCGTTTTGAAACGTGAAACTCTCGCGAGAACTTTGCGGCTTCCTCTTCGCACGGAACATTCGTTCAAGATGGTGGGTGACTTTTCTACTGAGCTGGAGCATGTTTAAAATCCGCGATCATCCACCTCTATTTAATTTCATTTGTCCTATTTGTACATCTTATGAAATCTGTACCTTTCGTGGAAACGAAACAATAGTCAATCGTTGAGGAAATGGAACCTGTAATTGCGATATTAACCCATTTTGCTTTCGGCGCCCAGCTGGCTTAGTCCCCTAGAATATTTGTGCTATTTGTTCTTGTGGTCAGTAAACATACTATTTTCAACTCTTATAAAGCTTTTGATCGTTGGGGCTTTATTCGGACAACCGTTTATAGGCTCTTGGTGTTACCTGTCTGCCAGAGAATTTTCACGGGCGGCTAGTTGTAGAGGCTATGCTGGTTTAGCCTCTCCTACAGTGGAGGAAGCATGTTGCTGTTTTTTTCTTTCTGGGTTATAAGTGACTTATGTAGGTGGAAACGCACGATTTAAACTACACGTGTAGATGTTTCGGGTCCACTGTTTTGTGTGATCCCACTTGTAACCTCTTATTTGTGCTAACTGGAGCTAAAGCTGCTTACGAAAGTTACAAGTAGTGATAAGTTTGAGCTTCTTCATGGGTTAAATGTTAAAATTTGCAGATGTCTTCTTAAGGAATGCAGTTGCAAAGCCAATGTTATGCACAACTTCAGCTTTCTGTTCTGAATTATGAAATGGAGATGCTTGTTTTCTGTTAGAAACTCTTGCATCGATAATGATTATCTCTGCATGTTTGTTTCTTTGTTTTGTTTTAAAGTCTCTGGTCATCCCTGAGAAGTTCCAGCACATTCTTCGTGTTCTAAACACGAACATCGATGGTAGGAGGAAGATCGCCTTCGCCATCACTGCCATCAAGGTAAGTTTATCTGAAGGCGCTTGTTTAAGTAAAGCTGTGCCTCCATATTTATTTATTTTAAATCTCGGTTGCTTTTTATATACTGATTCTAAGGCAAGGAAGAACAATCCTGCAAATTCATAGACAAAACCAGAATTCCAGAAACAAGGGTACAACACGGTATCTTCTACGTGAAATTTCAAGTGATGCAAATCATGAGTGAAAGTCATTGAGGTTGCACGATGCAGTGTCTCCTTTTTCACGTCTTTTACCCTACACTGGGAGGTGGAAGAAAAGAGCATTGCAATTTACATCTTTCTGGAAATGGCAGTTACATGCGCACAAGGAGGCAGAGAAAAGATGGAAATGTTCCTCAAAGAAAAGTCAGTATGTAAGGACTTTGAGAAAAGGTTCAGTTGCTGTAAAGGTTTAACATCAGAGTTGTACTGAATTTATCTCATTCTTTGAAAAAGTCATTTTCAGTGGTGGTTTGACAGCTTTAGGACCTGATACACCGTTTATTTGGCTTGAAGAAAACCACTGATCATTTTCAGCCAGTTCACCATGTTGATTCAGCGTTGGATCTATCCATCTGAAAGTAAACTTTGACCAGATGTTAATGTATAGAGCTCATTTATTACAGTTAATGTGATGTTAGATGTTCTTCAGCGTACAAAGCAAAATGCTTGGAGATATAAATAATTGAAGATAGTCCTTATGTTTTAGTTTTAACATACAAATGTCTAAAATGATGATGGACATTGAAAACTAGACTAGTTACGACTTCCTCTTGCATGATCTTGGATGTTATTTCATAGTTGGGTGGTGGATGTCGTCATCGTATTGAACCTGTTTTGCCCAGATGCTGGCCACATCTGTGCAGGTTTTCTCTCTCCCCTGATGTGTAAGAGCCCTGAAGTTCAGACTGCTTGTGCTGAGCCGATTCTACATCCAGAGTTAAGATGGACCCTGTTCTGTCTGGTTTCAGGGTGTTGGCAGACGTTACGCACATGTCGTCCTGAGGAAAGCCGACATTGACCTCAACAAGAGGGCAGGAGAGCTGACCGAAGAGGAGGTGAGGAGAGCTGGGGTGTAAATGAACACTTTACAGGTGGAGTCATCCACAGAGCTCTTAAATAGAACAGGGCTGGTGTACACAGTACACAGCTTTGAAGTACGTTATGAAGTGAAATGTACTGGCACCGTAACTGTTTTCTGGTTGACTTGTCTTTACTTCTTTTTTCTTTTCTTTTCTTTTTTTTTTTTTTTTTGCCTTGACATGAAGGTGCTTTTTCTGTCACCAGGCGCTTGAAAATGTTTCACACTGAAAATGATGGTTAATGGAAATGTCATCATGAAAGTTTGCTAAGTTGCACAAAAGCTTTTGCGCACACATGAGATTGTAAGAATATTGTGTAAAACTGCACCACTTTGTAACTATGGATCACTTTTCTGTTAGATTTGGGTCCCTTGAACATAACTCAACAGGTTCAAAAAGAGTTAACGCCTTTCATAATGTATCAAAAGTTGCACGAGTTATTAAGCTTCGGCTCCACTGTTCCTCCACTAAGTTAAGGACAAAGACGTCCAAAAATCCCCATACACTCTTATTCTGAATAAAATGACGATGATTACGTTAATCTGTAATATTTAAGAGGTTCTGGACATCCATTGCTATTATAGTTATTGTTAGTGGAAGAAAAGTGTTTTGACATTTTGAAATGTTGCTCAAGTTATTTGACACAACTGTTGTGGAAAACGTGCGCTGTTGCTCATCTGTAGACTGTTAAAGGCTACAGACGTGCAACACAGCTACTAAAGTTGTGGAATTATGGACTTAAATGAGTATTTATTTATTTATTCATAGATTTGTGGCCACATAATACTAATGGATAATAGTTTTGTGGCCACGATTTAAAATTTTTTGTTTGAGATGTCACGTCTGGGGCTCCGTAAGTTGGCCTGGGTCAGCGACTGTAGGCACAGAACTTTGATATTGATGCCAGCACATTTTACTGTTTTTTTGTGTGTGTTCCTGGTGAGTAAACTGCTGCATCTGTCCCTAAAGGTTGAGCGGGTGGTGACCATCATGCAGAATCCTCGTCAGTACAAAATCCCAGACTGGTTCCTCAATAGGCAGAAAGACGTGAAGGACGGCAAATACAGCCAGGTATGAGGCCAGTGATGAGCTGAAGACATCGTCATGGATATGAGCCTTTCATCCCACAAACTGTCTGAAGAATGAAGCAGATTATTTGGTGAGCTTTAATTGGATGTTCTGGTGTGTTGTCCTGATTCAGGTCCTCGCCAACGGTCTGGACAACAAGCTGAGAGAAGATCTGGAGAGGCTGAAGAAGATCAGGGCTCACCGTGGTCTCAGGCACTTCTGGGGGTAAGATCAGAGGATCTGATTGAACCTTCAGTTTCAGTGTGTTCCCAGTGACGAGCAAACGTTGGCTCTGCTTCCTCAGATCCCGTTCACCAGGAGAGCCAGAGCTTTTCTGTGCTCGCTTGAGGGTGAACCGATCTGGATCAGAGCAAGCCTGACCTGGAAAATACTTGAATTGTTGAATTTTTACCTGAAAACATTCTTCCCACACATCTTCGGTTGTTAAAGTAGCACAAATGACATTTGAAGGATTTGATTAAGGCGGCACAACGGAACTTGAAATCACCTTTAAAAAATATTCTGTTGAAGTTCAGCTTATAACAAGAGAAATCGCACGTCAGCTGCGGCCTGAGCGTGTCTGCACCACCTGACCCTACACGCCTCCCAGCTGCCAATCAAAGTGTACAACTAGTTTCATGACTTAGTGTTTGGAGTTAGCCAGACGCCAACTGTAAGATGAAGCTGTTGAACATGCGTTATCACTACGAACATCACGGCAGAGCCAGCGGTTCCTTGCAGGTTCTTCCCTTGTTTGCTGGTCACCAAATGTGATGCGTTTCTTCCAATCAGCATCCATTCAGGTTGAAGCTCATCCAGAAAGTATGTTTTCTTGCAGTTCCTCCACTGACCACTAGGTGATGTCTCCACAACAGAGCAAATCTCCCCTGACCTCCATGTTAAAAGTGTCAACGTTGCAGCAGAATTAGACGTATTTACAGCCTGCTACAGAGAGTTAATGTTTTCATCTGTTATTCCAGATGACATCCATGACAGCCGCATGGGGGAGGGATTTATTTTACGTTTCTGTACCACATCAGATAAATTTATAGAAGCAATAAATCTGACCAATCAGATGCCCGGATGTCATTTGACATGCTTGACTGACAGCTTTGTCTCGGTTCTTTGCAACATGGCTCTCAAATCTGAGTCAGGTGACCAGGTAGTTGGTCCAGTAGTTACAGTCAGTGTCTTAAAGAGGCTCACATGCTAATACAGTTGTGCTTCTCAACCACAGAGGGGCGCTGAAGAGTCTTCTGTGCCGTGGCGTCAACTTTAGGAAATGTCATTTAGCGTCTCCCTTCTTTCAGTGAAAACCAGCCAAAGCTCCTTCAGACTCGTGCAGCATTTAGATGTTTCACACCTCAGAAGCAAAGAAACTGGCTGCCATCTGCAGTCGGTGACTTAACAGACTCATTAAGTAAAGTAACGATGGAAGAGAGAGCTGAAATATGATCTAACACACACACAGAGAGAGAGAAAGAGGCAGGACAGTTTTGTTTTGGGGTTTTAATGTTTTAATGTGGTCATTTTAAGATGGGAACTAAAGGACATGTAAAACTAGTGATAAAACAAAGCCACACAAGTCAGAACACGTGATTGTCAGCAGGAAAATGGCTGTTAAACCTGGTACAGGAGATGATTATGGATGAAATGATCTTTGTAAATCAAGCTTATTTATAACTTCTTTTTTTATTTCCTTCCCTGCAGTCTCCGTGTGCGCGGTCAGCACACAAAGACCACCGGCCGTCGCGGTCGCACCGTCGGTGTGTCCAAGAAGAAGTAAACTCCCTGCTTCCTTTAGTTTCAATAAAACTGTTCACAAAATCGGCCTGTTTTCTTTTTTTCCCCACTTTCTAATCTAGATAATTTTTGAATTTCTCATCCGTTTGGAATCATTTGCATGACACATGGTTCAAAATCAAAAATTAGAAATTTCCACTGATACAGTTGACACTAATCTCAAGCTTTCTTTATTTTAATGGTTAGAATTAACCATTTATTATTCTGCATTGTTTTCATATAACCGAAGAAAAGAAATACAGCATTCTTAAATATGCTGTAAACTGACAGGAGCAAACGTGGCTGCAGGAAGTTTTAAAGTGCAAAAAGCTTGAAAGTAGTCGGGTTTAATTTTTAAGGCTTATGGCTTCTGAGTTGTTCATGCATACGAGTTAAAAACGACACGGAGAGAAAAACTAAACTCGCTTTGTTAGGTTAAAAGAAGAAAAAAAAACAGGTTAAAGTACAACTACATATTTAAAAGCTGAAAATAAATATGACAGGATGTCGTGCCTGTCTTTTATTACAAAGGAAATGTACAAGTGAAAGCAAGAAACCTGGACATCCGCTGCACGCTAACAAAAAACAAAACGGGAGGAAAAAAGATGGGGATGTAAATGTTTGTTTTCTTCAGATGCATCAGGATGATTCCTGCAGAACCAGCCACGTATATCAGCGGTGTCAAACTCATCCTGGGCCACATCACTGCCAAATTTAACAAAAAATTGAAACTTTGATCATAAAATTGGGACTTGTGGACTAAATCACAATTTAAAAAAAAAAATCAAAAAAAGGACTAAAACCATGCAAATATTTGTTTTCATATAAAGTGAATATTTTGTCAAAAAAATTCACATTTTTCAAAAATCATAACCTTTATAAAAATCACTTTCCTACTGAAATCATTTTCTTGTAAAATTATAAATTTCAAAATATTTAAAATTTTGCAAGATTTTTTTTCTTTGAACCAAGACTTGACCACCTTGAGTTTGCACTTGATATACAGCAAAAAAAAAATTTAATTAGAAATGCGTTGAGATAAGTTTGCTGAAGTAAGAAATTATGATACAAAACAAACTGATAAAACTAAACAGAGGAAATTAATGTATTGTCACCAAAAAATAAATATACTGAGACCAAGAAAATATCAACAAAAAAATAGAGACGATAAGTGCATTTATAAGTCAAAGAAAAATGAAAAGCAGACTTTGTTGACATCGGTTCAGATGACCGTCATGTTTTTGATTAATAACAGGAAAAACTAGGGTTTTACTCAACATTACTTCTTTTTTTTTTAAGGTCATTAGTTTCCCTGGTGGAGATGCAGGTCCACAATTAACAGTCTCAATCTTTCTCAATTTATATATTTTATCGATTTGAGCATTTTGAGTGAAAAGTAAAAGAGAGAACTGATCAGGAAACACTTTTGTCAAAAATGAAGAGCTGAAGCTGCAGCGGTGGGTTTTACGTGGAGACTAAAGGATGTAAGGTGGTCTGATGGGACAAGAGGAGAGGAGGCCTCCACTCTTCCATCAGGAGAAGCGGGGTCATCAAAAACACTGTCTGCTAATGAAATAACTCCAGTTTAATGCTCGTTCATAAGGAGGAGGATGTGGCTCATCCTCAGCCCTCCTTCTGTGGTGGAGGGGACTTCTGCTGGGGGGGCGGCTGCTGCTGCTGCTGCTGGGGGGGCGCTTGTGGCTGCTGGTCCTTGGTGGGAGCGTAGTAAAGCTCCAAAGGCTTTCGCACCTTCCAGTATTTCTCGTTGACCAACTCCAGGGTCAGAGAGCCGTTGAGCGTCTGAGGAAAGAGACGAACAGAACCAGAACAGGGATGACTGGAGTCCATTCAGAAACACTTCAGTAACGTCCTGAAGCCGTCCAAGTCAGCACCACTCGCTTTTTTTTTCAAAGGTTTTAGAAAAAAACAATCTTGTAACAGACCAAACATCTGTTTCCAGTCCAGCTGTGTATGTGTGCTGTTGTTGGGATCTACTGAGCCATGAATAGAATGGATGACAATTAGTCATTAAGTCTTCCCCAGTCTAGGTCTGATCTTCCCCAGATCTAGTCCCCCGGGGGTGTCAAGGACCTGGAGCAGGTTAAAAATAAACATAAAAACATCATTGCGTCCGCTAAGTTGGTCTTTGAAATATAACGTCAGGCTGGAATAAAGCTTTAAGCTTTGGCCACTATTAAACTTTATACACTATTACTTTATTCATCCCAGTGGGAAGTTCACAATGAATGAAATGAATACAATCCATCCAGATGTTGAGCTGTGGTAGAAAGTAGTGGGCTGATGCTTGTAAACTTATACAAAAGCGAAATATAACTGCAGGATCAGTAATCGAACCCGCTATCTTCCAACAGGCATTAAGAGCTAAAGACTCCTGCTACAAATGACATGTCGAAAACTGACTTATTCAATTCTTCCATTATGGGCCGACATCTGGGCAACATTTTACCAGTGAACAAACGTTCTCCATGCGACATCTTGCCGATAAAACGTTTTACATCTTGCCGATGTCTGTAAGATGTATGTGTGTTGTTCAGTGACTGTATATAATAATCAGCCATAGAGAAGAACTATTCTAAATGGCTCTATAATAATGCTGTCTGGGAGAGCACCTCATTTTCCTCAAAAAGCTGATTGGCCAGTGGGCGGGGCTTTATAAAGGACTGGATTTCCAGAGTTACCCTGCTCTGGAGCAGGTTCAGCGTATGTTACCCCCGTGATGTACCTCGATAAGCGATTACCCAGTTTCGTGATACAGAAAACCCAGGATTAACCCTGAAGTTACCTCGCTAA
>JBAMYA010000003.1:819198-840250 GCA_037176975.1 Arrhamphus sclerolepis
CAAAATATAAAGAATGTATTGTTTCCACATCAGTCTTTCATCACGTTATCCTCATCTTGCTCTTCTTTAGGCGTTTCCTTTTAGGGATCAGCACATTTGATCTCACTTGTCTTCTGCGTCTTCCTCTGTCCCACCAACCATCTGGATATCCTCTTTCACCACATCCAGGACTCTGCTTACTCTTCCTCTTTCTCTCCTGCTGGGCAGCTCCATCTCCAGCATTCTTCTCCCAGATCATGTCAGTCTAGCATCTTTACCTCCGAGACATTTTTTTCCCGCGCCACATTTATTTTCCCTCTCCTCACTCTTATATACTCCACATTTCAGTCCAAATCTTTGCGCCAATATTTTTTCCACTAACACTAAACCTGTTTTATATTGTTTACTTTTCCTCCCCCTCTTTCCTCCCTTCTCCTCTCCTGGTGACCACCTGCTCTGGAGTACTCTGGCCTTTTAATTATGGCCTGATTTCCCAAAGCTCAGGCCGTACTGTACTCTATCCTCCTTTCCTCATTGTCACCGATGGCCTTGGCGGAGGTATTCATCTCACTAAGCAAGAGGCAGTGTCGGCACTCACAAATCAATGGCTGGGTCCCCACTGAGCTGAACGACTCCCCTGACTCCTCTTCCTCACCTCAGGCCATGGCTGTTAGGTTGAAGAGGGACAGGGGTTTTATTTATTTATTTCCACATGGCCCACAGACATCCAGGCAGCCACAGTGAAAAAAGATTCCTGGTTTTCTCACTGCATGTTCTGTTTTGCTGCAAGTGCTGCACAGTCTGGTGTCCTTCTTGTTCAATTTCTTCACACTGCAGGATTTCTTTTGTCCTTAAGATGTTTTACCAAATTAATAGAAACAAAAAAAAGAGAATATCTTTTTACTACTATATAGCCTACAGGAGAAGATTTTCCAAGTCTGACATTTACTGGTCTGAGTTTTTGCACAAAGTTTTTCCGCAAATTCAGTAAATGCCCATTCACACTGTATGTGTGTGTTTTTTTTAAATATAATTTAGCAATAAGCAAAGTTTGTGTTTTACTATGATTTACAGACATTAATTCCTGGATATGCAGGCAAAGCCCTGCGCTGCGTAACATCCGGTGCTGCAATCAACCGAGCAATAATGGCAAAAAAGAAGAGTGAGACACTGGACGTGAGAAGAGACCTTCCCTTTAATCGTGGCGTACAGCGAGCCACATAATAAAAACATAAAATAGTCACACAGGTGCTTACCGCCATTATAACAGTAAGCGTCACTTTCTTGTATCCTCATTCAAGTTGTGCTCTTTGTTAGCTTCTCTCTCTTTAAAAGCACATTCAGCTCTGATTGGTCAGATTTTGAGGCAGATGCTCATTTTCTGTCCCAAACTAGCCACAAGGCAGGCATTATGCAAATGCACTTCATAATCATGGTCTGCAAAGTCCAGGAGGAGAAGGGTGGACTATAAATGATGGCTTTAGGCTCTTACAGGAGCAGTGTTGGAGAGAATAACAGCCCTGTGGTGTGACGCTTTTAGCCCTGTAACTCGAGAAAGTTATAGAAAGCAGTTACTGTACAGCACAGGAAGCAATATAACAAACGAGAGGAAGGGGAAACTCTTTAATCATCCACTGAGCTTTTATGGAAAAGCGAAGTTAAAAATTAAAATTGCTTTTCCACTAAGATTCTATTGGTTTAAGGCAAGTGGCTTCAAGGAACGTACAGTCAGGTCAACTGGTGAATACCAGCATGGGGGGTAGATTTAAAAAATGTCCACTGTGAAAAAGTCGGGTAATATGTGATGTTTAAACTCTTTTTATTGAAAATACAAAAGTAGAGTTTTTTAAGTATGTCTTTTAAGCCTAGCTACATGCTTTAAATCCTTTTATTTTGTCAGTAATGTTCATCCATAGTGTTCTGAGGGGTTCTTTGCATTTATAATATACATTCATGTATATTATCTCTGATTGGATAAGCCTGTAAGCTGCTCAACATGAAGGGATGTCATTACCTTCTGACAGAAATGCTGCACTAATAAGGCTGCTTTATCTATTTATTTATTTATTTAGTGACTCATCCTGCAGACTGGTGAAAAAAAAAAAAAAAAAAAAGATTTGTATTGTCTGTGTTTAATCAAAAGTTGATGATTTCAGTTGAAGAGCTAACATGTTAGAGATCATAAGCAGGAAACATGTCTGCCCATAAAGAAGTTTGCCAACTTTTGCAGCCTCGAGTGCAGCACCATGATTGAAAATGATCGCGTGCACGCAGGAGTTATGTTCCTATCAGTGCCGATAGGAGCTGAAGCCAGTAAATACCTGCCTTGGCAGGTTAACAGCGTGGCACCTAGCAGAAGGAGCACCTTTGTGTGTGTGTGTGTGTGTGTGTGTGTGTGTGTGTGTGTGTGTGTGTGTGTGTGTGTGTGTGTGTGTGTGTGTGTGTCTTAAGTGTATGTAAGTGACATGAGGGGTTTTGGATCCTGTCACAGACTTTCCCAGAAAGGTTTTCACAGCTCTTTATTCCGGCCTACTTTTTGTGATTAACTTCACAAAATAATTTACTTCGACATGAACATCATTAAAAGTGTTTGTAATAAACACGTTCAACATGCTACTGTATATGTAACACCAGATTTTAGTCATCACTCCATTTACATGTCTTGTTGATCCTGAAGGAAGGAATGTGAAGTAAACTTGTTGAACAGAGTGGACTCAGATAATAAAGAAAGTCTGCTGAAAATGATAAATGTTGGCTGCTTTTAAAGAGAACTTCCTGGATTTATTCATTTTGAAAAGACAACAACAATGCTGCCAAAACAGCATTGATCATTTCTTGGCGATCTTACTTAACAACTGAATCTCATACTTGGTAAATTTTGTTATTTCAATTTTCTGACACAAATGTCCTGAATCGTGTCGTAGATCAGCTGCGTTCACTTTATTTAACCAAGCGCTGCGTATGAGTTCATACAGAAAACAACAAAACAAAATCTAATCAGTCAGGAACGAAGGTGATGCGCAGGTACATTGTAAAGACAAGCTTAAGTCAGGCTTTTGTCAAAATTTGAGAAAAGCTTGTGCCACAAATTCGACTGAAAGCACCTTCAATGATTTTTTTTTTTTAAATAATAATAATAATTTAATATTCGGATGCTTTTTCAAGTGCAAATGTAGCAAATGTAGGTTAGCTAACTTGCTACTCTGATTAAATCCAACAAATGAAGAAAACTGCAGTTCATGGACTGATTTCCAGCTCCAAAGTAGGAAATTCAAGCTTCAGTGGAGCTCCAGGTCCTCCTGTGGAGTAACAAGCAGTGGAACGTGATCGGTAGCTGCTGTCACTGTTCGGTCATCTGTTCGAGGCTCAGGTGACCCATGAGCAACTGTGACTGGTCAGCCAGCCCTGCTGGAAGAAGCTCCTCTAGTCAGACATAGATTCCATACCAACATCTAAGATGAGGATATACTTATACAAGTCAACGTCAAAAGAGCTCTGACCAGTCAGGGTGAGGACGAAGGACATCTGAGCGTGTTCTGGAGTGTCGTCTACTGTGGAAGGGCGCTGCTTCCTACAGAAGTCATCAGGTTCCATCAGATTGATGTCTGTGGAGTTTAGAGACCAGATGAACATCTCAGATTTGTTGCTGTCTTCTTTGAACACTTGACGGACCCACTGCTGACCTGCTGGGGGAGGTGGATCTTGTAGGGGGAAAGATCTTCCCACGTTGAGGGTGTAGTTGGTGGATGTCAATGCCAGGATGCAGGTGTTCAAGGCGAAACACTGCACTGCAACAAGAAGAGAACTACGCCTGATCGCTGGATGATTCAATTCAGTTCAGTTCAGTTCAATTCAATAATACTTCTACTTAAAACGAATGAATTAATGATCAGAATGAATACAATGATTGGCATTATAAGCCAAGCATAAGTGCTAACTGAGCAAAGGTGGGCCTCCTCTTCAAATCACACTTTACACAGTTCCTTGTCAGTGATATGAGAGGGGTTTAGTTTTGCAGAGCCCAGCTGGACCTGTGCAAACACTTTCAGGTTCATCATCTTTATTTCTCAGCTGAAAGATCAAAAGCAGAAACCCTGCAGGGGCTGAACTCAAACAAAAGTAGCAACCATCTCTGCCACTCTCAGCCACCAAAAAGGTTCCAGCCCTTTTCTGCAGCAAAATATCTCAGGTCTGGGTCTCAGTTGGTGAGCTATGGGCCTGAGATTGTACAGGATGGAAGAAAATGATTGTTTCACATCGCCTTTTAGGTGTTGGAACACTATTACCTTAATTAGAACCATGCTTCTCTACTGAGGCAAAGATTAATTACAGCTGGCATTGAACTTGAGATAAAAAAGCCAAACTGTATAGATAGTGTGGGTGTAATTCAGTTAGCGTATTAATGGCTCAAAGATCTCACTCTATAGTGGAAATTTCTGCACTCCGCTGAGCTTTTATGGCTTTTACCAGAAAACCTCATTATTATCAATAACTCGCAGTCAAGGGTTTGATCAATGCACATATTGAATTAAAATATTGCATCAAGTAATAGTTTCATATGTTCAAACATGTTATTTAAAGCATCTTAAGCCAGTGGAGGGTGGAAAAAATGAAAAGGAATTATAGCCAGGTCCTTCCAGCAGAGGTTGGAGCTTGTTCTCCATCATGTATTGATTGTGCTTTGCTTAGTTAGGTGGAAAATATATCTGTTCATGAAAATGTGTCTTCTTCAGGGAGCCTATAGATACTATAGCAACCGGTGTTTGATCCAAAAACAACGTCCTAACTTTCTTCGTCCAGAACGTGAGGGACACAGTCGTTCTTTTTATGAGAAATCATCCACATCCTGTGGACATTATAGATGGATTTCATTGGTGCTTAAAACACGATAAAAAGAAAAAGAAAAACATTTAAAACACTGCAAAAACTGATTTCTAAGAAAGAAAAAAAAAACTTATTTCAAGACAAATGGCCTTGTTTTAAAAGCATACATCTCATTTTGAGAATTCTAGCCAAGCATTTTTTTTTCTTACCCCATTGACAGATTTTGTTTTTGCTTAATATAAGACATTCTGACTAGATTTAAGAATAATTTAACCCTACATTCCTGAATCTAGTCAAAATATCTTATATTAAGGAAAAACAAAAAAATCTTTCAGTGGGGAAGAATTCTTAAAATGAGACGTATGCTTTTAAAAATAAGACCATTTTTCTTGAATGAAGTATTTTTTTTACTTTCTTAGAAATCAGTTTTTGCAGCGAACAAAGTGGATGAAATTAATATGATGTTGAACTGTCGCTGTTGTACAGTTCAATGTTTGCATCTCATAGTGCTTTTTTTTTCTTCTCTTTTCTTGTTATCCTCCAACATGCACATCTTATCTTAGGCTTATCTTGTGGGCAAATAACAAATGATTTAAATAATTGACATATTCTACATTAACATCTAGGTGTAGATGCTCCTCAGACAGTACAGATTGCAGAGCAGTGAGCAGGAATGTTGCTGTCAGTTACATAAAATATCAGAACGTGTCAGCCTCCATGTCCAACTGAAACATAGAAGTAGTTCTGGATAACGGATCACTATTCCTGACAGTGTGACGTTTGATTTATTTTATTTTAACTTGCTATTTTATATTGTAAAACAAACACGTTTTGCTGTTTTTTTCTGTTTTTTTTTAACAGTACAAAGATGTGCTGTAAACCCATTTAGTTCCCAGATGTGCCAAATGAATTGATGACCTAAGACATGTAATGAGCCATTTTCTGTGAACTTTGGTGTGCAGGTATTTGATAAACGCACTCATGCAAAGCTCCACCCAGCGGTTGTTCACACAGAATCAGAAATACACACATTGTTATTACCTGAAGCACAGAATTAAAATGAATATTGTTCTTTTCTCAGAAAAATTGGCAAAACCCGCGGATGATTGAGTTCACAGGAGCGACACACATGCTTTTTTTTTCCTTTTGTTTATGAAGGGTTGCACGCTAGTATGCTAGCAACAGCTAAATATAAATGTATTGATAACATAAGTCATGACAAATACATGGCAAAATTCATGTATCATATTCAAACTAATTTTAAAGCTGCAGGAAAATCAATCCTGAGTCATGTTTCCATTTTAACAGGATTACATTTACTCTCAGCTGACGATAAGGAAATACCACGTACCAGTTGGTGTTCATCTACCTGCAGCGGGAACCACTGTCCCTCTGAGGTGCAGGTGTACTGATTTACCCACTGATTTGCCCAAGAGCAGGTGGTGGGGGAGACTGAGAGGAGGAAACGCGTGGACACACAGATGGAAATCTGGAGAGGGTTGAAGGAGGTGGAGGGGCATGGTTATTTTTACCTCTGTGAATCACATCCATTGGATGTTGGTGGGTAATATATGGGTGGCTGCTGGCGCTCAGGCAGCCAGAGCATGTCTGAGTGAGGGGGGAGGAAAAGAGGGAGGAGGCGGGCAGTAGATCAAACACACTGTGATGAGTGGCATCCTGGGCAAGCTATCTTCAACCCCCCGTCTTCCTCCACAAGTCTTTCCCGGCGGTCATTTTGGGCCGGAGAAATAACAGCCACAGTGAGCTGCAGATCCACGTCCTAATTGTCTGTCGCTGCACTCCATTGGTCAAGAAAACGCAGCTTAACCATCTTGTCCAGCTCATAGACTCCCTGAAGAGATGCATTCATGGATAAAGACGAAGCTGCATGAGCTTTTTAAAACCTTTACAGCAGGAAATACCTGCATGTGGTGGAGTGGAATAATACTGGATGAAATCTACAGCACCCTGAAGAATTATGAATAAAAGTGCCATGGAATGAATGTAAAATAAAATTCTCCCATTGCCACATTTAGGTTAGACTTCGGACATGTGGTTGAATTGGAATTATACATATAAATGTATATTTATCTTTTCAGAAACTGAGTTCTTTTGTTTGTGGGAGCTTTATGGAATTCATGACATCCTTGTTGTTGAATTCTGTCTCTTTAAAAGGATGAAGGGATCAGTAAGCCTGGAAAAAAGGACTACAGCGGTTGTTACGCTCAGATTGTGTAAATATAAAAACTGGCTCTCAAAGAGAGACGTGTGAGCAAAGGCACTAATAAAACGCTGTCAAGCCGCAAACCAATTTCCTAGCAAGCAACCATCCTTAAGTCTGCAAGTTAAAAAACAAGCCTGTGCCGCCTCCAGCTGATGGGTCACCAGCCAATCACACAGTATTGATTATCTGTCAACATCGTGCCTCTCATAATCCCACTCTCTTCCTCTGTGCGTGTGCGTGTTAGGGCCAGATTCATGCCATAAAAGCTACTTTTCCCCCCTTCAAGTATATGTTAAAAGAAGATCCAATCATTTTTTTTTGATCTGGTTGAACCTGGTGACCGATGTGGCGGGTATTTCTTTACTTGCAATTTAAAATGTCTGCATTAAACTGAGTGTGTGAGTGGTTTATTTTCAGTTTGTTTTGCTTCAACAGCAATGAATCACAGTCATTAGAAAATATAAATCATTCACATCATATTGGCACAAAAACATGGACATAAAAATAGGTTCAATTTAGTACAATGGAAAGATATGTAAACCTATTTTATGTTCCCTCTTATACTTGACACACTTAAATTTGCTTAAATCATAAGCCAATTGACATTGACACTCATTATTAAGGATTTATTTCTTTCTTTCATAATTTTATGTGACAGCTGAGAATTTTTGCTTGTGTTTTGAGTTAGATAAATCAACATCTCTTGTCTGTATCACGTGTTAGTCAGATGTCAGCTGAGTTCAGTGTATCGCATTCATGAAGAACAAAAGTCATCTCAAGGCACTTGTGAAGGAGCAGATTAAAGCTGAGTCCCAATCCAGCGGCCGCATCCTTCGAAGGACTAGTCTACGTAGGACGGGTCCTTCGAAGGCCAGGTAGACCGGAAGTCAGGGGCTGTGAATTGGGATGGTCGAGCCTTCAGATTTACCCCGCCCTTACCTCGGCGTACGTCCTGTTGCCTAGCAACCGTGACAAAGTTTTGTTTTAAGTTTTTTTTTTTTTTTTTAAATTATTACTATTCTATAACTGTTCTGTTTTCTCAGCTTAATGAAATCTAATGAAAGCTTAATAAAAGCGGCTATAGTTGAAGAGCTACGGGACCGCTGTATGAGCTCATTTGCCGTCTTGATGATTTCTGACAAAATAAAATACAAAAAATGTCTACACAAATGACAAAAGCCTATCACCATAACCTCTTTAGGCTTTTAATTTTTGCGTACACACTTCCATCCCCCGCTACTATAGAATTTTCCGGTATACCTGCAATGCATCTCGGGATAGGGCGGGCCGAGAAGGATACACCGGACCCGTCCTTCAAATCGGTGGAAAGAAGGACGCATTTGTGGCCGCATTTGAAGGAGCCTTCGAATCGGGACATTCTTCAGCACGTCGCTGTGACGTAATCGGCCTTCAAATGCGGCCATCGAAGGATGCGACCGCTGGATTGGGACAGCAGTAGTGACCATGGAATTTGAGATTGAGAAACTTGCAGCAGGTGCGACTCTTTTTAATCATGGGCCACATCATCACCACGGTTACCATTAAAGGGCCATTTATTCTTTTCCTCAACTTACTATGTTGTCAAATTTCTATAGTATATATATATGATGTATACACACATACACATATATATCATTAAACTGAGGCTTTTGTACAAAAATTACAAATCTTGTATAATTGCAAAAAAAAAAACTGAGGAAAAAAGAAATTGTAAAGTTGAAAAATATCAAATATATATATATTTTTCATAAAAAAAGTGATTTATTTTTCTATAGAATGTTAAATTTCATTAAAAACATTTACAACCTAAAGTTGTACTAAGATTACAATGTTTCTTCTTGTAAAATCAATTCCAAAACATTTGACTTTTTATGATAAAATAGCAAATTTTGACATAAAATTGCAAATTTGCAAGATCTAGACTTTTTTTTTAACATGTCAGACTTTTTCATATAGTTACAAATTGTGACTTTTCAGGTTTTTTTTCTAAAAAAGAGTCAACTTTACAAAAATCATTGAGCTTTGAGAAAATAAATGGCTTTTTGTCGTAAAACCATTTGCTAAATCATGACTTTTTGACATTAACTAGTTGTTCTCACTTCTGTTCCACCTGTTGATGTCAGTTCGGAATCAAATGTGCAGTCGCACTGAAATCCTCTCAGAAATATTCTGGTTATAAGTATATAATTGTCTCTGTATGCTCTTGCAGGCCAGATAATCTGAAGTGATTCGGCCCACGGCCCTCGAGTGTGACACGTGGGCTCTACATTACTACTACACAGACCGTTGTGATTGGTTAAAAGAAACAACAAAAAAGGAAAACTCTTAAAAGTGGTATAACTACACAAGAGTGAGGGCTCACACACACATGCTCCATCAACACCTAAGTGTTCATAATTCTTGGCCGGTTGCAGTTGTGATGACAGTTTCGATTGGAGCGCAGTGCAGCTGACTTTACTTTAAAAAGCCAACAGCAGAAGCCAAACAACAGCTTCACATTTTGATTTAGCAGTAGAAGAAGTAACCCATTTAAAGTAAATAACGCTGTTGGCGCCTTTAGAACACAGTCACTCAATACATACCAAACTACATCTCCCAGTGTAAAGGACAGTCACCTAAGCTGCAGTAAAAAGTTAAATGTAAATTTTTCAATCTGTCAGAGTGAATCAGAAATCTGTGTTCCGTTGCTCTGGATTGAACTTTATACCTGAGCCTCTTGAGCTTTTTGTCAACAGCTTCTCTCAGTTGGTGGGAGCTGAATTATGCTGATAGCAGCATGTACTGAGGCCATAATGCAAATGCAGTCGGCTGCCGAGCAAAGCGGTCTCTGTTGTTTGTTCAGAAAAAACCCAGACTACTCCCTGAACATCCATACAGCCAGCAAGATAGACAAATGCACAAACAGTGTTAGTTTGTCGTTTACAGCTTTACAGGGTTTTCAGCGGCTTCAGCAAGGGCGTGATAAGATCATGTGGAAGCTGTAGACGCTGATAGGAAGCTGATGAGGCCTCTGGATCCCCAATGGGCAGCTCGAGCTATAAATACTCTGCTGTCAGCTGTTCTGGGTGAGAGCTTCCTGCAAAGAGTACAGACCTACTGTTACTTCTGAACACTATTGAAATGTGCAACAAACTGTCAAGAAAAGTTCTTTCATTTTCAGATATGTTAACATGTCACAAAGGTTAAGTTAAAAGATTGATTTTACTGATAATCAAGGCCTGACATTCTCTAAGTTGTAAAGGCAGTTTCTGTTGCTTTCATCTCACAAGTGTTTCTTTTTTTCCTCCTTTCTTAGAACTCTTATTAAGTTTTGTTCTGCTTTCTGGAGAAGATGCATGCCGGCCAATTAAAATGATTACAGAGTTGTTTGTCAGTTACCTTCATATCCATCCATCCATCCATCCATCCATCCATGGATTAGTAGGTCTGGACCAGCTTCCCCTGCACATCCATCCATCCATCCATCCATCCAATCCCCAGCCACCTCCTGCAGCTCTTACAGGAAGACACCAAGGTGTTTCCAGGCCAACTAAGAATTGTAATTGTGTTTAAAATAATGACAGTAAAGCCACTGAGTGAAGCTCAAAATTGTTATTGTTGTGTTCCAAACAGTAACTGTGTTTAAAGAAAGGAAATCATTATAATAGCTTTTATTTTGAAATATGTAAATGTATTGCGAATGCTGCACATTCAAAATATAAAGAAATACTTTTCTAGTTTGTTACTCTTAACTGTTTATTTTACAGAAAGTGAAGAAAAATCAATATTAGGCAGTCTGCATTTTTCTTTAAAAGTCAATCATTTACTGTATAAACTGAGAAATGCTTGAAGATGTATCTTTCCTGTGAATCACAGAACTACTATTTTGTTGTATAACAGCTGTTTCTGAGAACTGCTTGTCATCTGTGTTGAATGGAGTCGACCAACTTCTGCCACCTGTGAACAGGTATTCCAGTCCAGGACCATTGCACAACATTCTAAAATTCCTTTGGTTTAGCCTCAGAAACAGCATCTTTGTTTTCATCCCACAAGTTTTCTATTGGTTCAAGGTCCAGGGATTGGTCTGGCAAATGTTTCATAATGGTCTTTTTGGGCTTCGGGAAAGCAAATTCAATGATCAGATGGATTAAAAAAAAATCAGTTCTGGACAGAGCATGTCTTGAGTTAAGCACAGTTGCTCATTTCTTTGTGCATTAGAACAGTTTGTGGAAACTGTTTTCATTGTACCAACAGCATGAGCCAGTTCCAACTCTGGATTAATGCAGAGGCTTGTGCCAGGAAGGTAAAATTCCATGCAAAACAAAACATATGAATCACAAAACCAGTGAACCCCATCTGGTATTGGTCATGGCCCAGGCTAACAATTACCTTCATTGCCATGATTGACCTACAGGTAGGGATGGGAATCACAAAGGCCAAACAATGATTTATATATTTGGTTGGATTGCAAGGAGGGAGATAATGATTTCTACAGGTTGGCAAAGCAGAGAGATAGAGATGGGATGGGCATGCATCAGGCTGGTGATTAAGGACAGAGATAGAAATGGGTGTCAGAAGTGTGATTGGACGATGGAAACAGTACTTTAAAAGAGTTGATGAATGAAGAAATGCAAGAGAACCAAGAGTAGAAGAGGTGACCAGGAGGTAGCAAAGGTTAGTAAGGCTGAAGTGAGGAGGCATTCAAGAGGATGAACTGTGGAAAGACAGTTGGCCCTGATGATGTAGCTGTGGAAGTATGGTAGTGTTTAGGAGAGGTGGCACTAGAGTCTTTGACAAGTACGTTCAACAAGGGAGGGAAAGGGTGAGAATAGAGAAGTGCACTTGTGTCGTATTTCAAGAAAGAAGGGAGACATGCAGAGTTGAAGCAACTACAGGGGAATAAAGTTGATGACCCATACAATGAAGATATGGGAAAGAGAAGTGGAAGCTAGACCAAGGGCAGAAGTGAGTATTTGTGAACAGCAGGATGGTTTCATGAAAAGAAAAAACTATAGACAGAATATTTGCTTTGAAGAAGTTGATAGAGAGGTACAGAGAAGGTCAGAGTGAACTGCATTGTGTCTTTGAGAAAATGTACAAGGTGCCGAAGAGAGAGAAGCTGTGGTATTTCATGAGGAAGTCTGGAGTAACAGAGAAGTATGTTAAAAAGGTGCAGAAACATGTGTGAGAGCTGCTAGTCTGTGGTGAGATGTGCTGTAGGTGTGGCAGAAGAGTTCAAAGTGGATGTGAAGCACCAAGGATCAGCTTTGTGCCACTTCTTGATCGTATTTTGATTGACAGGTTGACAGATGATGTTAGACAGGAATCTCCATGGACTATGATGCAACACAGACCGCTACAGGAGATCCTTCCAGCAATAACCATCTAAAATCAATCTTTGAAGAGACTTAAATCATGAGACTTCTGTAATATTTGAATTTCTTTGTGGGGATCAATAAAGTATTTTTGAATTTGAACTGAATGATGTTTGCAGATGACATTGTGATCTGTAATGAGAACAGGGAGAGGGTGGAGGGACATCTAGAGAGGTGGAAGTATTCGTTTTTGATAGGAGAGGAATCGAGGGTAGCTGCAACAAGACAGGATACATGTTTGTGAATGAGAGGAACCCAAGTGGAACGGTGAGGCTGCAGGGAGCAGAGATAAAGAAGGTGGAGAATTTTGAGTACTTAGGATCAACAGTCCAGAGCAACAGAGAGTGTGGCACAGAAGTGAAGAAGCATGTTGGAACAGCTGGAGAAACATCTCAGGTGTGATGTGTTATAAAGAGTACCAGCAAGAATGAACAGTGACAGTATGTCAGATGTTTTGGAGAGAAAGTCAGAGAGTAAAAGGATGATGAGGTTGTGACTGCCATGGAGGCCTAGAGGAAGACCAAAGAGGAGATTTATGGATTTAGTGAAAGAGGACCTGAAGTTAGTTGGTGGAAAGAAGAGGATGCAAAGGACAGGGTTAGATGGAGACAGACGATCTGCTGTGGCGACCCCTGAAGGGAACGTACAAAGAAACATCAGTAGTAAAGACATTTAAGATTCTTTCAAGATGGACTGCAGAACATGTTGGGGATTCTTTGAATAAATTTGAATAACGATCAAATGGAAAAAAAAAAAAGGAAAAATGTTTTGTTTCTAATTCTGACTAAGCTGGGAAGCAGCTTTTACAAAGCATTTGTAGGGTCACAATTTTACTGTAAGATTTAGGAACTGACATACCTTAATCCTGTTAAAACTATTGAACAAAACAGAAACTAACCATTGCTACTTATCAAAAGGTGTTAAATGAACTTTATTAACCATGTAGCAATCAGAAACCATGAATGTACCGATTTAACAATATAATATATATATAATGTATATACATATTGGGGATGGGAACACTGGACTTGCAACACTGGAATTGTGAGAACTGCTGCGAAAAATATCTTTTTTGCATATATCTTCTTTTATGTGGTTATGAGTGTCTGTTCATTTTCGTTCCCTCTGGGTGCATCCTGAATCAAAGCTCCAGACACAGCTGTCATCACAGTTGCATCATGAGCTGCATTAGCAACCAAAAGATTGCCATGTAGATGAGTTTCTTTTCTCTGTGTGCAGTTTTGGTTTGAAGGACACGGAGCCTCCTTCTGGTTTCTTCTCCTTCTTTTTGACAATTCAGTTCTCATGCCATGTATTACAACGTCATAACATAGAAAGATGTGTGCTGGGAGAGCGGTAGACCTATAATGGGTGTGAGATCATGCAAGTGAATCTTATGAGTTAATGAGTCTGTCTGAAAGTGTGAATGTGTGTGACCACACATATGTCATGTTCATTTATGAAGAACTGCTGAAACTGTTCTGTAACAGAACAGAATCTTCCCTCAGAACTATCTCAGCACCACTTAATTCCTTAAAGAAAAGAAAAGTCTCCAGATTGATTTAATATTTTAAGGTGTCATGGAAAGCTCAGTGGCTCACCACCACCAACACTGCCAACGAAGAAATATTTAACCGAACATTAAGTACAGAAGAGGGAACATATGGAGAAGAGGTAGAGAGGTGGAAAAAAAGTGACAATAATTAAAGTTTAGCTCTCCGTGACTAGTGGTGTGAGGTTGACATACTGTCTACACAGATGTCCAAAATGATTTTCACACTTTAGCTTCGCCACCCTCACCTGACCTGAGCTGAACTAATCTGCATCTATGCCATCTTCAGTAAATGAAAAAGTATAGCAGTGGTCGAAAGCCCCAGAAGTCAGGTTTATTGGTTTCACCTTAAAGTCATAGGGCCTAAGGGCTGCGTTCATTATAAATGATCATGGTAATTGAAAGGGATGAGGATCAGAAGCTGAATTATAAAATATGGGGTAGGACCACCCCTGAATCACTGAAATCATGTTTTACTTGCATATAAACACAATCAAAGCACATGGCACTATGTAATGAGTAATAATATGAAAATTACAACAAGAAATTCTATTTTGAGTCTGTTTTTGTAACAGATTTATTTTCTTTTTGTTGTTTTGTCACACTTTTGTGTTTCTGATCATCAAAAAAAATTTGACGTGAGAAAAAGCAAAATGCAGTTTTCATTTATTAAGTGGAAAAGAAGATATTCTAATCAATCTGGGCTCATGTGAAAGAGTACAAGCCCTTCTTGTTAAATCATGGACAAACTGGGATTACAAAGGTTTTATTTTGAAAGCTGAGTCGAATATCACCAGTCACCCGGACCTGATTACTGCCAGATCTGGAGAATTAAGAAATCAGTTAAATAGCACATACCTGGCAACATGAAGTAGGCTGAAAGATTGCAAATGCAACACATCATGCCCTAATTTTGCTTTTTCATTTTTAAGGACAACACCACTAGTGTAAGTAAATAAGCCTAATGTGAGCAAAACACTATTCCAATGTTAGCAGGTCAATTAGTAAATAAAGGTTAAAGAGGTTTTTTTTTTTGTTTGTTTATTTTTTAAAGTAATTTTGGAATGGGAGGTGGCTGCATCCTGACCCTCTATCGCTGTATCTACGTTACTCTTGGTCTGTGATTAGTAAAAGGAGATTTTCACCTCGGTGCAATCCAATTTAAATTTTATATTTGAAATCACCAACAGTCGTGAAGTTCAGTGTTAGTGAAAGCGCATTTTGTGATTGTTTTGTTGCTTGTTTAACAATAATTTTATCTTGTACGTCACTTCAAGCACAACTCAGGTTTCGTGACTTTCAGCACCACTAACAGCAGGCAGGTTAAGTGCTGAAGAAGTGTTGTGTGCTTTCTCCAGATGACAGCAACAAGAGCTTTCTCCTAATAGATGTTGAATCATATTTTCCATTTCTGCTGTCCTTGGAGCTTCCTTTAAGTGCAACCTTTTATATCTTCCGACCTGAAGCGAGAAGAAGAAAAGAAAATGTTGTGGCGCTCACCTTGTAATCATGTAACACTGCCTCAAGCCCAATCAGTGTAGTACAGGAACAAAACTGGCTTTGTTGTGGTGAGAAATACGGCCTTGACACTCTGCACTTGAGCGGCTCATTCATGCGATGTGAAGATCAATTTAATCAGCAGACGCACAATTGTGATTCTGAAAATGAAAGCTCTGTATTGTGTTTAGTGTTGGCCTGCTAGTTGTTGTTTATAATCTGCACAGGCTGAGGTTTGAGGCTGTGGGTTTTCTGTCATGAGAACACTTCCTGTTGTTATTTCTTTGTTGGAGCGGGTTGGTATGTGATATTCTGGCACTGAACGGCCAGGTGAGGACATCTGTTTTGGTCAGTCTGAAAGTCTTAGTCTTGCTTTCACCATTACAAACTTAACTGACGTGAAACAGACACACTTTTGGTTCAGTCTATGATAAGTCTTCATATGCAACACCACACGTTAGAGTGGAACGCTGCTCAGAAAACTTAGCCTCAGCATTGCAGAATCATTTTCCATAAAGAAGTTATCCCCCCCCCCCCCCATCTAACTTAGCTGAACTCATCTTTCTTCCCAACAGCGTGTTATGAAGCTTGGCTCAAATCATTTCGACTTATTTGAAATTCTAGCAAATATCACCAAGCTTCCAAAGAAACCAGGCTAAGAAGAAACTGCTGGGCTGGACGTGGGGGAACAGTATCAGAGACACAGAAATATTCTGTTTGACAGAAGGATCCAGACATGAAAAAAGTTTTAGCTTGAAGAGTTCATTCAGTACATCTCATGGCTCTGACACTTGGCATGAAAAACTATGAGCAAGTTTGATTACTCAATTTTAAGAAAACCTATATGTATGAATTTTAAAAAAGGGGAAACTGAAAAATATGAAATACATTGATGTAGTGATTTAAGTAGTGGACACTGGATTTAGTATTTTGTTCTTAAGATTATTTTTAAGGTATTTCCAACATATACAGATGTGACATACATATTCTGGTATGTTTGTGCACTGATTTAAAAAATTTACTGTGTATGTATGATATATAATGACATTTAGCAGCACAGTATTCAAACTAATAAAATCAACGCCGCCTTCATGCACCTAATCTATGTCAGCTACTTTTGAAATAAACGGGTGCACTATTATTGAGTGAGGAGAGGATGAATGTGCAATAAATAAAAATAAAGGTAACAAAGACAATTCATATTCCCAGTAAAATGTACTCTAATGAAGACATAATTATGGACATTATATTGCATTTGTGCCAGTAGATCTACTTAAATGCTGCGCTGACTTGTCCACTTATGATGATAGGGCATGTCCTTCCACCAACAAGAGAGTGAAATATGTCAGTGTAATCTGCAGCCATCAGGCTTGACTACTTTAGCTCGACATAATGGAAAAGTTAGAAGAGTAATCCCTTGTTCAAGCCTCACCAGATGGCGAACTGGCATATTTCAGTGAAAAGTGTCACATGCTACTGGAATCAATCTGAGGTCCTTGATTGCTACCACTCTTTCACAATATGCTTTTTGTCCTTGAAATGCCACTTAAATAGCTGAGAGCTCCAGCGAAACCTCTGTCAGCATTATGCATTTCATTTGTCAAAGGATTTTTGTCCAGGTAGTTGTCAGAGATTTCAATCATCAATCACTTCGGTAACTGTAGTCTTCTGTCGGGAAAAAGGTAAAACAGGGACTTTTAAAAATAACCATAGTTTTAATACATTTGCTTCATCTTCAGAGTCAGTTAAATAGTTTTTCTTTGATTTTCAAAGCAAGTACCATGATTTTCCCTTGTGTTGCAAGAACAGTAGTTTATCATTGCTTTATTTTATTTTATTTTTTTTTACTTTTAATCGTACAAAAACACAAAGAAAAGTAAGGTTCACATTTAAGCTAACTGTGGAGTTTTTTTAGAACACAGGCATTCACAGGGAGGTAAGTCAGATACGCAAATGACACGGAAATTTAGTAACTTAAAATTTAATGTGAAGGTGCTGCAGGACAAGATGTGTAAAACATAACAAGGTTCATGTAAATAGAAGCTAAAAAGCGCCTATACGACAGGAGCAGAGCGGGGTAGGATTAACAGAAGTAGAGAAAATGGCTGTCCAGTAAATCATTATGCACTGGTACACATACTACCCCTGGAAATACTACACTAGTACTGCTGTATGTAGTTTCAAAACTGACCAAGGATCTGGTAAGGAAGAATGAAAATGAAGCGGTGTAGTATACATGCTAATGTTACACAACTTGTGCATACTGAATTTGTAGCGGGCTACGACGTGTGCAATATGTGAGAGATTTTGCATACTGCTGATTGTGCAAAGGACAAAAAAAAAAAAAAACAATATGTATGCTACTTCCAGGAAATTTCGATCATCCAACTAACCCCTCTCCATCTCTTTCTGTAACCCATAATGCAACGGGCCACGACAACAGAAAGCAATCACTGTGATCACCTGAAAAGGAGGGGCGATGCAGTGGTGAGAAAAGGAATGAAGGTCAGTCACCATAAGACATGAATCAGTGCATAAACGAAAGGGAAGAAGGCAGAACGGTGATGAAACGAGCTGTAGAGGTGAAGAAAACGCACATGAGCTTAAATGCTTGGGCTCAACTGCTCAGAGCCATGAGGCAGAGTGTAGAAGAGAGGTGAAGAAGAGGATCCATCCACGATGACAAAAGTGTCTGGAGAAGAATGGCAACAGCAAAGGGAAGGGTTTAAAAGATGCTAATCCACCTCTTCTGTCTGACTTTTAAATTGTGCCCTTTAGCACCCTCTCTGGTTGAGGGTGCTATTACAAAAATATGCTATGAACCTGTGAGCAAACAAAAGGACTTTAGAAATACAGCCTAATATCAATCAAACTCAAATGAACAGCATGTGCAAAGCAAAATAATATGACCTGCTAAACCAGTTGCAGCAAAGCTAGGGCGCTATCCAACTAGCATCCCTCCAATTTCTGCTCACGCCAGCCAGTACCTACATGCCGGTCCTGTATTGACTGTACGGGATCTTGCTGATCGCGCTCTCTGTTGCCTCTTTTGACAAAACCCTCTACTCCTTTTTCTCCGCCTCTGCCATGACATTCGTTGTGATCTTGCATGTTAGATAGCTTCATCTTATAGTTAGCCTCTGGCTAACCTTGCAAACACTGACCATGGTAGCCATGTCAGATTATTAGCGAGTTTGAGTTGCGTGTCCTTTTGTAAATTTGCTTACAAATATTGGTAGTTTCCATGTCTGTTTTAGTTGTGGACATATTCCATGTTTCTGAAGTCACAGCTGCAGACACATTAATGATAAACACGGGAAAAACGTGGAGAACGGAAAAGTCTGATTGGGTTTCTCTCCGGGCATCTGGCAATGCTAATATATACCCTGATACAGTGTTTTTCAACCCTGGTCCTCAAGGCACACTGTCCTGCATGTTTTAGATGTTTCCCCGCTCAGTCACATTGGATTGGATGACCATCAGCTGGTCTTCAAGGTCTTTTACCCATGTCTGTCAATGACCCACTAATTAGAGGCAGGTGTGTTTGAGCAGGGAAACATCTAAAACATGCAGGACAGCGTTCCTTGAGGACCAGGGTTGAAAAACACTGCTCTAATATACTTTGAAGGTGGGGACCCAGGCTGTGGCTTGTGTGATTCGTCTTGTTATAACAGACCAGTGAGTTGAATATGTTAAGATTTTTTTGGGGAGTGGCAACAACCAACATAATTGAAGGCCGGGGTGAGACATCTTAGAGATGCTGAGATGGTTTAGACACATAAAGAGGAGGAATAGCATTCACTGATAGATTGAGCTGAAGATGGAGCTGCCAATCAGAAAAAAAAAGAGAAAAATAGGAAGATTTCTGGATGTGATTAATAAAAAAGACACACAGGAAGACACAGAAGACAGGGTACAATGGAAACAGATGATCAGATAAAGACCACATTATAACTACTCTCATACCTCCGAGCAGTATATTTTATAGTGCATTGTGTAGGGAGCACACACCTGTTGTTTGGAAAACAGCCATTTTATGATTCAAGAGCAGGAAGCAAAACTACCTTGAATAAAAAAAGAAACTAAAAGAAAAGCAAAAGTGACCTTGTATACACAAAAGCAAATAACTAAAGTATAACATGGAAATAAGATGAATACTTACTACAAAACAGCAACCTTCTTGTAAAGAAAAATCAGAGCTAAGCTTACAAAACCAGATAATATGAACAAATACATAACATAATAATCAATAGACCATTACAATTTGACTGCATATTTATATTCATGTATCTCTTCTCAAGGACTCTTCTGTTAGAATGTAGGTGCACTGGAGAATGTGGAGGATACATGGGACTGGCTTTCTGGTTATCTGCAGTAATTACAGAAAGAAGCTCTCTAGATTAAAAGGTTTGACCTCAGCACAGATTATTTTCTATATTTCTGATAGAAGGTGCTCTTCTGACAGCGCTATTCTCATGAGTAGAACACTGTAATTTTTTTTTTTTTTTGAGGTGGGGAATCAAAGCTGCAAGCTATGTTTATGTCCAGCAACACTAAGAAAAATCAGGCCTTGTTGAATTCCCTGAACATGTTTCATCAGAAGCTGATAATGGAGGTTACCTGACTAATTACATGATTGCAAATAATGCGACCCTTCCAAACAGGGGTCGCGACATTTCACCTGTGCTGCATCAGTGCTTGTTGTTCCTGTAAATGGATTATTGAAATAGAAAATGTGAGGAGGGAAACAAATGCTTCATGTCCTTAAAGCAGAGAGGAAGAATATATGGAATATGTGGATATACTATGACTCCACTTCACTAAGTTATATTCCTACCACTGCTCTGCATTCTGCTTCAGTTTCAGAATAAAACCGCTCAGGTTCAAAGGAAACAGAGGCTTTCTGAGGTGGGCTGATGGGTTGACTGCAACGGTTGCAACATGACAAAAGACCTCTGTGCCGCTGTTTGTTTTTTACTCAGGGGAACTTGAGGTCGAAACATTCAAAAGAAAAAGGCAATGAAAAGGTTTTAAAGAAGCTGAGTGGTGTGTTTTCATTTTCTTCTAAGTGTTTTCACTGCGACAGCACTGCTGTTTCTTCTACTTTGAAGTAAAAGTAAGTGCAAGGATTTGGAAAATATACTTGTTTTTTGGAGAAACTGTTTGAAAGCCATAATTACCACTGTGCTATTCTGTTTCCATTTACTTTAAGGAATAAACAACCTAGAAGTCATAAGTACAGTTAGGTTCACAATTATTTCAACAATGACAATGAGTTTTCATGAGTTTGGTGAATCCATTACAACAGATCTAAAATATAACAATCAAGATGTGACCAATGTGTGGATTTTCCCAGTAACAAACAGGCAGCCAAGTACGCTCTTACCAGCAGATGCTTTAGGATCAACCATTATCACGACATGTATTTGAGGAAGTGCTTAAAACCCCATATTCAGTTTTCTGTCATATGTGTATTTGTTTGTTTAAAAATTTGATTTTACAGTGGCTCTTAATGGTTTCCAAACTGACTAATCAAAGCAGATAAATTATGGTTTTTCATCTCTTTCTGTCTTGCAGTGTTTTTTTTTTAAATCTATTTGTGGATTTTTTTAAAAGCATTTT
>JBAMYA010000003.1:840350-861984 GCA_037176975.1 Arrhamphus sclerolepis
AAACAAGATGAGCCCAGTTTTCTTTGTGTGTCTACTTTGCATTAGAATTCAAAGCTAAACTGTCACTGGCACCCAGAGATGAACCAGTCCTCTTTTAAGCTGAAAACGTGTGTCTCACTAGATTAGCTGAGTCAACTAGACTGCAACCACTGTGCAAAAGCACCATGTGGGTACTTAGAGTGTATTTATACTCAAAAATGTGCTCAAATATGTGATTTGAAACGTATCCATAGTTAGGGTGGTATGTTGGCGGCTTTGAGGATAATGTATTATTAAATTTGGTGTTAGGGGCAGATTTTGCTCACCAACACAATGCATATAAGTGGCTGTTCATGGACTTTTGTTTAAACGATTCTGGTCCCTTTTGTTTTGTGTAATTATATCCAAAAATGATGTGCTCTTGTTTACTCTTGCTTTTACTCGAATACTAGATTGTGTTTCCTTAAGAATCTGCCATGATGATCTCCCCTCACTTACTAACGTTAATGCCTAATGTGCATGTGTTGTTTTGTGCTGAGTTTAATCTGAGTTTTAGCAGCGATGATAAATCCCAAGTGCTGCTTTGATCACAAAGCAGAGCACTCACAAGGAAACGTAGACATTACAGGATGTTGAGTCATTTGATCCAATGTTGATGTCAAAGTAAAACATCATATAGTTTTCTTTTAAAAGTGATGAAAAAGATGTCTCATGGAATCACACTGACATCCAAAAATCATAGGAAAGTACAATTTTATGACCAGAAAATATATATCATCAAGTTTAAATTGGGTCTTTGCGCACTAAGTGTAGACAGCCTTAGGAAAGATGAGACAGGAATTTGCAAAACAGGCTAGAAAACATGATCACTTTAATATGAACAGTGAGCTATAAAGATAGATGTTTGAATTTAGAGGTAGAGAAACAAACCTACTTACAGTTTATTAAATACAGCAGTCACAGGATTTAAAAATATATTCTATTCTTCATGAAGGCCAGATAGTAAAAGCCATTGTAGAGCCATCTTTTATCTCAGCACGCTTGTGCTGCTCCACTATGAGCCTTTTAATAACTGCAACAACAATCAGTATTGATGCTGACAGTGTTAATCTTTAATGTACATGAAAGAAATCTATAAAAGATTGTTTGTCCAGAAAAAGTCAGCAAAATGTTAGAATTAATAAAAACCCTGAGCATTGAGTACAGAACAAGAAAAACTCTGAGATTATTGGCACTAAATCAAGTTGGGAAATTATGAAAACTGCAGGAATAAAAGAGAGCCAGTGAAGGTAATAAAGCAGAGAAACAAATCAAATAATGAATCAATGAGAGAGATGAAGTCCTTCCCTCCAAATGTTCCTGTCCCTGAGGTTTGGCAGACTCTGTGGTTTTTCTTTTTATGAGATGAACTACTGTAAGAAGGTCTGCTGTGCATCAGCCTCTGTGTTGTTTTACTATAGATCTGAACTACATCTGGGCAAATTAGAACTCATCTAACCAATCTCAGCCTAATCTCAGTTTCAAGTGAAAGCAAAAATGACGAGTCTGAGACCATTCATCTGATTTTTTTTAGACACTTGGCACAACTCATCTCTAGCCTATGTAGACAAATCTGGTCAAAATTCTCCCAAAATTTGACAAAACTTGCTCCAATAGTCAGAACGACATGCTTGGGAATCATGGAATTTCATACATCCAGTTGTGCCAATCTGCTAATGTTTCATAGCAGCTGCTTAACAGTGAGCACAATTTCAGATGCCTATAATTACAAATGGGGAAGACTGACCTT
Source organism: Arrhamphus sclerolepis (assembly GCA_037176975.1). Taxonomy (NCBI): domain Eukaryota; kingdom Metazoa; phylum Chordata; class Actinopteri; order Beloniformes; family Hemiramphidae; genus Arrhamphus; species Arrhamphus sclerolepis. Next base: position 842,119 of record JBAMYA010000003.1, read on the forward strand.
CATAAAAATTAACAGGCTCATTCATAATTGCTTTTGGAAAGAATGCACTGAATTTGGAACCAATTGGTCAAATGATTTACATTTTGCCCATGAGCAAAATTCTTATCATCCTCTGATTTCTTGGAAACTGTCAAATGAAAGGGGTCAGGTGCGCTGGGCAGGTACATATATGTACCCGTATACCTATATATGGACAGTTGCTTCCCATTGTAATATTTAAAGCAGCTGTTGTATGCAATGATAGCTAAATAGTCCACCAGTAACCAACAATGCGTCAGTCCCAGCATCAGTCCCAAGCCGCTGTTGTTGCGAGCGGCTTGGTCCCCAATGCAACCAGGCCGCTCGCAAAAACAGGCCAATAATAAGATGGAACAACCAGATGAAAAAACAACAGCCCCCTCCACTCATGCTAGGGTCATCACATCAGCACATCTTAGTGCTTTCATTAGGCCCCTTTCCAGAGGAATTTACTATACTTTTATAAATTATCACTGCTGTTTGAAATGTTGGTACTATTAAAACAGACTACATCTCATTAAAAATGATACAATGCTTAACAATGTTATAGAATTCCAACTAGATATGCTTTTCAATTATTTACAATCTTCCATCATATACTGTTTCCTTAACATCATTTTCTACTGTGCTTTAAACGTTTGGACTGTTGAGCTTTGCTTCAGGTCTGGATTATTATTATTCCAAAGCTTGACCCCAAACAGACACACCCATACTTCTCCTGGTGGTTCTCACCGCAGGGAGTCTGAAGTTACTATAAGCCCCTCAAATTATACCCGCTATCATTCAGCATAAATATTTGTTGAATATTTTCAGGTAAATTCTATTTACTGGTCATGTACAAGAATACGGCCATCTTGAAATTAAGCAGGTCTGTGGACTTTATCTTCTGGGTATGATAAAGAAAAGTGATTAACAAACTATTGATTGCAAACATGTTTCTAAGCTCCAATCAAACTTGTGGTTGTGGCCCAAAGGTTCTCTTTGGCCTCCATCTTGGAATGTAATAATATATTTTAAATCAAAGGTGATAGAAAAAGTCTTCTTACTCCCTCATTATTCCATATATGTCACACCAGTTATATAATCACATTTCTGTACTGACAGTTGAAATAAGGTTATTAAAGTGGTATGGAGGGTTATTCCCCCCCCAAAAAAACAAAACAAAACTAAAATGTCAGTTTAAAACACCTTTGAAGTGTCACCAAGCTCTCATCTTCTCCTGTCCCTCCTATTCGTAAAACCCAGCTAAAGTAACTCTGGGTTCCCATCCTGGTCAAGTCATGTGACAGCTGCACCGTGTTGCTCATTAAGAATGATAAAACTACCTCACAGCAAAAGTAGATATCATGGCAGGGGTGACTATGTTGGTGAAGAAAGTACTGATGGACTCAAAAACGAGTGACCAACAGAGAGATGGAACAAGTAAAAATCTTGGACAGTGTCGTAAAAAGCTACTTAACCTCCATGCCTACAGGGGGACCTACTGAGCTAAAGATACCAAAAGCTCCTTTGTGCTGCTTTAAAGGCTTTGCGCTTGTATCAAGCAAGAAACCAAAGTAATCTCAGTGCGACTGAACCTCCATAACTATAAAGGAACCTGCTGAGAAAAAAATTGCCAAAGTTCCTTTGTGCTTTCGTGAATGTTACCCAGTGAGACATGAAGAAAGCAGACGAGAAGAGAGATGAAGATGGGAGAGCTGATGAGATGGGAAGGTTAAAGAGAAAGATGCGTCGTGTGAAGGAAACAACCATTTATTTGAACCGAGGAGTGGAAAGTGAAGCTGACAGTAATAACAAAGAAGCCATGAATCAGAGCCATAATTAAATGTGAGCCTTGGACCAAGGTTAGTCTTGGAATGAAGTGTTTCTTGGAACAGCAGCTTGTGGTGTTCAGCCAGAGTCCAGCCAGCGATAAACAGCAGAGAGACTGGAGGGTGGCCAATGTCAGGTCATTCTGGGGGTTATCTGGAGGGAGGGGAAGAAAGATATTTTTATTTCAGCCATTATTAAGGCAGCTCCAAGGATAGATCAGCTGAGCACAGCAACATTTCAGTCTCATCTGAGAGCACCAGTTGAGCATCAATCTAAAGGATGAAAGTGCACCCAAGATTTTCACAAGAAGAAGAGTAGTTTTGAGCTCGGGCTCCTGATAGACCTGGTTTTTCTGTTATTTTCATCACAGTTTCTGTTTTGTGTTGTTTTACTGTGCTGGCCTTGGGGTTTCTGATTTTTTGATTTTCTGAGTCTTATTAGATAATTTTTTTTTTTTGTCTTTATGAAGCTTCTGTTCCTTGAGTTATTTGTTTCTTTATTTTTGTTTTGAAAGTATTAGTTCTGGTCTCCCTTCCATGCCAGTGTCCTCTTTCCTTGCTCTCACCACATATCGGCTCTCTTTTTTAACCCAGGTCTTCCCTGGTTGTGCCACCTGTTGGTCCTCCGTCTCTGTGTGTGGACATGTCAGTCAGTAGTTGGGTTCTTCTGCACTTGTGAGACGTCAGCAGTCATGGCTGCAGTACTGGTCCAAATTACAGTCCATATCTGTGTTGTTGGTGGGTAAAAATATATAGAGGTATATCAAATTTTCACTGAAGTACATTCTCCGGATTCGAACTTGTCAAACTATGAAATTATGCGCTCCCAGTGTCTTTCACACACTTTAACCTTTTTGTCTGCTTATTAAATAAATAATAACTGAAGTTCACCATTCCTGCCTCTCTGGCCTCCTACACTTGTATCCTCTACTCCTCCATTCCAACAAGAATAAATACTACAGCTTCTTTAGAAACTATAACAGAAGTTTCAAAACCAATATATAATTATAATTATACATCATAAATAAAAGCTTGTAGACCAGCACTAACTGGTATGCTGCATTTCAAGCTCAGAATGTCTGTTTCAACCTTATGTGGCTCATTTGGAACAGACAGATGTGATAACGTCACTTTTACTGATTATTGATCACACTATGTTTATTGCTTCTAATTGTTAAAAAAGGAGAATTAAAATATACTGTATATGTGGGCTTCTTTCCACCTCATTACGGCTCAAAGGCAGATGATAAAACTAGCCCAGTTCATTTAAATGCCGCTGGATAAACATTGTTGGATAACTCTTGAGCATTTGCTTTAATCAGTGTCGTAAAGACTGTAGGCTCTGCCTTGCACTTGCTAATTTGTCCCAATGGAGTAAAACAATACAGGATATAAGTTAAAAAAAAAAAGAGAGAGGGGGAAAAAGTAGTCTTCAAATGCTTTCAGTTCAGTTTGAAAAGAATCTTTGAAAGGTGTTGCCAACAAACAGACGAATGCGTGTGGAGTTTCCTCCTCTTAACCCTCTGGCTTTGTTCCTTTTTCTACCCTTATAAATAGTCGACTCTTTTTTTTTTAACCCTTCAAACACCATTTTTTTTGCAAAATGTGCATATTGGAAAATAATCTTAAAAATGACCACTTTATGTGAAACTGCAGTGCTGACAATTTTTCTTGTATTAGAAATATTCCCGTCTGGGATGCGTAACTGATTATCGGGTATTATTAATCTTGAACAGGGAAAGCAAAATAATTAAAAACAAAAAAAAACATTCAGCTTGGACAAAACTGTCCACCCCTTGTTTACATTTACAAAAATGCTATAAAATTTGTCTTTGTTTAAATTTTGTTCACTCTTGGTAATAAAAAACACAATTTCATGTTACAGCATGCTATCATGCTGTTTTAATCATTTTTTTTCTTTTTTAATCATCAATGTGGTGACAAAAGTTTTGTTTTTTTTCTTATTATTTCTTTTGAACAGTGACCAAAAAAAAAGAAAATATTCTCACTTTTAGCCTTATTGACCCAAAACAGTAAATCATAGTTTGTTTTTTAACAAAATGCCATAAAAATGCCACAACACAAAAAAGAAAAAAAGGAAACACTGAAGAGCAACAGGATGTGCAAACCACAGCAGCATGGTCCACGAAAAACACATTTTTCCACAGCTGGAGACAGTGGTTGCTGTTCTTCTCCTGCAGGTGCACAGGTTGCAGCTTTGCATGCGACTGGCCGTTCTGTGGGTCAGGTTCTAATCCAGACTGCTGTATCCATGGCAACAATGGCAGCAGCAGCAGCTGTTGAGCATGCTGGGGACAAGCACATCTTGCAATTGTAAGTGGAACGAATGTAGAATAATTGAGGCAACATCTCCAGACACCAGCATGTGGCCCAGCTCTTAACACCCTCCGCTTGAAGGTTTTAGAGCATTCCGGATAGACCACTCAGGATGGACTGACGTCCACTGGACACAGATGTTGGATGTTAAGACATCCAGGAATTTGCAGAAGAGGGCCAGCAGCCAGCCGCTGGTTTTTCTCCCTCAGCTGTAAATGCCAACAACCATGTCCAGGTTGTCGTCCAGGATTTCTGCAGACTTCCTCTTCACCCTGTCTGTCACTGACTGCTGGTTCCCTGCTTTGATCTGGGAGCTGTTAGTATTATTAAAAGTGTCAGTACTGGCTGAACCTGCACAAACTCCAGAACACATTTATAAACTCTGCAACAAAAAACCCAACAAACTTTGCAAACAGTTTGTTTTTGTTTCGAAAAGCTGGAGCTTTGACGTCTACACAATTTCCTGTGGTTGATTGGTTTATATTTATTTTGAAGAGTAGATATTGGGGATGGTCATTGGTGTATAAAAACAACAAAAAAGCAGCAGGAGCTTTCAACATTTGCATCAAGCCCAAGTTTACCAGGAAAAAGCTCAATAACTGCATTAACAGTTGTTATTTATGTTGCTCTGTCTTCCCAGTGCATATTTCTGTTGTAATATCACAAATAGGGATATTTCCTTTCCTTCAGAACCATAAACTATTATCTTACATCCTTAAAATCACATCTGTGTCAGAACTGTCAATCATTTCCTCCATTGGAGTGCAGAGAGTCCTCATATGCCCCTGCTGGAGAACAGAAGTATTGCATGAAATTGCTGCCTTGGTCAAAAATGGGCAAATTTTATAATCTGGTTAAAACAAAAATAAACACTAAAACTATAACTTTGAGCTGCAGAGTGTATAATGAATGCCATTTAACCTAAATTGCACAATTTAAAGTGATAAATAACAAGTTTTCCATGGGTTTCAATTTCCCAATAGTGTCTACGACATAGTCAAGAGGAACAACTGGATATAAGCAGCACATCTTTGATACATTTAAAGATCTGAGGTTTGGTCAGAACCAAATGCAGACTCTTGGGAAATTTCATTTAATTTGCATTAACACTTCTAAAATGGTCAAATGAAATTAGAGTGAAGTGGACAGAAATAGCCAGGACAGAGCCCAGAGGGTTAAAGCACCTAACTACGTTTTCATCATGATGTGATGGAAACAATCTCAAGGTGCTTTTAAAAACTGTCAGTACTACCCTGAGTTACCCCAGAAAAACCTCTGCAACTGAATGTATCAAAGGTTTACAATTTGAGATTCATTCAACTTCACTATAGAGAAAAGAAGGAATCAGGTTACTGTTGTGTTCCACAGTATAATGTTATTAAAATCAATACTTCTGACTTTTATCCCAGACGATGAACACTTACAGGATGGTGGATTTATTTTGCACATGTAACTCATAAACCAATAATTAGGTATGGCATGCCTCTCTAGAGTCTGTGATTGAATTGGTCAGGGGTCTTGGGTGACATTATGCATGTCTGTCTCATGAGGCTCGAGACTAGAATGTTCAATAGATACTTGTCTTGTCTTGTTTCTGTCTTCTTAGCAGGAAGTCATTTGCAGAAGCACCATGGATGGCTACGCTGATCACTTAGTCCATGGCTTTGGTAAAGGATTACTAACTGAGATATGTCTTATAGATTGAAATGGCAAATAATTGTGACATTTGTGGTCCTCAGAAGATGAACTGTAGTCACTTTGGTAAACCCTCATGTTCATTCAGATCCATCATAGCTCCAAACATAAACACATTCTCATCATCTTCATGTGAATTAGCTCACAGTAGCAAAGGACTGAAGACTAGTGGAATGTATTCATCCGTTTCTCTTTATTCTTGTACACCTAAAACTGTGCTGTCGTCTCCAGAAATACCCAGCTGACTCTGCTGTTTTGTGCTGTGTCAGTGGAGGAGAGCAGGAGTACAGGTGGAACTTTTCTTTATTTATTTATTTCTTTTTTGTGGTGTGGGAACAATCACTTCATCTTCGATGGGTAATCGACAAAGGAAAATGGAGTAAAAATATGCCAAGCTTTATTTCCATCCTGGGATAAGAGGTGGAGGTGGTGGAGGAATAAAAATAACTGAGTGCTCACCTCGGCTGGATATTATTGGAAACCGACCACATTAACACGGACAGCCATAATCTAATTATTGAACTTATTCTAAATAAGACAATATTCCAATTAAGGTGTTAACATAAGCTGCTTTTGAAACTCTCATCATTGCACAAATGCACTCATCATTTTTATATAAATGCAGCCAGAAACGACAAGACATCGTGATATGTACGTTTTTCAAACAACCAGATTACTGCATGACTCGTGTGATCTTAAAAGCTCCTGGTAAACTCCTCATCTCATGAATCCAGCTGAACAGACGACGCTCACAAGTACTCAACTTCAAAAACTCTCCTGGTCCTGAGATCATGCTGAGGATGCAGTAAAACTGCTGCACAACAGCTGGACTGCAGTATTTCCGCTCCCGGTGGGAACCAGGGTAGAGTATTAATGTTTAGAATTCACTTCAGTAACATGACATTGAGCTGAGTATTTCATGTTTTGATGTGATTGTTGTTTTGTATTAATGTTGCTCTTTATGATTGGATTTATTCAGAGTTTTGTCATAATCAAGTGGTTGGTTATCACCGTCCATGTAAACATATTGATTGAGGTTGACGGACATACCAGACTGTAATCCTTGACAGAGTGTATGGCTTTCAACATTTGCAGCAAGATATTGGATTTCTTCTATTAGTTTGTAGTAGAGAGAGCAGTTTTATCTGCAGACATCATTTGCTGGGGCAGTACATCAGAGCCAGTGTCTCAAAGAAATCTAAACTGATAAAGAAGGCTGGCTCTGTGCAGGGAACAGCTCTGGAGCCCCCGGAGCTGATTGTGGAGAGAAGATTGTTGCACAAGCTGCTAAACTAATGGATAACAAAGCACACTCTCCACAAAACATACTGATAAAACGGCATATAGTGTCTTCAGTCAAAGGCTTCTTCAGCTCCACTTCAACAGAGTCTGGTGCAGAAGGTCATTCTGCTCAGCACAATACATACTTTGGTCTTCCATACATGATCTACCTGCCTCTTTATTTGTTTTTATTTTTATGTTTTGGAGTTTTCCCTCTGGATTAATGGAGTGCTTTTCAGTCTCAAAATCATGAACACAGCAACAAAACAAGATGCTTAGATTCTAAATATGGTAACCTTAGACACTGAAATGTCACCATTTGGTTATTTTATCAAGAGGATAAGGCTCTGCTGTGGAAGTACTTTACTGGTAACATCATCCAAGCTGCATATTAAAAGTGTCCTCATGCCATTTTAATTATTGTTGCAACTCTTCCTCTGGAAACCAAACAACTAAATGCTGAATCATTCACCCTCTGGTAAACTCTCTGCTGTCTTCTGTTATTCTTATGCTCTTTTTTTCTGTTTTGGAGTTGTTGTATTCTCCTGTGATTTCACTGCTCAGCCTTGAATAACAGAAAATAGTTCCGCTGGGAATTACTAACACTGTTTTAAGACATCCTGAACAGTATGTAGTTAGCATTATTATGCTAATTCACCAATGTGACACTGAGTTGTTTTCTACATATACACCGCCTGTTCAAAAAACAGTCACCACCTGGATTTAACTAAGCACATAGCTAAGAACCCCCCACTGGATAATTACTTAATGGATGGCTATATTTCAGCTGGAAACAAGTTATTTAACTCCACCTGATCAGTTAGTAGCTTCTAATCTCTTAAACAACCATGTCAGAAGACATATCCTGTGGTCGTGTTTCTGAAGGATAAGATTATTGGCACACATCTAGCAAAGAAGGGGATTTGTGAAACTACTAAAATTGGGTTTTAAAACTGTAAATGCATTGAAAGGATAGTGGGGAACTATCGTCTATAAGGAAGAAATGTGGTTGGAAATAAATCTTGAATCATCGTGATCAGCGATCGCTTAAACGTTTGGTGAAATCAAATCATAAAAAAAAAAAAGTAAAGGTCATGGCTATGTAGTGAAAGTAAGAACATTTTCTACAGGTGCAATGTGAAGGGAACTCAAGGGACTGGGGCTAAACAGCTGTGTTGCCTTAAGAAAACCACTATCAGTCAGACCAATTAGAAACAAAAAAGGCTTCAATTTGCTGGGGAGCATAAAGATTGGACTCTGGAGCAATGGAAGAAGGTCATGTGGTCTGATGAGTCCAGGTTTACCCTGTTCCAGAATGATGGGTTCATCAGGTATAAAGAGAAACGGATGAAGTGATGCACCCATCATGCCTGTGGAGACAGTGATCTGGGGTTACTACAGCTGGTCAGGTCTAGGTTTATCAACGTCATGAGGTCAGCTGACTACCTGAGTATACTGAGTGTAGCGCTTGTATTACATGTAAACAATAAACTACATTAAATTCCAGGCTCAGAGGAAGCAGACATTTAAAAGACTATGAGGTTTCAGAACAAAGGCAGGTTTATTGCATTGACTGTTAACAACAACTAGTGCAACACAAAAACATTTCCCTCAATGAGCACTCTTTTATGACCAAAAAAAAAAAAAAGAAATCAGTCTTGTCTCTTCACTATTTCTCTACCCTGGTAGGACAAGTGAATGTGTCCTGGGCGTTTCTTGTGTTCTGCAATGAGTTGTATCAATCTGGGATCCAGAACTGCTGGCAGCACTGCACTCTGACCTCCAACAGGATGCCTCACCTCTGGAAATGGATCCATAACCAGCAAAGAGTGGTACTCTTAGCTATAATACAGGGTGTTTTTGTTTAAAGAAAAAAAAAAAAAAACTATCTGCACAGAATAAATCAGGAAAATTTCAGTACTTATTTTTTAAAATGAGATCCCTTCTTTCAAAATCAACACCTTCTCCCTGTAGTCTAGGGCTCTTTTTGTATAAATGGACAGTGTTCTACCAAAAATTTACAGCCCAGTTTGCTATTATTGGCAGCATTCATCAAAAAAAAACAGTGCTTGGAGTAAAATTAAATTATACTAACCAAAAGGGAATCAAGAAAAACATAGTTAGCAAAATGCTCATTTTGTTAAGTGATCCAACAGGTTTTTTTCTCTGCATTCATTTTAGAACATGACATTAGCTCAATAATGCAACTCACTCCTACTGACTGAAGTTTCCAAGAATTCCAGACTAAAACAATAAAATTCTCAATTGTAAAAAAACAAACAAACAAAAAAAACTGAGTCTTTCTAAATCTTTATGACTGGTTTCTGGTTCTTTGCAAATCCTAACCGCCCAGTCTGCGGCTCCTGGACCACAACAAGGATTCATCAGATGCAAACAGTGAAAGAGTGGTTCGGAGAGCGCGAGGCATCATTTTCACACATGGATTGGCCTCCACAGAGTCCAGACCTGAACCCCATTGAGAATCTTTGGGATGTGCTGGAGAAGACTTTCTGACTCTCCCATCATCGATAAAATATCCTGGAAAGAAATGAATGCGACTTTTATTTTGGACAGACGGTATTTAATCACATTCCCCATACATTACTCTCCCTAAATTTCATCAGACTTAAGAGGTCAATCGTGATGTCTGTTAAGAGAGCACTGCAGCGTTCAGCCTGTAAGCACTTTTTTAAAGCCTAAGATTTATGAAAAAGATGCACAGAACATTTTTTTTCCATAAAAAAAAAAATAAGGCCTTTTTGTGAGGATGTTTTCTCATCAACAGACGTTGACTCAGAGAATGAACTATCAGGTGGCTGCTTGCTGGTATGCTGAAGGCCAGATACAGTATCCTGATTTTTATTTATTTATTATTTTTGGTATGTTGATACTGAACACAAGGTTTTCAAGCAAATGCTTTAAAAGTTAAAACTCCACATTTTGTGATGCTATAAGTAACAAAACAGGTGACGTGGTCCATCCCCCACCCACCCACATGCCTCCCTTTCCTATTCATCTTATTTTCTGCCGAACTTAAGAACACAAAATGAACAGTGTTGCATTTTTGTTCTCTCATCAACGTGACTGAAATGCCATTTTCTGCCCTCCATCACCACCCTGTGCAGTTCTTTCCCCTCCCTCCTTATTGCGCTGCTACCGTGGCAACAGAGAATGGAGAGTAATGTAGGAGTGGGAAGGAATGATGAGAACCAAGAAAGAGACGGTGACAGAGAGATGGAGGGAGAAAGAAACAGAAAAAGGGTAAGGATGAGTTTGGACCTGGGACTGGTGACTTATGTGTGTGTGTGTGTGCTTGGTTGCATAATCCCACTTCAGTGTCTTGTTGAAGCTAAAAATGAATTCAGTGTTATGATAATAGCTATAATTTCAATGAAATAGTTTAGTTTCTGTGAGTAAGAGTATTACGCAATCCCCAAACTCGCAACACATTTGACTCGAATTAAGGTTATTGGACTTTTGTTTTCTTGGACGGTGAATATTTTTCGTGTTTTACCTTCATATCCAGGAGACGTCCTCTGTACTAACTGAGTTTTGAGGGGTCATGTGAAACCACTGACCCTCATCCAAGATGGACCCTCCATCTTGGAGTTCTAGATGGAAGGGAAAAGTCTTGTCCAGTTGCCTATATTTAAAAAGTCTTATTGGTTTTTCTTTTTAGTGTTGAGTCTGTGTTCTTGTTTTCTTGCTTCAACCCTGTTTATTTTGACAGTCTGTCTCTTTGTTTGGTTTTCTTCTTCTTTACTCCCCCAGTCCTATTTCTCCTAGTCATTTCTACCTGAGTCAGTTTTTGACTCCCTTCAGGCTGGTCTGACCTTTGAGTTTCTGTTCAGACCTGGTTCTTTTCCCCTGCTGTTTCAGTCTGGTCCCTGTCCTGCCTGACTTTTCCCTTTTTGTGGAGTTTTAGACTCATTTGGAAGATTTAAATAAGGCTTTTTAGTTGGATCACTGCTTCCTGTCCTCTGCATTTGGGTCCTCCCCACAACAACAACAACAACAGCAACAACAACAACAACAACAAAACTACCAAGCAAATCCATGGTAAAATTAATCATGCATAATCGATTCAAACCTGAATACTTTAAATGATATTTTTCTTCTAAGTAATTAAAATTGATGCATGCATGCTAGGACATTTAGTTTCAAGTTAGCAAACTAAAACTGACTGGGTTTTATGTGGGTTTTATTGCTTTCTTGACTTCATTTTTCATTCTAAGTTCATTCTCGTTCACTTCAAGTTGGATGCATTCACTGAAACGCTGCAGAGACCCTGCTGTTTTTTTTTAATAAAATAAATAAAGTACCACTCAAGCACATGAATGAAAATATTGGTGCCTGGTCATCCTTGCAGTGCACCACTGCAGGAGGTGACACAGAGGGACACTTCAGTATAATCAAAGGGTTTCGTGGTCAAAGCAGCAAATAAACATAGCATCTGTTGGTTAATTTTTAATGCTGTGCTCACAGAGTCCTAAGTGAATATTGGAATGAAAAATTGATCTAGTTGAACTGGTTAAGATGATTTTGTGGAGCATCAGTGAAAACAGATGAAAGAGATCTGGCCTCCCTTGTTTCTTGGTTTAGAGCCCCAGCTGTGAAGATCAGACTGCATCTCATCCTTACGTTACATCAGCGGTGCCCAGACGGGCTACTAGAACGAGCAGCAACACTGAATCAGCTGCTGGCAGTTTCTGGCCTTTCAAGAACGATACATCTCAGGTTTTTACTGTGCTGGTCATGTTCGGCACAGCACGAATTCTCACATTTTGAACCTTCCTGCAAACTACCTCAAGCATGTTGTAGTTAATTTCCTGTTCCACACTTTCTGGAAATACTGTTTGTGGCTTTACTTTTCTTTATATCTTAACTCGCCTTACAGTTCATTTTGAAACCATTATAAAGCCACAGTAATGCCTATCTTCTCAAATCTAACTCATATTTCATGGTCATTTCATGGTCATGGCTTCATGAAAACTCCAGTCATATAACCTCTGTCGGAAGATAAAACGCATGTGAATTACACTTTTACTGTATTTTGAGTATATCCAGTAGCAGGTGTTGAGCTTCAAGGCTGGGTCTTATTAGCACGTTAATGATCCACTTATAAAGGTTAACTTTGGGGTTAACATTTGCTCCTTAGTACTAAACATAATTTATGGTTTCATCTGACAAGAGTGTCTTAATATTTTAACAGGTCTAACTGACTACAAATAAAATTTAAAAAAATAATGTAATGAACTAAATTCACATCATTTCATCCTCAAAACCACAACCACCTGGTTAATGTGCAAGTTTCTCCACTATCATCTCGGTTGCCAGGGTGATTATTCCAACCCTGGGGGCTGATGTCCATACCAGAATTAAGGTGCGTTTCATTCACGTCAGTGCAGCGCAGTGTGATTGTTGTCTAAATGTAAAAAATGGGCTTCAAAAACCTGCACTTAACCAAGTAGTTTTACTAACTGACAGTAGTGTTCAGATCATAAAGTCTCCGCGTATTCCAGCTGGAAAGCGAGGCTTGACCCGTGGTCGAGTCAAAGCTCTGTCTGGAGGAAGTGATGAGCATGAGCTGGTGTCTGCATATGAATTTTCATAATCTGCAAGGATTTTTATGCTTTGGTACTCCAGATATGTGGTTAAATTTGCAAATAACTTCACTCCAGAGCAGAGACGCAGACTGATTACAAGACTGAACAACACAAAGCCAAAAACCTTTGATATTTGTTTGTATTTTCTAATCCACTTTGCTGCTTCTACTCATTTTGGTGATTGGAATTTTTCTTCTGTTCTTTACATCTCAGTATCTTTATATCTTCATAAAAATGCAAATAAATTTGCCCAGCATTTGTTTTTATTTATTTATTTTTTCAACAGCCATCTATCTTCAACCTCTACCTTAATCTTTATACTGAATGGAGCAAAGGAACATATTTCCCAACAATTGGCCCTGCATCCCTTCCCCCACAACATGAAAGTGCATCATAATAGTAGTTTGGATCATGTAAGTCTGTGTGATTCTACCTTAAATTAAAAATATGCAGCAGCTTTACATGCAGAAAAGAAACAAAGAAATGTGAACTTGTGAAGAGACGCAGATGAATGCAAAGAAGCTCCAGAACTGATGCTCCGTGCTGTTTTTGTCATAGCTGTTCCCACTCCATTGCAGCAATCTCTTCAACAGGCTTTCCCTGCAGAGAGCCAAGAGGCATTCTAAGTTGTCTTCTGGGAAATGTTGCCACCAGAAGCCAATTAGTGTGAAGGTCATTTTGAAAGAAAGAGGGTGGATCAAAACCAAAAACACTTGAGCTCAACAATCACAGTCTGAGGAGGAAAAAAGCTGAATTATAAGTAATTAAAGGGAGCTGATACGTGACTATTTTATTATATTGAAATATTATTTTGTTTTGTCATTTACCCAGTATTTTGCCATGGTAGGAATGCTAATTATAGCATTTGGTAAAATTATCTAAAAAGTACTAGATTACTTAGTCTGACTTTTAACATTTTTTTATTTTTATTTTTTTGCCCATATGCAGTTGATGACACAAAGTCAAAGAAGCACAATGTTGCCTTAATTTAAACAAGCCATTAAGCAACATCAGCCACTTCTCAGCTGATTTCCAGTCAGCTTGCATCAGCTGATAAATCAGCTGATTTCTTTAAGCTCCCTCTGTGTTTAATTTAAGCTGCTTCAGCTCGTCTAACATTAATTTCTCTTTTGCAAGCCAATTTGTAAGCCCCATCACATGAAAACCATGTATGCATTTTAACTTCCTTTGCTTTGCTCGTCACATTGATCCCATACTATTATGAGGAATCCATGCCAAATCGACTGCAGCATAAACTCAACTCCACTGCAGTCCCAGCTCAGCTTGCAGCCCCTGCGTCCACAAAAGCTCTGGTGTCTGGCTTCCTAAGGCCAGACCTTGCATTGAGGAAAGTCTCTGAATTTAAGTAATAATCACTTTGTAAACAGCAGTATCTGTGAAAGGGGGACTTTGAGGAGAAAAGATGAGTAGAGGATCGGCCAACAGGAGAAAACAGGTGAAAAAAAGAGTTTGGGTTTGCCACAAACCTGTGAGGATAAAGATGAAAAGCTGCCTTGCACTGGCAGTATGTGCCCTGCATGGAAATACTTGAAACACATGATGGGAATGCAGTCCAAAAAAGTGCAATTTCATTTAGTGGCACATCTGAATTGGAGCTTTCTGACAATCTAAATCTTTTCATAATTGTTTTGAAGTTCAGGATTTTAACAAGGAGTTGTCTGTTTTTATAAAATTCTGATCTTAATCCTGAACATATTTAAATTTCCCTTCAGGGATTAATTAAATTCTATCTATCTATCTTTCTTTCTATCTATCTATCTTGATACAACCCCAATTCCAAAAAGAGTTGGGACATTGTGTAAACCTAAATCTAAAAAAGAATGCAACAATTTGCAAATCTCTTAAACCAAAGTTTTTATTCCCAATAGAAGAATATATGAGATGTTGAAACTGAGATACCTAAACATTTCATAGAAAATATTAGCTTGTTTTTACTTTGACGGCAGCAATATCAGAAAAAAGTTGGAACAAGGTGATGTTTACTGTCAAGCATCTCCTGTTTTAAGAACTGTCTTTTAACATTTAGGAAGTGAGGAGACCAGTTGTTGGAGTTTTAGGAGAGGAATGTTGTCCCATGTCTTGTCTGTAGCATGACTCTTGCTGCTCAACATCCCTGAACCCTTATTACTGAATTTTTCATTTATGATGAGCCAAATGCTTCCCATTGGTGAAAGGTCTGGACAGACCAGTTGAGTACCTGGACTCTTCTCCTGTGAAGCCATGCTGTCGTGATGGATGTTGTATGCAATTTAGCATTGTCTTGCTGCAATATGCAAGGCCTTCCCTGAAAGAGATGTCTGAATGGGAGCAGATGTTGCTCTAAAACCTCTATGTACTGTACTCTTCAGCTTTGATGGAGCCTTTCCAGATGTGGAAGCTGCCCACAACTCTATACCATCAGAGATGCTGGTTTTTGAACTATCTGCTAATGACAAGCCCTGTGGTCCCTCTCTTGTCTACAGGACATGGTGTCCATGGTTGATTCATCTGAGCACAGACAGACACACAGCTTTAAGCCTGATACATACTCCATGAGAATAGAAAAATTTATTCTTGTCCAGGAGGCTGTGAGAACAAGTGGGACATTCTAACCGGGACATATCATACTTCACAGAAACTCTTCTGCAGAACTCCCAGAAAGACTCTCCCTCTTCAGCAAGCATATTGTTAAATGTTAAAATATCAAGCCAACAACAATTCACAGAAAAACTTGAACATTTTTTGCCATAACACTTTTAACATTTTTTTTTTTTGCACTGGAAGCCAGGGAGGTTCATTTTCAGTCTGGACATTTTTTTTGTGCGGAGCTCCTGTTTGCAGTGCAGCAGAGGCTGCTGGGAGGTTGACCGCCTGGGAGGACTTGGACACGGGACGGGACTCACGGCAGCACCCGCATGGAGGACAGTAGAGCGATACATGCTTTCACATTAGAGTCTCCACGAGAAAAAGTCGCTAAATTTCTCGCTAGTCACTTTTGATCAAAAAAGAGTCACCAAGAGGATTTGGAAACTTACAAGATTAATGAGAAAGTCAGCAACACTGACCAAACTTCCACATTTCCGAATTAACCATGCCCACTCCACATTTCTGACCAATCACACATTTGTCAGACACCGCACAAAAAAAGTTCTGCCCAGATGATGTGTGGAGAAGAAGTTGCAAGAACTCCCAAACCACTGCTGCAAGAACAAAATGACATCATTTTCTTCAAGAACAAATTTCTTGGTTCTCGTGGACTATGTATCAACCTTTCCATTTTGCCTCAGACCATTTTAGATGAGCTTTGGTGCAGAGTTACTTGCATGTGATTATTATTGTGTTTATTTGTTGTTTTTATGCATGTTTACTGCCAGCTGTACAGCAGTTTGCTCTTTTGCAGATAATAAAAGATACCCTAAGATTGAGGAGGTTTGAGGAAACTTGCATCATGTTTTTGGATTTTTATATGTCAAACGATCTGAGGAATTTCACTATCTATTTATATATTTCAAGGGTCCAAGTCTGATCTAAACACCTGTGACATCAGATCCTTCAGACAATACTGCCTCAAGAACCTTCACTCATCATAGCTCATATCAGTATCTGCAACATGGAGGTATATTTATTGACGGCACTTAAGTTTGCCATTGCTTTCATTCATTTCATTTCAAGGGAATAGAAATAATAATCAAGAGCATATTAATCTAAGAGGTATGCAAATTCTCTACAATGGTGACCGAGCAGCGTGTAAGAAAAATAAAAAAAATCATATTGTAAAAATACAACAACTTGCTTCTGAACATTTTTTTCCTTGATGGATTGATGTAAATATGATGCCCTCAGACAGAAAATGAACTGACCTGCCCTGAAGTCCTGAGGTATGGAGAATGTGTGGGTAATTTTGAAAAGAAAAATATCCAAATAATGACCCTGTACTGCTTGAAATGTTAAGAAGTCATTGCAGGAAGAATGGCAATAAAAAAGAAAAGAAAAAACAACCTGCTTTATTGAATTAGAATGAAGAACTGCTTTATTGCCAGCATCAGAAGGTCTTAAGTGTTGTGAAAAGGAATGATAACATTACAAACTGATAAAGGTTATTCTGTCGAAAATGTTTTTGGAATATCATGCCTGAAATGCAGGAATTATATAGGCCTACAAATAAAATCATATTGATAAGACATTAAATATCAATTTTCATCTACATAGGCCAACTTATCCATAATAAGCATCTTATGTCAGTGGGTTCTATGAATGCCATCTTGCATTTGCTGCCATAGGTGAGGCTGATTGGACAATCAGTGCTGTTAAAACACTTTAGAGGAAAATGCCACATTCACATATGTATGCAAATTAAAATCTTTACTATTAATTATGTAGTTTTTACATATTTCTTTTTCAACAAGTGTTTTATCCCAATTTCATCTCTCCAGAGTAGTTGACATCGAAAAACTCATGCTTCATGTATCATCATTTACATCAGTAAACAACAGACGCAGTCATCCACAGAAACATCTGTTCACACAAATTCACCCCCCAGTATTTGAACCCAACTTCCAGTTTGGTTGCGTGCGTCATTGTGTTTTGAGTAATAGTTTCCTATTTAGGAAGGAAGTATTTTTCTTTGTCTTCTATTCTGTCCTCAGACCTAAAACTTTTAAGATTGAAGCAAGTTTCACATTTTTTGGTCCATTTGAGCTGTTAGTCGGGTCAGATTTAAATTGCTTCAGATCTCAGTTCTGTATACAACTTTTATTTAATCTCATTGAGAGCGAAATCTCATTCCCTCCTTGCACTCCTGAAGGTGGTTTGAGAGAGAGAGTATGGGAAAGGGTGTTGTTTCATATCCTAAGGGAGTTGTCCTGTTGTTTTTGGGCATTGCTCATTAAAGGCAGATCCCTCGGTGACATTGTCCTGCGGTTGGAAGGTCCAGAGTTTCTGAGCTTTATGTCAGAGGGGGCATGAGGAAAGCCTAAATTTATATAGAGTGTGGAATTGCATTAAAATCAGACCAGTTATCAGGGAATTACAACAGTATTGTTTTTGCAGTTACATTTCAGAGCAAGGTAATTTGTAACTGCAAGACATTCAGAGCCAACATTTTCTTCTCAAATGCATGTTTTGAACAGTCAAATATTTTAAGAGGATAAAGATATGAAAAACACACCCGATAGTGTGCATGTAGAGTTGAAGGTTTTGAGTCTGAATATATAACTGAAATACAACCCTTAAAAGGAGGTTTTTCCCTCTAATTGTTAGATTATTAATGTGAAAGGAGGAAAATAAGGCACAATTTTCAAGTGAAGGAAGTGACACAAATTGAATGAATATCTGCTTCCTTTCTTCTTTCTTAAGAGTGAATAAGAAAGTTGTATCAGAGTGGTGAGTTTGGTCATCTTTTGGGTAGGAGGAAACGATACAGCAACAACTGTTGAAATCATCTTCTGTAGCTGTTGACATTCATAATGCTCATCTCTCTGGTTAATATTTTTGTGTTTCTGAATAAGCCAACCCTGAAACCTAAGACCATATTAAAGGGTGTAGGAACCCTAGACGCCAACTTTAAATCAAATTTAGAATTTCTGAGGACAATACGCCTGTGATCGTGTGACCAGATGAATAACTGCTAGTGCGAAAAATGACGATGGCAGCTCACTGCTAGAATAAGCATCCATCCATCCATCCATTATCTATACCCGCTATGTCCTGTGCAGGGGTCTGCTGGAGCCTATCCCAGCTCACTTTGGGCGAAAGGCAGGGGTACACCCTGGACAGGTCGTCAGTCCATCGCAGAGAATAAACATCCAAGATGAAATATTTTCTACAAAACCTTCATGTTTTCATGATATAACTGCCCAACGATCAAACAATCACCTTGGAAGATCTAGAGAAAGGCATTTACTTTTGCCGATTCTGCTCCAAGAATGGTAATGAATGATATATGGTGAACGATATGGAGAAAGCAAAGCCAACACCGACTAAAAGGAGCAGACAGTCAGATTAAATATACAGCTCTTCTGAAAAATCCACCTGCTCTGAGGCCAGTGATATTCTGTTTTCAAATCACGAAAAGCTCTCCAGTCCAGATTCCAGCATTACACTGGTAGAAATAATCCTCAAAAAGTTCCAATAGCTCCGCAAAAGCTCATAAGACTGGCTAAAGAAATCAGTTCTCTCCAAGATTCCATTTCATCATTGACAACCAAACTCTAAACTGTCACCATAGAAAACACATTACATGAAAGAATCTATTCTAGATTTAGTCTTTACTAGAATTTCTGAGCAAACCAAAGATGAAAATCCAGAACAGCTGATCAAGGAATTTGCAATGGAATTTGTAATGCAGCTAAAAATCCCTGCGGATGGTGTTAAAGAGATCAGCTTCCGCCAAGTTTATCATATCAGACATAAAATTCCAGCAAACAAATGCACGCGTCCAGTTGTGCAGCACAATGCTTGCATAATGCCATGGAAGAAATTTAAGGGGATCTGACGATGGCATGAATGATCAGTTTCCTCATGAAATCCTGCACAGAAGGAAAGTCCTTTGACAGATCAGGAAGCAATACATGCAAGAGAGAAAAAAGCTGTCATGGTGATTGACAAATTACACACTGATGGTCAGATGTTGTGTGACAAGAATATGACTCCTTGGCTCTTCTAGCTTGCAACCCATCTAATCATAAACTTGAAATGATATCAATAAACATCTGTGATTGATAGAACTGCACCTTAGTTTCTAAAGTTACACTCAATTATTTTCTCTCCTTTTTTCTTAAAAATGTTTATTTCTTTCTCTACATGTAATAGGTTTCTTCTACTGTTCTCTGTTTTGTTTACTGTTTGTGCCCTCTTCTGTACCTCTTTTCTTTTCTGATTTCTAATAGATGTTTTCAGTTAAACAACACATCTAACACACATTTTACACCCACATCAAGCACCTTTTTATAAATGTCTCCATAATTCATACAGAAACATAAATCAAGCAACCGTATTCTAATATGAATTCACTGAAGTTTGTTTGTTAGAATATCTGAGGTATAAATTCACAAGTAAAAGAAGTACATATACACATACACATAGGCTACACGCACACACACACACAGATAGCCTGTGTA
>JBAMYA010000003.1:862084-873389 GCA_037176975.1 Arrhamphus sclerolepis
CCCCCCCCCCCCCCCCCCCCCCCTTCTCAAAAAGAAAAAAGCAAAACCCCAAATTCGTTGAGGGGACTGGAGTTAAGATGGGTGTTTTTCAGATTTTCTTTCAACCACCACCCCCCCCCCCCCCCCCCACCACCTCTCTTCAATTCTCCCTTTGTCTTTCTATCAATTCTCTTCATTCTGTCCCTGCTCTTTGCTGCTTTGCTATCCAACATGGCGCTTGTCATTCCTCACATTGGTTGTGCTCCCCTGGTCCTGCGATGACTGTGTCCTTTACCAGAGTGTCACCTGTGTCCTCGTTCAGCCTCTGCAACCCCTTTACACCCACCACGTGGACCCGTGCGTAGCCGCAGCATTGATCGACAGAAGAGCGGCATGACCACATCTGTGTCGGCCGACGGAGCCCTTGACCCTTCTCTGGTGAGAAGTCTTCTTGAGTGTTCATGTTACTAACACTTCAAATCAACAAAGAAAATGGTTTCAAATAAACATGCACAGAATAAATGCATGTTTGCTGATTTTTAACAACATTTACATTTACAAATATAAGGCTTTAGATAATGTGAACTAACAAACTATTGTGATCACAAAGTTGGTAGGTTTAACTAGGAACTCATTCAGAGGCAGTATGACATAGGGGCGGGGGGACTCAAATGTTATCAAAAAAAAAAGTTTGCAAAGTAAGTTAAGTTCATATATTATTTTACAGTGTATGATTATATTTGTAAAACCATTGCAGAAGTATTCTTTGTGAATAGTAATGAAATTTAACTTAATTTTTCAAGAAGTTGCCTATTAAGAAATACTGTAGGGTGGAGTTTTATAACATAAATATGTAAGATAGTTGTATCAAGTGCATGCTTATTAACACTGAAATGGCATGGGTAAATAAGAAAAGAGCATCAAAGACTCTGATTTATATACACGTCTCACTACATTTGCCTGACAAATCAGCACGGTGGGATGCTAAGCATAGGGAAATGTTGCTCTCACTAAGTTACTTTGAGCAGTCCCTCGTATGTTTAGTTAGTTTATACGTTAGCTGGATACTATGATATTGCTCCTCATACGCCTAGCTCTATATTAGTAGTTGGGGACTTATGGTGCTTGGCTGTCTCTTTCCTCATAATCTCCCTCATCCTCTTCTGTGGTTGTGAAGGCCTTCATTGTTATAGCATGAGACAAAGAGATCCTCAGTGGCCTGATTATGTACATATCAGGCCATGCAAAGCAGACCTCACCCAGACATTGAAATCTAATGTAAAAAGCCTTTGACTTTTGGGGCTGAACAGTTTGGGGAAAATATCTAATTGCAATATTTTTGACTGATACTGTGATTGCGATGGATTTGTGATTAAAAGTCATGTTTCGGTCCACTATACACCATTTAAAACTTTAAATTCTTGGGAAAAACCAGCTCTACCTCTGTGTGCGTTGTTACTCATTCATGGTACTCTTGCCTTTCATAGTTATTACAGATGTTGGTACATGTTTGTTGTGTTACCTCGGGGGATTTGAAAAATACTCCAAAATAAAAAGATTTGAGCTGGAAACTAATTGTAAACTTTGCAGTTTAATAATTTTTAGTTAAAATTGCTATTTAAAAAATGAATTAATCTTTAAGCCTGACCTTTCTCACCAAGTCATCGTCATCTCTCCTCAACTTTGACTTGAAATTCACAATTTGTGTCACGACTCTTAGAGTGGGTTTGGTTTGATTGAACAGAGTTACATTATGTTGTATCTATAGTTGGTCTGTTGGCCATTTGTTATCCCCATAGAGACTCTATTCTGCTGATCTACATTTACATGTACTGAGTCAGGTTCCAAGTGAATATCACAGTAAGAGTACCTCCATGGTGTCTACTTGTTGGCAACCAAATATAAGACTGTGTGCCTGAATTATGTTCGAGCTCAAGGAATATTTAAATACTTTATATCTTGAGTAAAAATTTGTTAACAAAAGTATGGATACTCTTTTTTTTTTTCTGGCTTTTGCAGTTGGTGCATATTTGTATACAAGTTTTTATGTTGACAGAATATTAATGTTGGGGACCATAATAAAACTGTTTAGCCTGTTTATTGCCCAAAACTTTTTTGCTCTTGCTTCAAAGATGGTAAATTAAATTTTGTCCAGTCCAAGACGAAAACAGCTTTCAGAAAAACAAAATATTCAGTGGATTTCAGTGGAAATGTCATGGGGGTATACAATGCTTTATATTTGTTTCTGTGTGAGAGCTACATGAGTCACCTTGCTAGCGATCTCTATCATGTTTACAGTGCTAAATATAACCCATGGGCATTAAAAATTAATGAATTAAAACCTTGGCAGTGTATCGTTCAATCAGAGGAAGAGGAACCAGTCCAGTGAATAATTATTATGGTCGTATAAAATGATCCCTTTTTGACTTCAGTCTAACTCATCATTTCAAGTAAGAATAATACTCTCGAGATTTTGTTTCCATGTGAAACTTTCAACACTTCTGTCTCTTTCGTGTGGAACTACAGAAGGAGAGGCAGTTAACATCTCCTGTGGGGCAACGTCCTGCCTCCCCATCCAGTAGCCTGGGACGCAACCGCTCACCATCCCCAGCACCCAGTCCAGCTCCAAAGAGGACCCCCTCTCCAACCGCAGCCAAGTAAGACTTCACATAGCTTCATTTTTCTGAATATTTCTATTCATGTTGCAGAAGTTGGTGCATCTTCTCATTTTTGATTGTAAATTATAAAAAAAAAAGAGCATACTGAACATCTTTTTCAGGCAAAGTCCCAGGATGCGTCCTCCCTCACCGGGTGGAATGAAACAACGTCCTCCATCTCCCCAAACCCCATCTGCCAAACCGCCACCTATTCAGAGACCAGCTATAACTCCAACTGGACCCCCAACCTTGCGAAAGAAGGACTCCAAATCAAAGGATGTGTGTCCTGTTCCGGCTGCAGCTTCACAGTCTACTGATGCTAGCAAGACCAAAGAGAAAGAAGGTGAGCCAGTCACTTGTGGTAAAAATACAGCCACAAGGTTAAATGCATTATATATTGTGACTTTGCTCTCATTGTCATCTAATGGCACTAATATTTGTCCATTTCAATTACTTGTGACCAGATTGTTTACACTAGTGCATACAGACACACGCTCACTTTCATCAGTTGAGTGACTCAGTTGGACAATCTGAAATCATATACATTTGCACTAAATGTCAGAGGGATTTAGTTATGTTCTTCTAAATTTATTGATAGTCCCACAAAAGATTAACTATTAGTTCTTGGTTACTTTGCTATGGCAAATCACTTTCAAGGTAATTATATTAAATAATGAGGTTGTAAATGTAAATTAAAAGAATATTTCTTTCAGTGCTTTATTCAGCCAAAGAAATTTAAGATGGAGCATTTGAGTAACGATCCTATCAAAATGTGCAATAAGATTACTAATGTAGATTCCAGAACTAAACTGGTGAACTTATCTATAACATGATAAACCTTATTTTCCTCTGACTTTCTCTGTGATAATTATCTTGTAATACAGCCTCACATTTCAGTAAAATTGGTTTGAACATAATGGAGTATTTACTATCCTTTCAAACAGATGAACCATGAGCATAAAGGCAGGGGACTGCGTGTGTGTCTGTGTGTTTTGCACAGTGACGTGGCAGCTGCTATGGCTGCTATTAACCTCAGTGGAGCACGAGATCTATTAAGTCCCAGCTGGAGGCACATCCTGTTAGATATGGATGTGTTGTTGTTTCTGCCACCTTCTGGCCAAAATCCCGTACTGCAGGTTAACATGGCTTATATTGGTGAAACATTAAATCAAAAACTGATATTCAGTATTGCATTAAAAGGGTGAAAAAAAACTGTTGTGTAGATAATTGTAGTATAGATATATTTAGGTTGAAATGTTTGTTTATGTTGGGGAGCAAAAATACCATCAATATTTCTGTAATTAGAAAACACTGAATGGCAAAGTTATGGAAGTATGTGAGAACGCCCCTTTCTGCGTTCTAAGAAATAGCTGAAATAAGTTCTTTCAAAGAGTACAGAGATAATCATGTGACTGTTACTTAACTCTATATGACTAGTATTTTTGTTACTGTACTCTTCTTTCTCCTGTGCAGCAAAACTTCTACCGTCATGTTCTCTTTTCTATGGTGGCCGACAGGTGCAAATGCGCAGCAAACGGCGAAACGAGCTGCAAACACATGTATGATGCAAACTCCAAAACATGCAAACACAAAAAAACAAATGCAACAGAAAAACACTGCAAACAGAAATATAAACGCGCAGCAAACGGCAAAACAAGCTGCAAACACATGTATGATGCAAACTCCA
Source organism: Arrhamphus sclerolepis (assembly GCA_037176975.1). Lineage (NCBI taxonomy): Eukaryota > Metazoa > Chordata > Actinopteri > Beloniformes > Hemiramphidae > Arrhamphus > Arrhamphus sclerolepis. Next base: position 866,408 of record JBAMYA010000003.1, read on the forward strand.
AAACATGTAAACACAAATGCTGCAACCACAAACAAAATGCTGCAATCACAGGAAAAACAACAGCAAACTGGCTCCGCAAAACTGAAGTGCTCCAGACCACCTGGGGGACCAGACCCTCAGTAAAACCAGGAAGTCAAAATTTAACGTGGGATTTTCAAAAAGAAAGTTGGAGGAAGAAAGAAAGTTTTGTCATACCATTGCTTTACAAGTTTGCATCAAAGTCTCTAGAACGTTAACATTACCTAAGTCACTATGCTGCTTCTCTATAATACTGTAAAAGACTGCGTGTTTGAAAAAGAAATGAAGTATAACAAACCTTTCTTTGTGTTTGCAGCTCATTTCGCCGTTTGCACCTGTCGGCCACCGTACAATGGTCCACATTAGCATAAAAAGCAAGGAACACATGAAAAGAATATCCTTGAATCTTCTTTTTGACAAACAAACACTTTTTTTCATGTATGATGTTAACACTTACACAAACAAAAAAGATGGCTAAACAGATGCTAAATTAAATTCTCTGCACAGCTTTGAAGAATATCTTTAACATGATTGGAGTTGTCTTACATGCTTCTGTTTCTCAGGCCTTAACCATCTTCTCATTCCCTCCCATCTACTCCACTCATGTAGCTGTTTAAGCATTTTCCAATTATAGCTTCCCCTTATATTTTTGATTATTCTTGCTTTATCTTTGAGTCTCTTGCTCCTTTTTTTGAAACGCTAAAAGTCATTTTTGTTTTTGTTTCTTTGCTTGTGCAATGAGTTCTACCACACAATTATGCAAAAGGAAACAAGACTAAATGACTAAAAGGAATTTACCATGAGAAATTCTAAGTCATTGTAATCTGAAAAAAAGGCAATAACATTATCATAATTCTAAATTTGAGAACCAAAGTGGAGGTTGTGGAGTAAAACGTTGGCAGTTATAATCGTCTCTAATTTGTGTCGCTTTCACCCACTCAAGCAGCACTTTTTGCTCTGGAATCACACACTGCTAAGCTTACGAGAACTGAACTGTCTGAATATCAAACTGTTGACCTCCTCAGTGGAACTTGGGGTTGGGGGGGGTGACCTTTGATAAAAACACCACTCTTTCCACTACCTGTTAGATGTCCATTATACAGGTGACATCTAATCTTCTTTTTTTTTGACTTTCACCTTCTGGGGTCGTTTCTTTCATCTTAAACTGTTTTCGCATCTTCCTCCATCACACCATCCAACTGCACATACATTCAGTAACATTCAGAAATCTCTTCTACAGTCGTCCCCTTTTTCTCCTGCCTGTCTGCTCCATCTCCACCATCCTTCTACCGGTGAATTTGCTTTCCCTCCTCTGGAAATATTCAGGTAGCACCTACATCTGCTATTATGAGCGGATGAAATAGTTTCTTCCAGGGTGGCTGGACTCTCTGGATTCCTTAGAGATATGATGAGCAGCTCAACTGGAGCCCTTTCTGTGAGTTTCCAGAAACCACAGATACATACTGGTGTACTTTGTTGTTTGTATTGCACATATCAAACATCATTTATAGCTCTGTTGTTCAATTTCCCGCTTATTCACAATATTATTTCACACATCCTCAAATTTGTCTCTGTCGCTTTTATAGAGCACGCTATTTTCACTCGAGGCAGATTAAACACAGTTTTAGAGCCTCCTGCTCTACTGAACTCGCTATAAGTTACTGCAATTGTGTATCAGTTGAATGCCTACATTTTAAAATGAGATGGGATTGAAAATAGCTAATAGAGTTGCGTTTGTGATTAGCCTCAGAGCTGCTGCAGTGAACTGTAGAGATGGTTTCTATCAGCAGGATCCTGCTGACCTGATAGTACTGCAGAAAAGACTAATTAATTGTTTATCATGTTATTGCTTTTATGTTCTTTTCTGCCTGTGGCCATTTCACAATTTATTTTGCTTATTTCCTGTATCATGTCACCATCCTCATCTGTCTGCTTTACTTCCTTCTCTTAAATGAGCCTCATATGCACCATTTTCTTTATTTCCTTTATTACTTTGTCATTACATACCTATTTTGAGAGCCTTTCAGGTGGTATTTCTTTCTTTTTTTTCCCCCCTCTTGAATTTATTCCCTTTCATGGCGTGGTTGTTGGCAGGCACCAGGTTTATTTTAGAGGTGCAACAGTTGCTTTTGGCTTGTCAAATATGGGGTGCTAATTTTCATTGAAGATGACAGTTGGACGTATTAACAGTGAACCTGGAAATGCTGAAGCATGCTGAAGTGATTAAGGAGGACCAAGCCAGGTATAGAAACCACATAAAAAAATCAGTTAACCATTGGTGAGTCATAGAATTATTATTAATTTATTACCGCTGATTGAACAGAAGAATGTGGAACTTTCAGGCTTCTGGAAATTGTACCTGAGGACGATCCAGACTTGTGAAGGTCCATGATTTCTTTATGGATTTCCTTCCCTATGATGTTTACAGTGTCTGTGCTTGAAGGTGTGTCCTATTATAGTTCGACATGTGTGCCTTTGCGTAATTCAAATGATTATAATTTAGCCAATCAGAAGCCTAAACATCACCAAGTGTCTTCAAGCTAAGTCCACAGTCGACTTAGGTCAGAAGTTACATCATCTGGAAAAGTTTCCTCAACTTTCCTGTCAGACAAAGAAAGAACAAGTTTGTCTAAACTGAATGTCAACTTCTGGTTGTCATCTTCACAGTTGAAATTGAGCTATTTACAAAAATAACTGTTTCCTCTCAGGCTGAATCTTTTTCTCCCCCTTTAAATCAATACAGAATGTCACTCTTGATTCAAACTCAGACTTTCCTCCAGGGGCAAAGCAGTAGTTATATCTTCCCTAAGGTATGGAACCAGCTCCCACTGATGATCACACTTGGTTACGTGTACAGTCCTGCGCTGGGCATCTGCATTTAGGCTTACGTATGCATTACAGATGTAAACTTCAGTTCACACACCCAGTGCCCTGCAACATAAACCATTATCTTACGAATAAAAACCAGTCATTCTTGTGCTGATAGTACCATGAAATTTACATGCTCTTCCTCTTAAACAGAAAAACTAAAGAAACAAATGAAATATATGTGTGTAAAGCTATACATCACTCTTTTCATTGTATCAGTGTTCCCTCCATCACCTTTTCTTTAGTTGGGTTTTGTCTTTTAGTCTACACTTTTCCACTTGCATCTCGAGAGCAGAGAACAATGTTCATCACATGGCTCAGTCTAATTTTAATGACATTTGGAGAATCATTTAAACTGGGAGGCCTCAGCGGCAAAAGACTCTTATTGAGGGGAGATTAAACAAACCAAAAACATGTTGTTGAGTGTGGACGGTAGATTAGAGAAACGCCCAGAAAGAGGTGAAAGAGTCAAACTGGCACATGACGGTGTTAGAATTTTCACATGTACTGTAGATGTCATGGCGGCATTTGGATTTCTCAAAAGTTCAGTGGAAACGTGCAGAATACAAACATCTGCTGTAAAAATAAATAAATAAATTTAAAAAATAATTGATTTTCTTTGAAGATTTGGGCTGATTTCGTTATAAGAAATTTTAAATAAGATAAACCTGAAGCATAAACAAAGTCCTACATAATGAACAGTAAACAATATATATAAATGTGTGTGTTTATAGACTGTTCAATCTGAAAAACCTTAAGTCATTAAATCTATCTACCTATGCATATTTATTTATATATATATATATATACATACACATATATACATACACACACAATGAATTTCCCCCTCTGGCATCATTAAAGTATATCTTATCTTAAATACATATATGTTGCACTGAATATTAATCAGCCCTGTGCTGCAGACAAATGTCTTAGACACACAGTCTCGTGTCCTCGTAATGGGGACAGCTAGTGAGGTAGTCCAGTACTCATGTGATGATGTGCTGGTTCACTCCCATGATCTCCAGCTTGTCCCTCAGCAAGATGAGCTGGATGTGGATATGAGCTGGATTAAATGCACTGGAGAAATCAAAAAATCATGATCCTCACAGTGCTGCCAGCGTTTCCCAGGTGAGAAAACGTTCTCTGTAAGAGGAAGAAGACAGCACCATCAACCCTGATGTCACATATCTCTGCTGAACATGATAGTCTCCTGATCTCTCACACTTTAGTTCTCTGTTGTCTTTTAAACACTTTCTGTGACCTGTGTGCCTGTTTTTTCTTTTCTTTCTTTTGCCTGTGTTCTTTCACATTTTTCTCCTCTGTGCTCATCTAAAGTGTTTATGACGTAACAAATCATGCCGCAGTCTTCTGTAGATGATATAGAACATACTTTATTAGTAATGGTTTGTCCACCTGTCCTACAGGTGGCGGTACAGGCAGCCAGAAGACCATTCTCCATGAGGAGCAGTGGAAGATGCCGGCTCTGCCAGCACTGTTACTGTCGATTTATGTCGTCTTCCTACTGCTGACTATGGCACCGTTCTCCTTCAGCCAGGCCAACACCCTTTCTGCAGTCCGGATGGGTGAGTACTGTGACACATGTGACAATGTTCTTTTTAAAGCGATCATGTAAACAAGTCCTTCAAACACACAAAGGTTAGTAGACAAGTTTGAACTCAGCTTCAGTGTCATTGATCCAAGAAGGTTTGTATTTCAACCAAAGCTATACTGGCAGTTGTAATTTATATCTGAAAACCCAACGAAAACCTCATTAATATTTTCATTAATATTGTGTATTTTGTGTTTTTCGCCACAAAAAAAAAAAAAGGTCTGGAAGAATGGTCTTGTGTATGACTCCAGATCCATTCCCTCATTCAGTAATGGGTGCATAGAGTATGAATGTGCTAAAGTGATCCTGCATGTTTCCACTTACTGACCCATGACACTGGCCTGCCTTGTTTCCTTCTGTTGCACGAGGCCATTGCCAGTTTTTAAATTTGGGTTATTCACACCAATTTGCTTGAAAGAAGAATGTGGTTTGTTTTTTGTTTGTTTTTCAAGAACTGGAAAATCTACTTATACAACATCACATGCAAGAGAAAAGTGTCCTCCCGTGGGGCGCAGTTGCCATCATTTGGCTGCATCTCAGTGTGACCCATAAACTGTATAAAAAGAACCAAACAAACCCCTTTTAATGTCACCAAGAGTGCTATTGAAGCCTCTTTTCATCTCAAGGGATGGCACCATGTTGGTAAGAACTGACAACCACCCAACCCCAGTTAATCACTGGACAATTGTGCAGACCAACATGGAAAGTCGGCTGTACAGCTAGCTAACTTTAGCTAGCTGACTTAGCTTATACGTTCAAACGTAGCTACTTAAAATAACCCTGCTGGGGTTTGTGGGCCTGGAATTGCCTGGAGGTTGAGTTAAGCCTGATTTATGTTTATGCACAGCACATATTTGGTGTTTATACGTGTTACTGCTTGGTAATTACACCACCAACCTTTTCTGCAACGATGTAGCTTGAAGTGCTGCTTTTTTGTATACTTCATATAGCTCAAGCTAAATAATGGAACAAATAAAGTGCGTCTTACTAAGTTGACACTGAAAATGTTTTGTCATTTTTGTCTTTTTTTTACTCTGCCCTTGCACGTTAGAGAAGCCCCTTCACAGTCCACTTTTAAGACCCGTCTAAAAACCCATTTTTACTCTTTGGCATTTGACCCCTGTGAGACTTAGTTTTCCCCTGTTTTTAATTTAATTATTTAATTAACTATTTTACTTGGTCTTTCATATCCAATGTAATTTTATTATTTAGTTCCAATGTACAGCACTTCAGCTGTGGTTGTTTTAAAGTGCTTTATGAATAAAAGCGATGACGACGATGATGATGATGATGATGATGATGATGATGATGATGATTTTTCAGAGATTGCAGAAAAATGTATTGTTCCACTTGACTTGAAAATGATAAATAAGTACCTAGAGGACACTTGGGTGTCAGTATTTCTGGGTCAAACTTATATGTTCTTTCTTTATTCTGATTAATTCTCTTGATGGTTTCAAGTTGCTTAATAACTTTGTTGTAATTCACGTTCTTGTTCTTCGTCTTGTTTTTGTAAACTGAAATCTCAGTCATTTGTATCTAGAAAGCAAAAAAACTGCCAATGTTGGGATCATTAGGGGGAAATGTACCAAAGCGCCATTAAGAAATGAATTTATTTTGACCATATCTATTTGATTATAACAGTAGTGTGGTGAATCTTTGATTTGGAAATATTAGATATAATAAAGTTACTGGTGAGAGAGGAAATGTGGATGCGATAATGGTTGGACATTTGGAAAGCTCCTTTAACAGAGGAAAGTAAAAATTCTGCAAGAAAGATGAATCCTCAGTGTTTGGAGCATAAAGGTGATTAATTGTTATTTGATTATCATTCATTAAGACATTTATGATGATGAAATGTTGGTTTGGGTCTGCAATAGCGTCATTTATAATGAAGGGAATTACTCTACGAAAACAGGAGGTTATGTGTCATGATTTTATCTAACTGAGATGTGATGTTAAACAAGGTTCTGGGTGAAATTCCGGTCCACCTGCTTGATCGTACACCAAGTTAAATAAAACTTTGATGGAGAGGAGGGAGGTCAAACCACTTCACTGAAATATCCCGAAACACATAATAAGCCAAACTTTGCGACTTGAACAGATTCATTTCCATAAACATCGTCAAAAACTTTGTTTTGTGGCACTAGTTTCTAGGTCTTATATACATTTCCCCGGAGAGGCTCGGCCTGCACGCTCACTTTTTATTTGCTTCTCTCTCCACTCCCATTGCTGTTTGTTTGCCGTCTTGATTCCTCTCACAATCAATCTTTGATTTGTTTGCATTATTACAAGTCCCTCAAGCCCTCCGAAGACATCTTCCACTCTGTTTCTCCACATTTCCATTACTTCTCTCCCCCTCTTTTTGTTTTCAGGAAAAAAAAAAAAAAAAAAAAAAGCCTTCCAGGACTGGATCAGGAACCACATAAGGGGCTTTTTTCTCTCACAGTCACAAACACAGCCTCACACAACACACATTTATTA
>JBAMYA010000003.1:873489-892299 GCA_037176975.1 Arrhamphus sclerolepis
GCCCCTGTGGAGGCTCGAACCAGGAACCTTCTTGCTGTGAGGCAACAGTGCTGACCACCAAGCCACCGTGCTGCCCTGGATTCAAATATATATACAAAATGTTATAAAAGAACATATGATATAACATATATAATATATACATTGTAATATGTAAAGGTACATAATAATTATAAAATATTATCTATAGATATCTAATAAGTTAATATGTGTGTGTGTGTGTGTATATATATATATATATTTATATAAATATGCGATGCCATTGCTTTGGTTAAGTTCTTTAGCCATTTCTGGTGGAAATGGTTGGACACCAGACCAATTTCACGTAAGAGAATGTTTTGCAAAGTTAATATGTATGGATGGCCAGGCTACCGTCTTCTTTTACTACTGTTGCAGAACAAACTTGAAAGGTTTCTACTTTGAATCCCACTTGGAACCTGCTTGTCTTTAGGTTCTACGTTCTCCCCAACCCAACCACCTCCAAAGGGGAAGCATTTAAGTCTCATGAGAACTCAAGCTCTTTGAGGAAAGAGAAAAATCAGAGAGAATCACTATAGAAAAGCTAAACAGAAATGTTCCTGAAAGCATTATGTTCTTCCCAGACAGTTTGAAACTGTTTGAATGAACTTCAGTCCTGTTCTTCTGCTCATACCCGTTTCATTTAGCAGCCATTAGGGACAGAATAAGAAAGGACGGCCTCTATCAGAGCTTTTTCAGTTGAATTGTGATCCACTTCTTCTCTTTGTTCATGTGTGTGAAATGATCCGAATACAATATTTTTCCTCTTAATTTCATATAAATTACTCCTCTTTCTCATTTTCTCCCAGAAGTCAGCTTTTCTTTAATGTGCTTGACCCCACTTGACTCCATCTATTTATCCTTTCTGCTAGGTTGGTTTTGGATCTCGTTTTCTCTCAGACCTCCTCTGACCTCTCCAGCATCCTGGTGTAACTCCTACTCCCCCCCTTTTGTGTCCTTTTAGTTGTTTTTTAATTAATTTTCAGCCCTCCTTCACTTCTTATACCTATCTTTACGATTTTTAAATGTTTTTTGTCTGTTCTCTTTCCATCTCCTTGTAGATCCTTGGTTATTGTTAATGAACACTAATATCTGCTCTCTCAAAGTGCATCTATATTTTTCCTTCTCTCTTTATGTAGAAAGCAGACCTGGCGGTCGCCGGCTTCACCATCACCTCAGAGAGAGAGAAGGTGATCGATTTCTCCAAGCCCTTCATGACTCTGGGGATCAGCATCCTGTACCGGGTCCATCTGGTAAACTCACATTTCCATTTTCGTTTGTGTTGTTTCTCTTTGCTCTTTATGCAGATTTCTAGGTGGATTTTCAGTCATCCAAGTCATAGTAATCCTAAAACACCTGAATAGAAGGCAACTGGACTTATTTTCTTGGTTCTTGGAGACGTTTCAGCTGTCATTGGAAATGCTTCTTCAGTTCTAACTGACTGGTCGGTTTTTGAGCAGTTGTGGTCACGTGAATCAAGGTGTGGAAAAAAAACACATTTTGTTTGAAATCACTCACCCTTTTATACCAGTTACAGCAGAAAAGACAAGGCATGCTGAGAGGTATGTGTAATAATGTACAGATTACCATGTGATTCTCACGTGATCTTGCAACCAGGACTCCAGTTGAGCAGCCAGCGCTCAGAAGTGCTTCACTTCCGAATCGCTCCCTGAGAGACCTGAGGTTGCACTGAGGAGGGACAAAAAAACAAAACTAAAAAATAGACAACAAATCCCAACTGCAATGCTCCCTGTTCCTGGGGGACCCAGACCAAAGGCAGCACCTGAGGCCATCTCCAGTTTAATATTGGTCCTAATTATTTTACATGGCCCACATACACATTAGTCTCTTTTTGTTCAGAAAACAGAACTGATCCAAAACTAGCATTTCAGTTCCATATCTGAAAAGATCTCCATCCACATTTCATCAGCCATCCAATGCTCTCTCTATAAGTAAAAGCAGACAAGCATCTTCTGGAAATAACCTTAGCTTAAGATTGTTCTTATAATAACTTTTGTGCATGCTTTTCACATTGTACATAACTGGAATGCTAGACTGGGCTCCATTACAGCTGGACAACGAGGACAACAAAGCAATGTTGGTTTCTCTGTCTCCAATTTAAGTGTGATATAGGTTTGAGGACTCGAGGAAAGATACATTTGATCCACAACAGCAGCTCATACACTTAAATACACTTAAATGGGGTGGTTTGTTAGAAAAGTCATTTTTTTCAGAGGGTAAAAGTTGTCATATTGGTGTGGATGCTAAGAAGAGGTTTCCTCTTTGGCATGAAAATGTATTGGTGAGGATTATCCATCGTTGCTCCAGCACTGCTATGTGAATATAAAGCAAGGGCTGGAAAAGAGAAAAAAAATAAATTATCAGTGACCTTCTTTCTCCTAAAGACTTACATCTTTCTCCTATCCTCTAAATTCTGAAATGAACAGACTCCTGAACCTTTGCTTTTCACAGCCAAACTTGGTGGATGCTGACTGCTGGTGTAAGCTGGCATGTCCGCAGCTCATTTCAAGTGTCATTCTCCTCTCATTTAAGTTTCTACGTGTTACAGAAACTCACATATTTACAACTAGCCAGTTAAATGCAGCAGGTTTTGGTGAAGGCTTAGATCATCCAGTGAGAGTCACCTTCTTGGTTCTTACAGCAAAGGTTGTTGATAAATACAAAGACATTTTTACCTTCTTGCATGTTTTCAGCTGGAAAAATGAATCCACCAAAGGTAGAATCAGTAGCTGGTTCAGATGTAGTGACGGTGGTGATTGATTTAATTTAACACAATCCTTCCTCCTGCATCACAGTGATAAAAGAATGCATTCAGATTCAGATCTCTGCAACTGACAGAGTTGGAAATGATGCCACACAGGACTTCAGTTGTGTACTAAAACTTTACAAACGAAACAAAAGAAAGTCTTTCCCCTGATTGCAGCTCAGAAAGCCAGTTGTCTCTGATAAAGTTATATTTTACTCTTTTTTTTTTTTTTTTCCATTTCCGCTGTTGGTTTTGCTCACTGGTCATTAGTATTATCTCTGCTACCTGGTTTCTCTGTTGAACAGCAGCAGCTTTTACATGTCACATCACTGAAATCCAGGTTCTTAACACTGTGAGTGTTAATAAAGTGTCTTTGTTGAAGATCTTGAGGGCCATTTACATTAGATACAATATTGTCATTGAGCCCTGAAGTGGCTCATATTGCTTTTGGAAAGAATGAAAGACATTCAACTGAAAGTAGCATCATCATTGTCATCTTCCAGTGCTGGAATAGTAAATGGTCTGCATTTAGAGGCTGCCTGTCTACCTGAGCTGCTTATCTTTATAATATTTTCCCCTTTTACACCTATCCACACACACACACACACACACACACACACACACACACACACACACACACACACACACACTTGCTCATCACTGACAACAAAGCTGCCTAAGATGCTTGTCTATTATCAGCAGCAGCCTGGACTTCAGAGTTTCCCTGAGGCAGGGGGAGATTGAAACACCAACTAGGGCTGCAGAGACATGCAAATTTGCATTTACTGTGGTATGAAGACGATGAAGATGATGGTGATCATATTTTGCTCGTCTATAACACAGGGAAATAAAAGCAAATGGATTGAAAAAAGCATCTAGCATCTACCTGTCTTTTGAACTTGACTGTCATCGACATGTGTCACGTACATTTCCATTTGGAAAAAAATAAAAAAAAATAATTCAGGGTAACACACCACTTACAAACATGGATTTTTTTTTTCTTTTTGTTGTAAAAACACAACAACATTCATATTATGGTGTTGGCCGTATGCAATTACTAACTTGTATGTACAACTTTTACCTTTTGCTTAGTAGCATCATTAAATTAAGCCAAGAAGTAAAAAGAAAGAAAGAAAGAAAGAAAGAAAGGGAAAAACATGTATTCGTCGGTCACTTGGGTCAGTGTAAACACAATAACCGCCTGTTGGTTGCTGTGTTCACTCTGACCCAAGCGAACTGCGCTCACGACCTAAACTGCTGCGGGCCGACGAAATAAGCACCAGGGTGAAAACAGCCTCAGAGGCTAACAAGACACAGTTCGGAAACAGAGGAGCAATGGAGGAAGTCAAACAAGAAAAGCACGCAGAACGGCAAAGCATTTACAAAATAAAAAGAAAATCGACAAATGAAAAAGAAGCTCAGCGGGGAAAGAACGCACAGGAAAACCAGCAATAAAACTTAACAAAGCAGGAGATCAAACAAACAGACCTGAAATTAAAATCATGATGATGAGATTATTAAGTAAAAAATTTTAAAATATAATATTTAACAATTGCTTTGCTAAATTTTCTTTTGTCGCACTTCTGTTTGGCCAAATAAAATACTGTTATAAATGTGACCTTCAGTGAGAATGAGTCATTTTTGTTTTAATTTGATATTCTATTATTATTATCATTATAATGATAATAATGATATGCTACCTCCTTTCTGGGAAACCAGCTTTGTAAATAGTTCCCTGTAAAGAGCTGATTTTGTGACTAAATGAAGGCAGGATGTAAAACATATGCAGCGTACGCTGAAGGGAACGTTATTAAATCCAAAGATGCAGGTGTAAATTAGAGTTTCGCAATGATGCTCAAAAAGTCCATTTATTTCAAAAGTCCTACCCGCAGAGTTAACACAAACTTTCCAAATTGAACAGCAGAGCGTTTGCACCTGTTGACATTTCCTGTCCTGCTCCCCCTCCTCCCCCGCGTATGACTGTTGATTTGATGAATTCAGACAGAAAAAGGCTGCGTTCACAACAGCAGCCACCTCCTCAGCTGGAGCTCTGCTGCCGGAGGCAATGACAGTCCCTCGACCGCTCGGGTCACTCCGTCAAATTGTGTGCTCCCAACGAAGCAACGGCGTATATCGCTCTAAACAAAGAAAGGGGGAGGGAGTGGGGTTGGGGATGGTTCGGGTGAGACCAGATAAAATTAGAGCTGAGAACACAGATAGAGGGCATGTTTCTTTCTCTCTTCTCTTTTTTTTTCCCCCTTTCTTTATTTGTGAAAGGGGCAGGAGCTGCTGCTTCAGAAATTAGTTTTTCAGCCTCTGAGGGAGGACTGGGAACTCTGGCTGCCTGACTGGAATATATAAAACTCATTTCAGACATGTACCGCTTTCCATTAATCTGGTAACAACTAAACATTTCAGCGCAATGTGCTGGTGCTTTGTGTGTAAAATATTACCACATTCAGAACTCACCACTTACAACACAGCATAACTGCGATGTTGCCAGCTGTTTAGAGGAATCTAACAGATCACATCCTTCTATTAAAAAGAAGCTGTCTAAGGCCTGGGACATACTTGCAGGTTGACTACGCATTCATTCGGTTTGCGTTCACGTTTTCTTGCCTCCGTAGGCAGAGCGTGTCATACCGGAGGTCTCTACTTGGGGACAGAATCAAAAATATAACCGTATAAAAGAAACAGGAGTTTTTCTTTTGTTGGGAGGGAAAAAAACAACATCAGTGTTACTGGACATGTTAGACCATAAAATCAGGGTCATCTGGATAGGAGGTTGTCTAATTTTACCAGTGTGGGGGGTTAATAAGAAACGGAGAAAGTATTTTTAGTTTGTAGAACATTTGGCAACTTGTTGCATCAGGCTGCCGCCCTGCTTCCACCAGCACCACAGCAAGCAGTTGTATATAAACATCACTGCAGCAGAGCTTTGTGACAATGGATGTTACATCTCACGTATGTGTCGTATATTTTTTAGATTGCGTGAGTCAGCCATGATGCATTCAAATATACTTTGCACAGAGCAAGTGTATTCCAGGCTTGAAACTTCCGTTTCCATAGTTGTACCTACATACATGCTATAATTAAACCTTGTTTTCTCAGCATTTGAGCCAAATAAGAAATTAGATACTGTCCAGCTGCTCATGAAGCTTCTGCTCTTTTGCTTGTGGCAGGATTTGAGTTTGTTTAGTTGTTTTCTTTTTCCTAGTCCTTTGTTTTGATTGCTTCCTCTTTTACTTTGAAGGTCTGTCTTTATCTTGTTCTTTTCGCGCCTGTATCTCATCCCTCCATGCTGATTCTTACTGTGTCCTCCCATCACTCTTTTCTTCTAGAGCTGGTTCCTAACTTGATCATTCTGCATTTTTTATTTTATTTTTTTTTGCATTACTCCTGTCTCCTACTATCCTGCGTTTGGGTCCTCACCAGGCCTTAAAACCTGACATCTCCATCTCGGTTTTCATGGAAAAGCAAGATGTCATGAGAACATTGTAATTTTAGAAGGACGGACAGATGTTTAAAAGCAACGCAGTTGATTAACTCTTTAGAAGGTGTAGTGGGCGCCGCATATTTTCTGTAACTATTTAAAACAGGATCCATATGAGGAGATAATCTCAGAATAAACTCAGCTAATACTGAAGATAATAGAGGGAATATCTGACAAATCTGTAAAACGTGTGATGTTCTCAGGGTCACACTTTTCTCATTTTGTCCCATCTGAGAGCACCATTCCATGTACCTGATGGTATGATGTCCTTCTAAATACTAAAGAACTATGTATGCCAACATATTAATGAGGAGCTGAAGACTGAACAACCAGATGTACAGTCAGAAAAAACCCAACAAACTTTAAAGTATCTGTTGCCACATTTGCCATCATATTCCCAGTACCACCCAGTGTCCGGCCATGCTTCTGAGAGTTCCCAGTTGTCAGCAGATGATGAGCATCTCGGCTCTGGATCGCTGCCTTTCTTTCATTAAGAAATGGCAGGCTTCTAATTTCCTGTAACTGAACAAGGATACGTTGCTGTGTCTGATCATATTACTAACGGTGTCACTCCCTTCCTTGGACAACTAATAACCAGCACAGTGCATTCTGGTACAAACTCGCTTTAGATCAATATCTCATCTCCAGCCAGCACAATGATAGTTTGGTTCAGTGCTGCAGTTTATCAATTAGAAAGATTACCATACTTAAGATAATGGCTTCCCAAAAACATGATTGAACAGCCTATTTGTCTGCTCATTTCCGCACACAGACTGTATAAGTTCTGCGGTAAAAGTATACATTTACTTAAACAAATCAGCAGTTGCCCATTTACAGTTCTTCAAGACTCACAAACAACCCCACACAGGGAATACATCACTCCAAAAGTATGCTAGCTAGCCTTTTATCTGAATACTTGAACATTTCTTTTATTGCTTTTAAATCAACCTTTCATCAATCGACACTCGCATTGGAAGCCATATTGATGAAATTCTACTATGATGGTGGTACGTCCGACAGTTGTGTTGCGCTCACGTCTTCGTAGGACCTTTGAACCTCCCTCCAACCCCTTTTCAACCAGCTTGAAGCAGGAGTTGGCGGTTAGAGTCGGCTCACAGGTGATTGGATTTCTTGAACATTTTAAGAACCAATCAGAATTTCCTTCCACACTGAGCCACAACAGAGCCTCATCATTACATCTCTTTCAGTGAGATTTGTACTTGTTCTCAACGTCTTCATGTTGCCTGACTGTTTTTATAAAGGTTGTCTTAGCAACCGTTGATGTCTGTGAATGCTTCTTTGCCTTGTCGACCAGCTTATACAAAAGCATTACAAATAGGACTTGTAGATTGGTTTATACATATTAAAACACAAGCAATGTTTATGTATAAAGTTGCAAACGCTGTTTTACATTCTGCTTAAAACCTCCCTTTGTGAATGCTGATTCATGCAGCTCATCATTTTCTGTGAAATGGTAAAATGTCTCAATTTTAATATCTGATGTTCTATTAAGAATAAAATACAGGGTTTGCAAAAGCATAACATTCTTTTTTTAATATGTTTTACACAGCATCCACAGCCAGTTTTCCACTAAAGCACCTTTAAAAAAATATTAAAAAGAATATGCTCGGCATCATCTCAGATTAAAAGGTGAAATCAACCGCGAATGTGCAGCAACGCGGACAAAACATAAGTGGAGAATGAATGTTTCTCAGGGACATTTAATGCTGATAAAACATTTACTGTTTTCATGCATTTCAGTAAATATTTATAAATGATCCAACATTATCATTAAAAGATATGCATGCGTCTCCTTGTGGACAGGATTGATGCCTGCATCGTCCTTCGCTGGGCTACTGTACATCTGCAGCTCATTAGCATGCACCTCCACCATCTGTCCTCCATGTTTGATCCAGTCCACTGTGACAGCATCAGCGTATTGACTCAGTGATCAGTCAGCTGCTTAATTTGTGTACAGCTCTCAACAGCGGCGTCCCAGCTGCATTTTCTTTAGTGTTTATTTAAAGATTAAGTTGACCGAGAGCACATTTTTACTCTCCGTAACGGCCTGCGGTGGCAATTTATGCTCTCATGCTGTCGAGCTGACGAGCTGTTAGAGAGCTATCGCCGCTATCAGGAGGGGAACTTCAGCCTCCTGCTTCAGTCTGAATTGGAGGATTTGGACCAAGGCGCCATAAATTCCCTTTACTAAACACCAGACTGCGCTTATTGAGTGAAACAACCCTGATAGATGGGTTAACAGGCCATGCTGACGATGACACGCACACACATTGACAGGATTTATCTGCCAAGGTCCCCATCAACCCTTTTTCTTTCCATTGTTGTTTTTCTTTGGTGAAAATGATAAATTCTGCAACATTTTACAACATTTACATGATCTTCAATATGTAGTTGCAAAACAGGAGGCCTCCCAACAGTCCAGTATATACTGGGAAGCATTTTTAGCCACATTTACAAATGATTCACCACAAAACCAGTTTGCAGACAAGTTGAACTGCTGGAGTCACTTCAGAGCTGGTTCAGCATGAGAATGTTTAAGAACTGTACTGCTTTACTTTATACACAGAGCCACGTTGTTACATCATCATACCTCTTTGCCGTTTGAACCTCCCTTTAGTGCACCTTGAATTTCAGTCACTAAGGACACAAATCACGGTGTTTTAATCTTGGTTTTGAGTTTTCTGGTGATGAACAGGTGCTTTCTTTCATATTTGTTGTCAGTAAATGAAGTATTGGATCTAATTAAGGCAGTAGCTCTGAATCCACAACAATAATGTCTTTGGTGTACATGACGTCTGGGACTTTGAAGTTTTATTTAAGTGAAGCCGAGAGAAGGCTGTGCCATAAATGCACTGGGATGTTTCACTGTTACTTGGCAACATCTGAGCTGATTGAGTCGCAGGTAGCACAGATGGACACACAGATAATGGTTCTTATACCCATGTACAGAAGTGATCCCTACGGTAAAACGGTCCACCATTGCAGTCCCTACTCCTGTTAGTCTTTGCCTGTTTCTCCATATCGTCTGAAAGCTGGAAAGGGCTGAAGTCCAGCGTATGATGCTGTAGTCATGTCTTGGTGACACAGACAGGTTGTCAAGACTCCAAGCTCTTCGATTTTATGCGCCAGTGATCTCACATTGTCCATGACGAGTAAGACAATGCTTCGCTCCTTACTTCCCTGGCAATTCCTCTTCAGCTCATTCGGATTTGCAGTCTTATTTTGGGAATTATTTGGTCTTTGGAGAGCTTAATCAGTTGCTCCCAGATCTAAACTACTTTCCTCTGTCATGTTTACTGATAACAGATGTTGAAAAGTTCCAGAATTACCAACAGAAATCATTTCGGCTGCACAGCGTCCAAACTGGCATTAAAGAAAAGAACTGTGTTTTGATGGAAAATAGCTCAGTAGAAAATCTTAAGATGTTGCAAAGGCAGATGCGGCGGCATGACAAGAGCTGAAGAAACAGATCAGGACTTTGACGCGGCCATTTCAAAACAAGAAATGTATTCTTCTTAAATCTTTTATGGCAGAATTTGTGTCATTGTGTCATTGTCTCGCTTCGTGACTCACTTAACTCTCGAGATTCATTTCATGAACAAATAGTCTACAATCTGTCTGATCATGGACAAGTGGAGTCCAATGACGTTAGAGGTGGTTTTGTGACTTTTTAAAGACTTAGAAGCATTAAAAGGGATAGTATGACAATGTAATGACAAAGTAAATAACTGACTGCACTGCAGCTGCATCTATAAAACCTGAACTTTATTTTTATTTTTTCTGGTGTACGTTAATAGGGTAACGTCTTACATCATTAGTATTAGGTGAAAGTGCTGTTCAATATTGTTAAAGTTATTGGTTCTGTTTCAAACCTGATAATCATTTCATTATGTACCAAAAAAAAAATCATCTTTAACGTCACATAGCATAAATACTGCTAACCTTGAAGCTACATGAAAGAAATTTAATTGTCAAACACTGTTGTCAGGTGTTGTGGTTTAAATGAACCCTTAATCGAGAGTGACTTTCTGTTTCAGGGTCGTAAACCAGGCTACTTCTCCTTCCTGGACCCGTTCTCACCGGCTGTCTGGCTCTTCATGCTTCTGGCTTATCTCGCGGTCAGCTGTGTCCTCTTCCTCGCCGCCAGGTGAATCTCTGGTTTTAATTATCGCTGCGGTGACCACATGTAGGGGTTTCTTTTGCTTTCTGGACAGATTCTTTGCACAAACTGTGTTTTTCATCTGAGTCAAACTTGTTGATCGCAGCTGCGAACAACATCAGGAAGGCTTTCTGAAAGTAACCGTAATTCACTCCGGGAGAAGCGTGTAAGAAAATGAAATAATAAGAATGTTTGTCATGAATCCGCTTGTTTTTGACACCTGTTTTCATCTCTATGGGTTTCTGTGCTTCTGCTGTTTTTCTCTGTATTTCTGACTATAATTTGCCTTTCACACAAACTGTAAAAAAGCTCCATCAGACAGTTTTATAGCTCAACTGAGCAACAAAACACAATCATTAAGTTGTTTCCTTCTGTGTATTGGGTGGAATATCATCCGTCTCACCTTTTTTCTGTCTTTTTCTTCTGCACATCAACATGTTATTCTCTTTTTTTCTTTAAACAGACATTATTTTGTAAGGCAGAGCTTTGTGAAAGTACAGTCAATGTACTAAAAAAAATACTTTTGTGAAAAACAAGACAACTTCTTTTTTTTTGTTTAATTCATTTTCATTCTGTTTTTCCTTCATCGCCTCCAGACTCAGCCCTTATGAGTGGTACAACCCATACCCGTGTTTCCGGGATCGGCGGGACATCCTGGAGAACCAGTACACGTTGGGAAACAGTTTGTGGTTCCCGGTCGGCGGCTTCATGCAGCAAGGCTCCGAGATCATGCCCCGGGCGCTGTCCACCCGCTGCGTCAGCGGAGTCTGGTTTGTACAGAACGACTGAATCACAACAACTGGCAAACCTGACTGAAGGATCTGCTGAAATTAATTAAAAAAATAAATTAACTGCTAAATAACCAAACTACAGAGATGACACAAAAACACAAAATAAAATAAAATGATCAAGAGTCCACTTTCATGCTCATTTGTGTCAGTGTGAGCTGATAATAGACTGAATACGTCATGTCAGCTTGAAAGGAGTTCCTACATTTAGTGATGGAAGTACAAAGTATCCAGTCGTCATAAAATGATGAAACATCACAGTTAAATTCTCCAGAGTCCGTCATGACCTGCAGTGTCATTTTGCATTCTTTTGCATTACACAAAAGTAATGTTACTCAAAAAAAGGACAAAAATCATATTTATGATCAACATCGCCTCCTGTTGGTCATTGTAATTATGGACAGGAGCCAAGGAGGAAGGAATGCAATAGAGGTTGGAGCTGCTTTATGTTTTGTTTTGTTTTTTAAACAGAGCCACATTGTCTTTTTCTTATCAAATTGCCAATAAAAAAAGAGCAGTGTTTTCATGTAATCTTCATCATCTTGTTAAAAGTTCAACATCAGATGAAACTATCCTTTTGGTTTGTTTGTTGTTAAGCAGTTAACTCGTGTTCCCGTTTTCTGAATGCTTGTAAAAATATTCCTCCTGAAAATTAAGTTGGAAGTCATTTTCAGGACATTTCCATAGTCTCATTGAATTAATACTTTATAAAAAAAATATGTATATATATATCACCATTTCTCTGGCCCTGCAAGACTGACATGTCACACTTAAGTATTTCAGACGGTGTTTTCATCATTAAGAACCTGCATCTGTAATACATTTGACATTTTGTTTTCATTTAAGGGAACATCTGGAGTGGAAACGCCCCTGGGTCTATATTAGATTGGAAGGAGTCTAAACATTTGTTAGGGACCTAAATAACATGAATTAAGGCTAATTTGAGTGAGCCTAATATGTGTTTGCAGCAAAATGACGATTAATCTCAGCACTCTGGTGCAATCAGCTTACATCAACTTACATTGCTGTTTTAAGCATTCATAGTTTGTCATGAATATCTAAGCGTCAATGTAGTTCTGTGGAAGAAGAGGCCATGAAAACACATCCTAAACCGCTTCCATTCACATTGCTTTTGGCCCTAAGGAAACTTTAACCATCCGATAATACATTGGGGGTTGTTTTAACTCCTACATGCTCCTGGGAGGTGTTCACATTGATACAGTCCAGAGGTACTTCTGGACCTCGAGCCACATTTTACCAAGGTATTAGGTAAAGTCATAAACTCGGCGCAGGGAGGAGGTCTCGGTGGATGGACATATAAAACTGCAATATAATAATTATAATCTGCAATGAAAATGTCAGTCAAGGAACATTTTTCTCTGTGGGTCAGTATTCCTTGATCTTCCATTCCCCATCCACCCTCCTCCTCTCTGCTTCCCTCTGTCCATCCCTCCCTCCTCAGGAACAGAATAGATGAAGGTGAACAGATGGTTATGGCTCTCATGTGGAAAACGCTTTCATTTTCTCTAGTTTTATTTCTGCTCCCCTGCTCTTCTCTTCTCACTCCGACTCAAGCCTCAGTCTGTCTCTCACTTTTTTTTTTTTTGGGTGAAATCCACCCATAATTCCACTGTAGCTGATAAAATAACAAATGCTCGATTTAATTTGCTGTGATTTGGCGACGTTTTTTGATCCTGGTTTTCCTTTCATTCCTGTTTAAAAAATAGAAATGATCTAATAGAACAATTTAATTTCAAATGAATTATAAGGACATCACTTCAACAAATAATTAATAGTTAATTGTAAATTTTGTAAACCATGAATTTTTATTTTCAGAATGTGCTTCATGCAGTTGACTTTATTTGATATAACCAGAGATGGAGAGAGAGGGAATGTAGTTAAAAGAAAAAAAATGAGTGAATGTATCAAGCCACTGACCCGTATTGTGTGTAGCTTTACTCTTTTTTTTTTGTTTGTTTTTTGTTCTATTAAGCTCTACATGTTGAATCTCAACTCAAGTGTCAGAATCCATTAACTGATTGTTCTACTATCATACACTTGAGTACAACTATAATCTATAGTATAACACTCACTTTTGAACCTTCACAAAGTTTGTTCCAGTTATTCAAATTCAGATAATCTTATGTATACAAGGCAGTCCTGTATTTTAATGTCAGGCTGTGTTTTCAATTAGCAAAAATACAGAAACTATTTTTTGTTTCCTCCTGATGATACCCAGTCCCACAACAGAGAGTATTTATAGAGCTGAACAGAAGTAGTCCGGACACAGAACCCTGTGGAACTCCATGAATAACATTAGTGATGCAAGACACATCATTAAAAACGAATAAACTGTGATATTTCTGATATAACAAACAAGTTAAATTGTGGTTATTTAATCTCAAAAACCATGATTAGTTTCTGTAATAATGATACGTGGAATGATAATAATTTGGTACTAAAAATAAGGTCACTGTTTTTTTGTTTTTTCCTGTGCTGTGGTGGACTCTATATCCTTCCTGAAGGAAAATTCTTTTAACAGTTCAGTTCATTCCTTTTGTTAATGGTAACAAACTGATTAGCCACAGACGTTCACACTCTCTCTTCCTGACTCCCAGTAGCTGCAGCCAGACAGATGGTGGAGCAGTACTGGAGGGACTGAAGGGGCTATCAGCATCTTTCCTCTGACAGCCCTCTGCCTCATCTGGCACTTGGCCTCATAAACGCTCATGATGGCTGTGGCACAAGCTGCAACATACTTATGTCTGTCTGCCTGAGTGGCTTGTTGGCTGGCATGTTCAGGTTCCAATAATAAATCAGACAGACGCCAAAGTGAAGAAATGAAGTTGAATCTTGACAATGGAAGGAAAAGCATAAATCATCTTCAGTGTAACTCAGCTGAAAGTTCTTGAAAATATAACAACACTTAAAAATTGTTGTAAAAAAAAAAAAAAGAAGAAGAAGAAGAAAGGAAACTAATTGCAAAAGAATAATATAAAAAAAAAATCAATTTGGCTAGTCAGCTTTGCACTGAAGTCCTGAAATCCATTTATGGATTTTCCAGGAATGGCGTAGTGCATAAGCTTCAGCCAGTACACGACTTGGATGTGTTTGGAAAATGTAATTAGTTCAAGCTGCTCACTCTATTGTCCTTTTCACGTATTTTCCTTTCACTTTGTAGTTTACCAGTTGGTCTGCTTTCACCGGGTTGCTGCAGGTTTCTAATTCAATTTTATGCAGCTTCTTGTTTTGTTTTGTTTTTTTGTTTAGTTTTTTTTTTTTGGCTGAACTCTGCTTTTCTGCCTTACTCCATCTGGTAAAAGCTCATTCTTGATTAAAGCAACATTTAGCCTCCGTCCAAACGCTCCGTCCTTTGTATTCAGGGTGCTTTAGAGCTGGCTCGAGTAGCTGTGAGAGCTGGTGGAAGACAAACATCACAGTATTCCTTTAAAAACGATGCATATCGATGCTGGTTGTTTGTACAAGTTAAACACATACTTTTAACTACTGAATAAGTTACTGTAAAAGGTTTCAGGCTTTAAAGTAATAGCCATCTTTCTCTGGACTTGTTTTTTTTTTGCCACAGCAGATCATCTGTCTCCATCTAACCCTTTCCTCTGCATCCTTTTCACCAACTAACTTCACGTCCTCTTTCATTACATCCATAAATCTCCTCTTTGGTCTTCCTCTAGGCCTCTAAGTACTTCACCATCCATCTACCCATATATGCACCATCCCTACTCTGTAAAGGTCCAAACCACCAATCCCTCTGACATGTTCAGGTCTGATTCTATCAAAGTTATGTTAACACTGTTTGGCCAGTTTTACCCATTACCCCATGTCTCCAAAACATGTTCTATAACAATAAAACCATCAGCATATATTGGAAAAGTGCCAAACATGTCTGAAAGAGAGCTCTGACCTTTTTATGCAAGGATGCAGGGTCTCTGGTGGGGTCCCGTGGTGGCTCAAATTTGACTTTGGCAGATGATGTTTTGGGCGCTGCCACGTTGTTCCACTCTGTATTGAGCGAAGAGTGAGCACTTGATCGGTTTGGGATCTGGGGAGTTTGGAGGCCTTGGACTCATTTTTGCATTCCATCAAGCTTCTCTTGATGGATGCCAGGGCCTGTATGCCAGAAGCATATTTCATTGTAACAAGATGATCACTGGTCAGTGGTTTTAATGGGGTAACTGGCTGGTACATGCTGATGGGAAACGGAATGCAGCTGTCGTTCTAGAAGATGACGTAAAGCCTTTTAGGATATTTTTCGCTTTAATGGTTTACCCATTGTGTTCATTGAAAAATCACAATTTCACTAATGGTATAAGGAAGGTTTAGATCTTAAGAAGGAAAAATAGACATTTATATCAATACAGCTGTGAATTCTTTTGTGTTTCATCACTTGCATTAGTTTATCCCACCTGGGGGCCAATGTGGTCTCAGCAAGGCTTCTGATGATTTATTTGTAGTTCAGATTCACATAGTTTGTTTTCTTTCCAACAGTGAGATGAGTACATCTGCATGGCTGTCACGTCAGATTGTTAAATACTGGCAGCAGATGGTTCCCTCAGTTTAGCATAAAAATGGGGAGTAGAGGGGGGAAAAAAAATCTCGAAAAGGTCACAGTTTAATATTTTCTATCTCTATTTTTATTGTATGTGAGGGCAATAAAAACAAAGAAAGAAAGAATTGGTTTGTTTCGGCTGTTACAGTTGCTCTCTACGTTGGTGCATTCATTTTTAGACTTTTACATCATATTAAAAGTTAATTACACCTTCCAGTCAGCCTCACCTGAGAGTTTTCAGGTTTACGGTTGTAGTAATTAGATGTAATTACTCAAACCCAATCCAATTTTACTCATATTAAGTGAACACTTTTAGTCCATATTCTCAACCCACCACCACCTTTGTTTTATCTTTTCTTCCCCTGCTTCATATCTGTCTCCTTCCTCTCATCTTCCTTTCAAAAAACTTGCTTCCCTTCTTAATTCCCTCGCTCATCTCTTCTGTTTTATTTCCTCCACAGCGGAGGCGTTCTGTTTGTCTCGCTGCGACTTTGTACCTGAAAACTCCTGATGTTTCCTGCAGTGCCAACCATCTGTCTCCCTCCTGCTCTCCACTGTCAACTGTTGGTGAAAGGAGGGAGAGAAAAAAACAAGGAGCAAAGGTTTTGTGTGAGGCTGCTGCAGGGTAAATAGAAGGTTAAACCCGTCCTTCTCCTGTCTTGTCAGGTGGGCGTTTACGCTCATCATCATTTCTTCTTACACGGCCAACCTGGCAGCGTTTCTCACCGTCCAGAGGATGGAAGTGCCCATTGAGTCTCCGGACGATCTGGCCGACCAAACCAACATCCAGTATGGTACCATCCATGGAGGATCCACCATGACCTTCTTCATGGTGAGTCTAAGCTTTCTCAAATAAGAATAAGAATAATAAAAAAGTTTATGAGCAATAAATTAATCTACAGAATTTGTGTATTTCTTGTAGTGCTCATATTATGGTGTTCCTTTTTATTTTCCCTATGCAAACTATCAAACTTCATTAATGATGTCATGATCTTTAGTGATGATTTATTAACAATAACAAATAAACATAAAAAGACTATAAAAAGAAGCAGAGAAGATATAACTTCTCATTGTTTTTCCAAGAGATGAGCTACTACTTTGCTATGTTTGATGTTTTTATAGGAAACTAACAAGATCTTTAATTTATTTTATAAAAGAATATTGTATTTGATGCTTTAATGTCTATAATAAATATTGCACAGCATGTCAACATCAGAAAAGAGAGAGCACCTGAGATATAAATGCATCCATATGTTAATTAAAGTGAAAACTATACAGTTTTCCAAATGCTATATTCCAGGGCTGTAGAAAACCAACTGAAACTCACTTTCTCTGATATCCCTCCTGCAGAATTCGCGGTACCAGACGTACCAGCGGATGTGGAACTACATGTACTCCAAGCAGCCGAGTGTGTTCGTGAAAAGCACGGAGGAGGGCATAGCCCGAGTCCTCAACTCCAAGTATGCTTTTCTGATGGAGAGTACGATGAATGAGTACTACCGCAGTCTCAACTGCAACCTCACGCAGATCGGAGGATTGCTCGACACCAAGGGATACGGCATCGGCATGCCTCTGGGTGAGAAGAAAATGATCATGAAGATCATTAAGATTGCCGGTGTCACATTCATTCCAGACACATCACTACCATCATCAATCTGAAACTGCAGGTGCTTTAGTCCCTGAGCCAGCTAAAATATCCTCAGTATGTAAATAACCTTAATGTAGTGTCATTTTAAACAGCCCACGTTAAAAAAGGAAAAAAAGAAACATGTTGCTGAAAGTGCTCCCATCTGGCCAATGTGGATAAAATACAAACAACAAATGAATAGCTGTTTCTGCTTCTTAAGAGTTTCAAATCCCCAGAATAGGTAAATGTGTTTACTGGGACCAACTGTCCAGTACAAAACATGTCCTTTCATGTTACTTTTATTTTTCTACCCACCTACCTGACACAACCCCCAGGGGGTCCCGACCTGCCCTCCAAGTTGAGAATCACAGAATGACTAGGCAAAGTCTCTGAGATGTCACCTTTTAGGTTTTCATGAGGTATGCGCAATCGCCTCACAGCAAGAAGGTCCTGGGTTCAACTCCCACAGGGGACACTGTGGGTGCTGGAGGTGTGTTTGTCTCTCTACATCATCAGCACCCATACCCTGGGTGGGGCTGGCAAAAGGGCCTTTCGTGGAGTTTGCATGTTCTCCCCGTGTTCCCTTGGGCAGCTAATGCTACCCTCACAAAAACATGCAGCAGTCCTGAGCCTTCACATTGCCCCCCCTGGCTAGCCGGGGCGCCTGAGGGAGCAGGGAGGATCCGGCTGGAATAACGGGATCCTTCCACGCAGTATGTCCAGCCGGAGAAACCCCTATCCCCGGGTGTAAAGAAGAGCCTCCTCACTCCTCAAGTTCAAAGTGCATGGCGGTCCCACGGTTGGCAGAGGGAGTGCAATTCCCAGGACTACAATTAGATAACGAGCACAGGGTGGAAAAAAAGGGTGGAAAAAAAATATATATAAACATATATATAATGTATGTAGATATAGATATATACACACATAAAAGACAAGCCAGCCTTTTTTAGCTTAGCTCATGCTATGATGCAACTAGCATGATTTCTCTCACTGAGAGTCTTCAGCTGGGATCCTCGGTTCAGCTCGGTGCTGGCAGACCTCAGTCCTCCCGTTAACAACAGAAGGGCTCGATAACACTCTAGGCATCACTGGCTTTTAGTCGTGATGCACCTGCACTTGAATCATGTCCTAGCTGCACTCCCTCCCTCCAATCCTGATTTCACTGCACTTACTATGTAATTTACTGTTTCTGTGGCTTGATTGCATTCCTCTGTTGCTGTTGTCACTTTGGATAAAAGCGTCTGCAAAACGTAATTTAAAAAAAATAATTCCATACTAAGGATGTGTTTCATACAGGTGCTGAAATCTATAGAAAGAAGTATTAAGCACATACACCACCTTGATATATGTATATGTATATATATATATATATA
>JBAMYA010000003.1:899879-922729 GCA_037176975.1 Arrhamphus sclerolepis
GCTGATCTTTCCTTGAATTCCCATCCAATCCTACAGAAAATGTTTAAAGGGAGAACAAAGACATCCCACTGAAGTCATCAATAGATTATATTTACAAATAAATAACTTTGTGCACTGACAAGACAGCAATCCTAGCTCAGGTTTTAGTTTGTTTTAGTTCTTTTTTTCCCCACTCTCATAAAACCATAATGCTTTAGTATAAATAACACATCTGACCTTTTTTTAGATGTCTAGATCGGCCTTTATTGTGCATGTTTGATTTATCACAAGTCATCAAAGATCCCAAGAATCTGAAGAAATCTCTGCACGGCACAAAATCAGCTCTGGCACTGCATCCTAAACCAGTATGACTCTGTAATGGAAATCAACCTATGACTGTTTAATTCTAGTTAATTAATTTTTTGTTTTACAATTGAAGAGCACTTGACAATTTGAATTTCCCTTCGGGGATTAATAAAGTTATATCTATCGATTCATAGGCCCAAGAACACAGTCAAGGTCTAAGAGCACAGCTCACTGTACAATCCACAAATCCAAGTTAAAGCTCTATCATGTAAGTCACATGAACACAATTTAGAAATGCTGCCATCTTCCAAAGCTGATTTAAAATGTGCTGAGGCAAAATGAAAAACTGTCCAGTCTGAATTTTCAGTTCTTTTAAAAAAACCGCAAACATTGCACCCTTCAGACTAAAGAAAGAGGGACCACTAGAGTTGTTATCAACAGTGAGTTCACAAGCCTGCATGTGGGACGCGGTCTATTAGTGGTTTTGGAATTTAGATTGCACATCAGGAAAAGCAACATCAGTGCTGAAAGAGATTTTCAAGGTTCAACAAATGCTCCCATTTAACCATATCAGTCAGGGAAGGCCTTGCATCCACCATCAGACAATGTTCAATCACATACTGCTTCCGTTCTTCACTATCAACATTTGATGTTTTCATGTTCTACTAAGAACAAAATTTGTTCATGAGATTTGCAAATAATTCCTTAATTTGTAACATTTTGCACACCGTCCCAACTTTATTGGACTCAACATTATGAATGTCCATTGAACCTTTAACGTCTTTGACAAGCTATGTTGAATTCTGTTCACTGCATTAGTGTCAAACCTATGCATTTGGGCTGAACGTGCCTCTAACGGAGTCGAACGTGCTCTCAACATAAATCATCATACCACAGCAGCAACTGTGATGATAATGGTGAGTGATGTCAGAGACTTTCATCCCAAGGTTTTTAATTTTAAAACGATAGACTGGTGTGAGGTTTGATAATACAGCCAATCTGTTGCAAATGTTAGAGCTGCTTTCTGATCTCAGTCCGACAGCCAAGGCCAAATGTGGATCAAAGAAAATTGCAAATTTGGGTCAAACATTCTCTGCTATCCGGGTTGAGACGGGAGAGTCCATCTCTAAGTAACAAAAGCTATCAGAACTCATTTGTCAAGATACTGCAACACACAAATCTGAATGCACTTTGCTGCATTCAGATTGCATTTGGTTGAGTTGGCTAGTAAAAAAACAAAAAAAAATATCTTTATGTGTGTCCTTTGTTTTAAAAATCAAAAGATCTGTATTCTTCAACTAGAAAAAATATCATTTTTAATAATAAAGCACATTTAGGCACAAACCTTGTCATGTCATGTGATATAAGGGGAGAAAAAAAATAAAACTGTGCTAAAATACTCACCGATAGTAATAAAGGCATCATGTTCAGCTAATTGTTGTATTGATTTGATGTCATGTCACCCAGCCAAAGCACATCCCTACTCCTATTTTACAACTGACTTCTTCCCCAATTGTCCCTTTTTGATTTGCAAGTATCTGTACTTACTTTTTGTAATTTGGTCCCCCCCTCCCCCCGTGGTATTTTAAGTTCAAAGCTGATATTTGTCTTCTTTGCAACTTTTACTGTAGTTTATTCTACGAAAACACATGGAAATTATCCAAATATTAATGAAGTTAGAAGAATCACTTACTAAGGAAAAATGACAATAATATTTGAACTTGGGAGGTAGCTGGAGAACTGGTTTTAAATGGAAATTGTGCATTCAACAGTTTTTGCATTCTTATTCAGAACTGCGTTTATGTTTGGCCTGTTACTTCTGTGTTGTGGAATAAATGATGTGGCCTCTGCTGTAAACAGCCTAAATGTCAGAAAACATCTTCGTTTGTATTGATTCTCCACATTCTCCACAGGAAACAGGAAGTTTGTGTCTAAGCCAGCTGTCAGTATGCTGCAACACACACACACACACACGCAGACACACAAATGGAAGGAGGGCGGTGTGTTATGCTGCTGATCAATAAAGCAGGAAGAGAAGCTTCATAGAGACAGAGGTCATGTGTGTGTGTGTGTGTGTATACACACATTTGGCAGACAGCCATGTTACCAGCTGGGCATTGGGGGGGGGCGCGCGGGAGGCAAGGCAAGTTTACTTTTATTTGTTACACAGAAAAACAATTTAAAAGAACAACTAATTACTTACAGAATAATACTTAAAATACATGATAATAAAAAACAGATTTAGAAAGAAAATAATAAAACAGAACTTAGATAAGTAAAAACAGAAAACAGACAAAACAAAGGTGTGGGAAGACAGCAGGGTTTTCAGTTTAATTTTGAAAGGCACTTTTATTCCATCTCTGTGTAGCATAGCAGCTAATTTTCACACCGTTTGGTCCTAAGTGGAGGTTCTACCATCTGACTGCCCTGCTGAAGATCTCAGAGGTCTATTTGGGTTTATATTCTACAAGATTATTAATTATGATGTTAATTGACTTGTAAACAACAACTACACTTTAAAGCCTATTCTGTAGGTGACTGGTTGCCAGTTTAAAGATCTCATAACAGCAGTTTCCTGGTTCTTCTTAGGACTCTGGCAGCAGCGTTCTGGACGAGCTGAAGTTGTCCAATCGTCTTTTAGCTTAGAACTTTGCATCACACCAGTTCAGTTTGAAAGCTAATGTCTTAAATAGTCTCAATATTTCAGAATATGAAGATTATATTATTCAACTAAAACTAAAACGGAAACTATAATTCTTTTTTCACTGTTAACATGAGTTATTATTTATTTACAGTAATATAGCCTGCAAAAATCAGATCAAGAGGACAGAAAAGCATCATGTATTGTAAAGTGTAGCTCTGGAGAGGAACAGCATGCTGGACTGCAGTTTTACTGTAAAATATACATGTGAGCACTAATGTGTAATGCAGGATTTGATTAGCAGTCATGCATGTCTCTGATGCTACAAACACGTGTGATAACCTGAGGCAGAAATACATGAACACAGCAAAACAGCTGAGGAACAAAGAATAAAACCTCACTATTCATTTATATGCGACTCTCTCAACCAAGTAGCTTTATGACTGCACTAGAACATAAAAGGATCAATAATAATCTGAAAATAAATCATCTTTAACTGGGAGGTAAAACCTCTCCATTAGCCTGAGACCTTCTTTTTCTTATGTTTCTCTCTTTTTTTGGTCTGTTTTCTTCCTTACCCTTTCTCTCAGCATGACCCCTTAGATGACACGTTTGGGGGTGAAACTTGGTTGTATTTTAACATGGAATAAAAATGATCAGAAATGCTGTGTATTTTCATGTGGCGAGTTGCTATGATAAAAAAGCAAATGCTGCTCTTATCTGCACTGTAAATGACAATCAGCTGCAACATCATTTCAGTGTTAACAGATTAAACATCAGACAATACTGTTCTGGAGATCCAGAACTGTGGTGAATTATAGTCCTGGGTCGGTATTCATGTCAGGCCAAAGTTTATTTCTATACAGCATTACTTTAATTGATCAAAGGACTGTACACACCTTGACCTACATACTCAGTCACTGAAATCAGTAGTTCACTGAACTAGTGTGAGAAAAAAAACATTAAAAAAAAACAAACAAAAAAAAAAAACAGTATCACATGAAATAAATAAATAGCACCATCAACATCAAGAAGACCATGAAAGTCCAGGAGCAGTTTTTGAGCCTGGATCAAGGACCAACCTAGAGCTGTGTGTCCACTGACCTCTGTGTTCTGAATGAAATGAAAGGCGGTGCTGTTTAGGCTCCTTAAACAAAATATTAATTAATCCAATCTTAAAATGGACCTGGAAACAATGGGCTTGTGAGAAATGTGGGCCACCTCTGAAATCTGTGTTGTCCTGGTTTTATTCACAACCACAGTCTTCAAAATGCTGAAGTCAGTCAAAGGATGATTTTCTTTTTAGTTCTGGAGCTATGACGTACTGACTGAGCAAACATCTTTCCATTCCCAGAAATTGTCACAAGGATGAAGAGCAAGTGTATCAAATTGTGAACATATACTCTGGGGCAACTGATGAGGCTTAGTCTGATGATGAAGACCGTTTTACTACTCAAAGCTCCACATTTAAGTATTTCCTGACACACAGCCCCCTCTTTCCAACACATACCACCCCAAAAGATTTAACACAAAATTCTACTTCCTTCATTTTTCACCATCACAGTTTTCATCATGTTGCATCACCATTATACTGCGTTTTGTCAAAAAATAGGTGAAACAAAAGCGGATGGAGGGAGGAGATAATGATGAGGAAGAAGAGCAGGAAGGCAGCTCTCATCCCCAACGGGTACATTCGATTTGTGGCACTGTGGTCCCTTACAGCCACAGAGAAGGATGGAAAACAGGGAGGAGAGCGATTGGAAATTAAACAGACTCACACTGATTAAAGTTCTGAGAACTTCCTGTCTTTTTTATTCCCTCATCTTGTATCACTAAGCACTGCAACAACCACCCACTCAGTAAAAACTCTGTATCAGGATGCTTCGGCTTCCAGACATGACTTCACCAGTGTGTGTACGTGTGTGCATGTGTGTGTGTACATGCATTTTGCAGCCTGATGCAACTTACACTGGTTTCTGACACCAGCAGAAGCAGAATAACTCTTCTGTACTAATGAGACCAAACGAGAATGGGGAGAAGAAGAACTGAGAAAAGATGAAATGTTCACTCTGAAAGCTCTAACAAATTCTCATGTCTGCTAATTTATGTGATCTGACATTCCTCAGATAAAAAGGAAATTTGGAACACCAAGGAACACGAAGAGGTCAGCAACTTCCCACCAGGACATGGAATAAGTGAGTATTCCAGTGTGAGAAAAAGGAAGAGGTAGCAGGGGGAAAAAAAAAAAAAACACCAAACAATTTTGGCCAAAGAAAAGCACAAAGTTAGCAATACAATGCGCAGCTGCCATCAAATCTCACATATTCTTGTAGTGACTTACATGAAAGACCGAGAGTTACAGGACCTGAAGATATGACATTTGAGTTTGAAAGCCAACAACCCAACTGTGCAAATGTAGCCCAAAACAAATACACTTATCTAACTTACGCTATTTTTTAATCCTCACTTCTTTTCTGATGTATTCCGAGTCAATATTATTTATAAAAAAAAAAATTTATAAGGTATAAATACAAACCAGTCTGCAAAACAGTTCAGCAATAAAATTTCCCTTCCTAACCAATCTTAATGACTCGGATGCATTCATTCATTCATTCATTCATGCGTTCATTCATTCAGTGAGGCCAGTGCATATTAATCAACACTCAAATTCATGACATCGTGCAATTATGCTCTAAACGCCCATTTCCATCTAGGGGTGTGTATTGGCAAGGACCTGATGATACGATATGTATCCCAATACATGTGTCATGATACGATAGTATCACGATACGATATGATACATGTGTTACGATACGATATCAGAAATGCCCCCACCTATCAAGGCAGCAAGCCATACTGCAACGTCTACCGCAGTGGAGATTGGATTTGTTTTGGATGATGTTCACTAACTATTTCAAGCATGTTTTTTTTGTTTTTTGTTTTTTTTATTAACCCTTCAAAGTCCATCTGCCTGGTCATTTTTTTCCCTTTTTTCATATCAATAAATGTCTCAAAAATGTTTTTTGTGGATTCTTTTGCCCATTTTTTCAAGATAACTTAAACTTTTAAAATCTATTAAGAAACTGTAATTTTTACATGATATAGATGCATTAAACTGAAATAACAAAAAGAAGAAACCAAACAATTTGAATCTTCATTAACATATAAACAATATAGGTGAAAAAATCCAAAGGTTTTTTTTTCCTCTACTATATACAGCACTAATAATGCTATTCATTAAACAACTACTTTGAATATGCATTTGATAATGAATTAATGAATGCCACTTCACAGTATAATAAGAGGTAACTGGGCCCTGAGAACTGTTTGTTAAACACTGTTTGAGTTCAAATTTCTCTAAAGTATTGACTGTATTTCTTTCATTTTAAACTGAGTTCTCTGTCTTTATGAACTCATGCTAAAGGCTTACTCCAAACAGATTAACTTTGCAAAACCAGGCGGAAAATGGGAAGGAAAGTAAAGACACGGCAAAACTTCCAGGAAAAAAACAAAACAAAACATTAAAACGATAATTTAGAACCATGAAAATACTAGCAAAGGAGACACTTCTAAACACCCCTAAACATTCATCATTTGCTCTCTCTCATCTGCTGTCTCACCCGCTGATCCTCTTTCTCACCCTGCTACCCTGGATGTATTTTCTGTTGCCGGCGACAATATTTGGAGTCAGAAACCAGTGTAGTATATTGTGAAAATAAGTATCGCGATATATCGATATTTTAATCACACCCCTATTTCCATCCACAGTCCAACAACAACAAGAACAACAACAACAGAAAGACATAATACAAACAACAGTATATAAAGGGACAAATAAAATGTCAAAGGACTACTACATTAAAGTATTATTAAAAAATGTTGGTTAGACTTCATATATGCTCACAAGTTTGTTTAGTTTGAGCGTTTTTCTTAAAAAAAAAAAAAAAAAAATCAGTAAATGTGGCACTTTATACAACAATTCTTACATCCTTTAAAATTTAACAGATAAGGCAATCAATTTGTTTGTCATGTATATGATAGATGTACTGTGTGGCCACCGCTTCATGAAAGACTTGATGTGAGAGTTTTTGTTTCACATATGAGCATGTAAACAACAGGAATTAAGCTAAAAAATGTTTCTATAAAATATCTGAACTGGGGTGTAAAAAAATTAATAGAAAACCAAGAAAGGTTCAACTCCAACTGATTATAAGTGGATCTTTTTTTTTTTTAAAAAGGCAGCAGTTACTTAATAATGTAGCAAATGTCAATTGAAATGTCTCTAAGTCAACCTTTATCTAACCCCTCCAACAAAATAAAAAATAAATAAAAAATAGATCAACTATGTTATATTTACTTGTGATTTGTAAAAAGTAAATTCACACAACAGACAATGAACAACACAGACGGTCAAAGAGGATGAGAGCGTGGAAAGAAAGAGAAGGAATGAGACACAGAGAGATTAACTTGGAAAGTTTAATTGGGGAAGAAGGTTCCAAGTCTCCAGAGCCTCAACACACACTAATGAGCTGTTAGCTGATTAACACACAATGGGCGTGTGTGTGATGGAGAGTCACATGAGGACTAAGGAGGTCCTCAAGTCACTAAAACAACACTGAATCCAACATTTAACCTTCAAAGAGACACAGATCAGCTCCAACCTTATGTGAATGAGGTTGGTTTTCAACTGCATAGAACATTACAGCTGTAATAATCCCTATTCTTTGTACAAGTAATTAATTAATTAAAGGATTTATGCTCTTATGAGCACTGGACAGGTGACAAGAAAAGCAGTATTGTAATTACTGGTAGCCTGAAGCTCCTGAAAGACCTCCAACTACTAAAGATCTGTTAGGTGTTCATCACCTCATCAGAGTATGCAAGTATTTCATCAGAAAAGACACAAATTTGCACAAGATAATTACATTTTTCATTGTAGAGTTACAGCTCCATTCTGTGACCGTTCATCAACCAACCTTTGAAAATGTAACATACTTAACAGAGCAGCTGCAAGACCTAAAGCTTCACTGGAATAAATTACTTACAGCAGACCCAATGTATCGGACACATCCAGAGAAAGTCTGGCCCATTTATCATTACTGGCTAGACTACATTCATGTGTGATGAGGAGCCAGAATGTCAAGCAGACAGTCAAAGAATGTGAAGTTGATGCATGCCGCATTAAATTTTGTTAAAGGGTTGTTTTTTCATGTGATGTACTATAAGGGTCTTGTTGGTGCAGAATCTTCCTTTTATTATGTCGGACGCTGTGCGTTAACCTTTAGAATGAAACTAGCCTTGAAAATGATGTCTGTATTTCTACTCAGTTTATCAAATAAAAACCATAAGCGACAACAGCATTTCATTAAATGGGCCAAAAATTGGTTTGATTTTGCCATAATCCATTTTTTTTAATCATTTGCACAGTCTTATTAGTTCTTATAATGTATAAAGCCTGTATTTTTTGTATATTTTTTCTTTTTTATTGCTAATTTAACAATTTGTTTCAACTTAATGTTTTGTTTTCCACTTTATATTGTCTAGTAAGCTGCTTTAACAAGTGAACTTCCCTGCTCTGCGGGATCAATAAAGATTTTATCTATGAACTTATCTCATCTTAATAAGGGACGTCTCACACAAAAACTTTCCTCAGTGTCTTTGGCTCTATAAAGTCAAAACTGCATCCAAATTAGTGCTGAGCACAGTTAAATTTTTAACCGTGATTAATCGCAGAAAATGCGGACAGACGTAGGCAAAACCAATAATTAATTCAAAAGTAGTAATTACATTACATGTAATTGTAGTGGATGCTGTAGGAGAGACGAATGACATCGTGGTGAGACAAAAAGTGAACTACAAATCAACTTTCTTGTTGATTTTTTTTTTATTTTGTCATTCAAATAGGCCATCACTTCTCAAAATAACTTCATGATTTAAATGGTTTGTCCAGACCCACATTAATGTTGAATGTTCGAGTATCAAATTTAATCAAAACACATATAAGTATGGGTTAGAATTGTTAGCTGTACGTCCAACCCTCCTCCTTTATCCAGGCTTAAAAAAAAAAAAAGACACTTTGGCAGATTTAGTCTCTGCTCTGACTGCAGCTGGGAGTGCTGGGAGGCTGCTGTGGGACCACCTGTGAGTGCTTTGGGACGGGGGAGGGGCTCAGGACAGCACCCACTGCTTGTTGAGAGAAGTAACTGAAAACAATAGGCTGTTTAAGGTCAGAGTCTCCAAAACACCAGAAAAGTCTCAAGTAACACCAGAAAAAGTCACTTTTAACAACAACAAACGCTCAGTATCTCTTCTCTTTTTGTGGGGGGATCTCAATACAACATTAATTACTCGTGAGAATGAGGCCTTGAAAGTGGCATCATGTCAAGCACCAGGTCAGACAATCAAAGGAGGTTTTTCTTGGAAAATAGGGTGTTCTGGAGAAAAGGTAAGATAAATCATAATATATTTTACAAGTGGAGTTTTTGCCAGTGTCAGGAATACATGCAGCTTTGAAATAACTTTAACTCTTCAACCATTTGTGCTATCAACGTAATTCCAGCGGAGTCTGAAAGCTAAGAAACGCAGCTTTGCACTGATATACATTAGGTCATGGCAGCCTGTGCTGTGTTATGTTATGCAGCAGCAAGAAAGGAGACGGGGAAAACGCCTGGTCATTTCTGGACTTGTATCAAGGAGTATAAGTGAAATCAAAAAGGTCCAGGCAAACAAAACTGCTTTTGTTGTTGTATTATAGTTGAAATAAATTTTCTGTTGTCTCAAAGGCTTTGGATGTAGCCATCTACAGTGTTTATAAAGACAAAACTTGCTTAAAATTCAGTTGTTTTTTTTGTTTTTTTCATTTTTTATTTCACACAGTTTAAAGAATCTATAACATAAAAATTACAATTTCTTCTGAGATCTCAAAAGTTGAATTTATACTGAAAAAATAGGCAAAAGAATTAACTTAAAAGAAATTTTTTAGAAATGTATTGATCAAAAAGAGGCAAGTGAACTGTTATTATTATGGGTGTAAAAGGGTTAAATAGACATTTGCAAAATATTAATGGCCAGCTAAAGTTATGCAACATATGAGTAGCTAAGGCTCATAGGGTCTGGTGCCAACATTTATTTATGCCAATATTTATTAAATTTTTTTTTCTTCATTCAGCCTTTAAAAAGACATAGGTTGTAAAAGTGAAATGTGAAGAAAAGTGTCGTTTACGCCACCACAGCTCCCCAGAGAGCCTGCCATCCTAGAGGAAACACTGTGATACCTCAGACTAGAAGCACCCCGGTGTTGGGAAAATTCAACTTTGCAGAGTCTACAAATAACTTTTCTTTTATCAACTCCGTCGTCTGGAGGAGGTTGAAAATTAAAATGTCCATTGCAAGATTTCAGTACATAAGTTAACATGCATTTAAAATAATTGTCGGCGTTAATTAAATCAGCATGCTATTCAGTATGTTGTAGTTTCAGATTTTCTATGAATACACAACCTGTATTCAGTGTCCAGTTTTACGTATCACATGTACTTGATGTCATTGCTTAGCTAGCTAGTTCACAGTTGCACCAGCCATCATTTCAGGAAAAATAACAACTTTTGCTGTGCATTTTTACTTGCAAGTCCATTGACAGAGGTGCAATCTAAGTCATGTTGATTCTGACATTTAGCAAACAAATTGCCAGGTTTTACTGAAAAAGGGCAAACCTTGAAAAATCATCTACACCATACAGTAGAGTTTAGCACCAACAAGCCAGTCTAGCAGCGGAAGCATAAAGCCAGCACCTAAGGCCTCTGTAATCAGAAGCACTTTATCCGTCAAAAGTGGCATCAAATACCATTACAGTCTGATAACATGGTGGAGAGGCGCTAAGAGGCCTGGCAGTAAAGCATGGGCCTCAAGACAGGAGTTGTATTTTCAGGCCGATTACAGTGACGATTTGGCCTTCACGCCTGATTCCCTGAAGAGACTGAAGCCAGACTGTCTGCCTGCTCCAGCTCTTGAGATCATCAAACATCCTCTGAGGCCATATTTAATGCACCTGTGACTTTACCAGTACAGTTCACAAACAACAACCAATTTGTGACAATCTCAGTAGCCTCCAAAAGACACCAGGTTTTTTTTTTAGGAGTCTGATGAAGTTCCTAGCTGTCAATCTGGGGTGGTAGCAAAGTAGGTTCATGGTTTCACGTGGATAAATGGGAAAAAGCTGATAACAACTGCATTCAGTACTGCAGTAAAACCAAAGTGTGAAGAATCAAACGGTGACAACAAGCTGTTCATTAGTCCTCTGCATAGAAAACTGTGACTTCATTAAGACAGCCAAGGAGAACCACACTTTTTCCATTGATGTTGTCTCTATTCACAAAAACACATGACAGATTCAAATGAATTTTTTGACGGGATACAATACAGACAGATCTCAGTACTCATTTCTCTTTCAGGGGCAAACGTCCTTCTTTCATTTCTTTGCTTCTTTTCCTCACTTCTTAGAAGTTTAATGCTGAGAGCCAAGACGGAAAGCATTAAGCAAGACTTGCATTCCTCACAATGGGTAATTTGTCCATGTTGACGGCAAACATTAATTTGCACGGTTTCCTGCCGTCAGTCTCAGCTACATCCACACATACATAGGATTAGAACAAAAGGCGAGTCCCGCGGCACAGATTTGCACAGCGAACAAAACAGTTGATGACATGCGGCAGTTTAGAGGCTTTCACAGTGACGCGGCTAATCTTCCTTCGCTGGAATAACATTATTTTCTTCCTTTCCTCCACTTCACCGCCCGCCCACCGGGGACTCACAGGTTATTGTGTTCAAACGCACCCCAAGGTTAACGCACACAATGAACAGGCAGTGGTGAGCTGGCAGCTGGCTGATCAGGCTGCCCTGCTGACAGATTTCCATGAGGCAGGAGCTCGATCAGGATGGGCTCCACAATGCACAGAGAGACATTTTAGATCGCAACACCTTCCCTCTGAACAATAGAGAACAGAGTCTAGACTGGATGGGGGATAAAGAGGGTGGGGGTGAGGGGGTTGCTGGGAAAAATTAAGGTTTTGGTGTCAATCCTGGTTTATAGTGTGTATCTAACAAAGAAACTAGTGATCTTTGACCTAAAAGTGATTATCAACAAAAACAAAAAAACGACTTATATGTGAAACAATGAGGAGAAATGCAGAAATGGATCCACAAATACTACATTTATACTTTTATCAGGGGATCATCAAAATAAGAGATGAAAACCACAACTACTCAGGTTCACATGTTCTTTTAGGGTCAATGCAGTATAAAAAGAGAAAAACATCTATGGCTTGAAAAGTTGTTAGAGCTCACAAAGAAGAGATGGGTTATTTTGAAATTACTAACTGAAAGCCACTGGCGCAACACTTTTTTTTCAATCTTCCAATGAAATTATGTTTTATGTTCTAACCTCACAACACTCTCTCAGCTGGATATGATCAGCCCATAAACATTTATGTCCAGCTTTTAAATTGGATAACGGAGGCAGCGGTTTCCCCCCGTAAAAAGGCAGTAAATGTGAGTTTAACCTTTGTGACATCTTGTCTCTTCCTACATATTTACTTGTGTGCCCTCACTGACAGATTCTATTCAGTCTCCGACATGCAGCAGTAGCTCTGCAAGCTGAGTCAGTCCCACAACTCAGTGATTCTGAAGCCAAAAAGCATCAATGTTGACGTTAATAATTCAATATCCTGCTCATAATGAACAATTAATTGGTGGAACGGTGTCCTTCCTGTAGGGGCGGCTGTGTTTTGCTTTGCTGCACGACCTCCAGAGCAACTGCTCTCTTACTTCTGATGGCACCTTGAATTAACTGTTAGACCTTATCAATCTGCATGCAGCCTGGTTAATCAGAAGCCAAGACATGCCAATTAAGAGCTGTTCAGGTTGTTTACTCTGATATTTTACCCTCAAGTACCCCCATTGGAGTCTGACCGTGGGATTTTATCCTCTCTGAGTCTCAGTGGACAGTTCAAAAAACAGCTTTTGCGGAGTAAAACTGTGAGCTCGACCCAATGTTCTAGTCCAGGTGTCATTATTCTGCTTATACTTGAATATAA
This sequence comes from Arrhamphus sclerolepis, assembly GCA_037176975.1. Classification (NCBI taxonomy): domain Eukaryota; kingdom Metazoa; phylum Chordata; class Actinopteri; order Beloniformes; family Hemiramphidae; genus Arrhamphus; species Arrhamphus sclerolepis. The sequence continues at coordinate 912,894 of JBAMYA010000003.1, forward strand.
AAAAAAAAAATCAATGACTGAAACAGTTTAAAAACTATTTACCCATGAGGATATCTCCATGTGTCTTGTTCTGACAAAACAGGCATAAAAAATCCCATCATGAAGAGATTCATATTACAGTCATTGTTAATGTTTTGCCTGACTTGATTTGCTTTATCGTTGCTTACAAATATTTTACTATCATTTGATTACCAAAATAGCTGATCTGTTGAATGACTAGTATTTGCAAGCACCATCAATTTACATTTATTGTGGGGGATACAAGCCCTTTTCAAAAAAATGTATGTAAATTCAATCAGATAAATTCCTCAATATTTGATCATCTAAATTACTTCATTTGTTTTTCCAGGAGCCAAACATAAACAAATGAGCAGTTTTATAGTGACTCCACCAAACACCCAGCATCACTTGAGTTTAGTGATCATTAAATATCAATAAATAAATAACAGTACTTATTTGATGGATCTGAATCAGCTAAAGGCAGCCTGACCCACTTCTGACCCTGAAACTAAAAACTCCCTAATGCAACCTTTTAACCAGACTTATAGATTAAAGAGGCTTTACAGACCAAAAGCTGAAACAATCTGTAGGTAGGGCTGCATTTTTTTATGATAAGCATATAGATCCTCATTAACTGTCAATAACAAAAATAGCAAATAGGCTATCTAACATTTAGAGATTCTCAAATTTGGAAAATTGGCGTTTTTCTCAGTCACATGAATTTCAAATTAATCTCTCAGTTTTACTCGAAACATTAGACAACATCTAAATATGTCATTTCTTTTCCCTTTTATTCCCCTTTATTTAACCAGTAACTTCCATTAAGATGAGAGATCTCTTTTGCAATGGAGACCTGACCAAGGTAGCAACTGTACAAAAATCAACACATACAAAATGCAATAAACTAATTAATTAGAAAACAGAATTTGAAGGAAAAAAAAAAACTTTTCTCCATCAGGTCACGTTTTATGATACTCAAACTAAAAACGTTTATATCCATGAATGATTTTAAGAACTTTTCATTGATTAATCCATGACAGGTTAGTAGTGGTTACTGTACTATAACGTTTAATAAAATAAATAAAAATCGAAATGAATTGAATCCTCAAAAGAAAATAAAGAGTAACTAATGAAAGACTTCGGAAAATCGACTTCCTGTCAGGTTCTAGTTTAGTTTAAAAGAGCAAAATTGATTAATTTAAATACTGGTCTCACAAAATACACTTTTCTCAGCCAGGAAAATTAGGTCTTTGAAAATCCACCTCTGTTTGACTCAAAGCAAACAATAATCAGTTTACTTAGATTTTGCCAAAAAAAAAAAAAAGAAGAAGCTCCCATGAGACATTAATCCCCAGTTCTGAGTATGCCTGCAGGACACACGCAGAGACAGTCACAGAAAGTCCTCAAAGCATCGAATCCCGATCTAGATTATTGATTATGAAAATGCTGATGGGTTAAGTGACCAGTCCTTTGGGCTAAAGTCACCTGCGAATGAATCATTGATGAACAGAAAACTCGGTCTGCGCTCTGAGGAACCAGAACGAGATGAATTCTGGATCTGACAAAGACACCGCGTCTGCCCAGAGAAGATCCGGATCGGCGAGAAACGGGCTATAGACGGTCCATGCAAAAACACACACATACACACACACACACCAGTGTGAGTTATTATTAAATATTGACCATTAAGCCAGGGGGAAGACAAAGAAACCCACCCTAAAGCCCGCTCTATCCCCCAGAGTTCAGGCTGTGTTAGAGCAACATTTTAATGGGCAAAGGATGTTTTTTTTTTCTTCCACACAAGAGGTTAACACGCACTCACGCGCATGCAGGCACACACAGTGCTCGAGACTCTAGACTGAAGTTAAAGCATGACTGCAGGAAAGCCTTCGGAGTTAATGAGGCTCACAGACGCTCGTGGCTCCACGGCTCTTTGTTGTTGCCGCTGCTCCAGCGCGTGCTGATGACAAGGTGACTGACAGCAGTCAATCAGAGATGCTAAACGCGCACGTGCACCATAATTAAGGCACGGCTCGCGAGTGCATGCACGAATACGCAAAAACAGTGTGAAAGAACCCAAGGTTTTTCAATAGGAACAATAAATAGTTGTAAGGGTGTGGGAAACTTACCTTTCTAGTTCCACATCTCTACTGAAGAGCAAAGAGCAGGGAGCCGGACTCTGCTCCGTCTCAGTCCGTTCAACCCGAACACGTAGTCCGGCACGGTACTCCACAACTGCTCCGCTTTATTTCCAAATAAAACCGGGGCCAAACCGGCGGGGAAAATCCTCCTGCAGCAACGGGGGCTTAAGGTATAAATCCCTCAAAGACAGCAAAATGCAGAGGACAGAAGACACAGAACCAACACCACGATATGTCCAGTCCGGGTCAAAATGACACAATGAGGCGTCTCTCCACAGCGCAGCGTCTCCGGCCGCGAGCCACGCCCTCATCATTTTCATAATAGATTGACCGTGGCCAATCAGATATCAGGGAGCAGCGTCAGACCCCGCCCGTCCACAATTTAAAGTCACTATTAATATTCAACTGAGTCTGTGAAATCTGCAGACCATGAAACCACTGGGAAGAAATAGGATATTTAATACATCTTTAATAAAATAAAGAGGTTACCAATAAATAAATGTAGTGTTTATTGTAACATATAAATCTATTGATAATTGTTTCTGACATTGTTACTATGTCAAATTTTATGCAAAAAATAAATAAATAAATAAATCTGTCAAATTTTTTTTTTTTTGGAACAGTATGAATGTTGTGGTCGTACTTTGTAGTAAGAATATTATGAACAAAGGAAAATAAAGATTTGAAATAAAACTTGACAAAAGAGCTTGCATGATGGCATATTTAAAAGACTAAAAAAAAAGAATTTAAAATGCAAGTAAAATCAAATGACTTATCACCTAAGTCAATGGTGTTAGTTTATAAGGCTGTTGCCAGGATGCTTTCATGCTTGGACCATGAAGAGACGGTGGGCACATGTGTCTCAGGCCAACTTTGAATTCACTGAGATCGGACTGATCAGACCTGAATATCTCTTAGAAGTTAATGGGTTCAGACCTTGTATTAGTACACATTTTAATCCAATACCTTAACGTGATCATAGTTTTGTTGGAGGTTATACTTCCCTATTTTCTAGTGTCACAGCTGTAGCCTCCTTCATCGCCTGTTGAAGACACTATGAAACAAAGTTTATTTTATGAAAATGATTCAGTGAAAACAAATCTCAAATATTTTCCTTTAACTCAGGATATTACAAAAGACAGGACAAAGCATTTTCACCAAAGGGAGTGAAATTGCAAAACAAACTTAGTAAAATGAAAAAGCAAAACGCTCAAAGTGCATAATGCGTTTAAATTCTGTGTTGGTACCAGAGAATGGAAAGTCAATTTGTAGTTTTGAACTGTGGAAACAAAATAATTTCCAATGATTTTGCATGATGACTAAAGGGCTGTTTAGGTTGTAATTGATAGATCTAGTTGTCTTAGTTCTGTTAGCTATTGCATTTGTTCTTTAGCATGAAAAGATCATTGCTCAGGGAGCCTGACTTCTTCTTTTCCTTTCAGCTGTTCTCTTCAGGGGTCTCCACAGCAAATCATCTGTCTCCATCTAATCCTGTCCTCTGCATCCTCTCCTCTCACTAACTTCATGTCTTCTTTCACTACATCCACAAATCTCCTCTTTGATCTTCCTCCCGGCCTCCTGTCTGGCAGTTCCAACCTCATCATCCTTCTACCAATATATTCACTATCCCCCTCTGTAACTGTCCAAATCATCTCAGTCTGGCTTCTCTCACTGTCTCTCCAAAACATCTAACATGTACTGTCCCTCTCATGTACTCATTCCTGATCCTATCCATCCTTGTCACTCCCAAACAGAACTTCAACATTTTAACCTCTGATGCCTTCAAACTCTGCTTCATATCTTTCCCTCAGTGCCACAGGTCTCAACACTTTCTTGTACACCTTTCTTTTCATTCTTGCTGATTCTCTTTTATCACACATCACACATGGCATGTTTCTCCTCTGTTCCAACCTGCTTGCACACACTTCTTCACTTCTTTTTCCACACTCTCCTTTGCTCTGGACTGTTGACCCTAAATACTTAAAATCCTCCACCTTCCTTATCTCTGCTCCCTGTAGCCTCACCGCTCCACTTGGGTTCCTCTCATTCACAAGCATGTATTCTGTCTTGCTGCGGCCAAGCTTCACTCCTCTCATTTCCAGTGCATATTTTCATCTCTCTCGATGTTCCCCAACTGTTACCTTCTCTCATTACAGATCACAATACCATCTGCAACCATCATAGTCCATGGAGATTCCTGTCTAACCTCACGTTTCAACCTGTCCATCACCAGAGCAAACAATGATGCAGTCCCACCTCCATCTTTAACTCCTCTGCCACACCTACAGCACCCCTCACCACAGTCTTACAGCTCTCATACATGTCCTGCACCACTCTAATATGCTTCTCTGCTACTCCAGGCTTCCCTTTACAATGCCACAGTTCCTCTCTCAGTACCCTGTCATATGCTTTCTCAAGGTCTACAAAGACACAGTGCAGTTCCCTCTGGCCTTCTCTGTACTTCTCTATCAACATCCTCAAAGAAAATATTGCTTCTATAGCACCTCTTTTTTCTTTTTGGGCATGAAACCATACATGCTGTTCACAAATGCTTACTTCTGCCCTTAGAATAACTCCCACTCCTCTTTCCCATAGCTTCATTTTTAGGCTCATCAACTTTATTTCTCTGTAGTTGCCACAACTCTGCACCTCTCCCTTGTTCTTAAAAATCAGCATGAGCAGGCTTCTCTATTGTGCAGGCATCCTCTTTGTCTGTAAGATCTTTTTGAATGTCCTTGTCAAAACTTCAACAGGCACCTTTCCTTGGCAGTTCCATGCCTCCACAGGTACGTCATCAGGACCAACTGTCCTTCCACTCCTCATCCCCTTCAATGCCCTCCTCACTTCAGTCTTATTAATCTTTGCTACCTCCTGGTCTACAGCAATCACCTTTCATACTCGTTGTTTTCTTTCATTTGCCCAGTTGAAACTCTTTAAATAATGGCAGTTTTCTGAAAATTACTTATAGATACATTTGACTGACTTCTTCACCCTTGTACACAATGGAGGAGAAGCTTGTGGTTTCCTATTGCTGCTACTCATCATTCTAAAACATTATTTACCCCTACTACTATATGCAGTAATAAGAGGCCACTGGACTCGGAAGAATATTTCAGTCTGGATGCTGCTGTTCATGTACATCTGGTAAAATGTATAAAGAACAGTCAATTTAGGCATAATAAAACAGGTAAAAGAATATAGACATCTAGAAAATGTTAAAAGAAAAATATTTGTTCAGTTGAGCTATTAAAAAATACATATCAGTGTGCATGTTTTGCAAAAGTCGGTATGTCTAATTTTACTACACATCCTGGCAGTGTAACTACTAAATCTATAATTACTAATGATAAGAGGTCTGTCGACTCCAGAGCGCTCTTCACAGCTGTAAAATGATTTCCTAGAGGAAACTTCAATTAAATTTCCGGCTGACAAACTGACTTTCCAGAGTTTATTTCTCTGCCGGATAATTAGAGCTAAGTGGAAAAAGAAAAGTGAAGGAGATGCTGCACACGCAGGGCTGGGATTAGAAACCAAATCCCTGTGCGGCATCTCTGTCCATTCATCTGTTTGTCCTTTAGATCACCTACTTCTACTCTTCCTCATCTTGCCGTTTATGAAAAACAACAAATTAAAGTTTATGAGAGTTACAAATATCTGGGGAAATAAGCTTTTGATTGTGCTTGAGTTATTGTTCCTGTGTGGCTTATTACACTGTGATGTCTGCATCTTCGCTCTGTCTTCCACGCAACAATCATCCATGTTTACTCTGACTTTGTGAGAATCAGCAGCAGCAGGGGTCTGTGGAACTCAGGAGAGCCAGCAGGAGTAAATATAATCACTGGTCTCTATAGTTACACTACTTTTATTAAAAGCGAGCCTACACAAACATCTGTCCTCAGATGAGTCCAAACAGCTCTAATTTTACACGTGTTCTGACATTTTTTTGACATAATCAATTATGTTACTTTAAGTGTGCATTCGTGATTGGAGGAGTGTGAGAGGTCGACCTGAGGGGTTAAAAGTGCCAGGATGTAAAACAGTAGCAGGATGATTCCACTCAGTTTACAACCAGCCAAACACTCACCTTGTCTATGATTTAATGATTATTTTTGTATTTTGTAGAGCTTTGTAGGAACTGCCATTTCTTTTGACTCACGTTTTCTCCTGTTTTTCTTTTTTAGGCTAGGAAGGTAAGCCTTTGTCTTTTGGTTTATTTATTTTTGGAAATATGGAAGTTTTCATATCCAAGGTAGTTTTCTTTTGTTTATTATTTTGGCCTGGATCCACCCTGAAGCATGCAACTGTATGTTATAAAAAATACGTGCAATAGAAAATAAAACTAATGAACTGATTATGGCTACTGGCTGCTTGAGAGTTGGAGGGAAATGTTGTGTCTTAAGCTGCTAGACATGGGACATAACACATGTTATATCTGTTTCAAACTGGCAAGATGTGCTTTTGGGTCAAACAGTGGATGACTTTGAGAAATTTGTGTTTTCTCAATGATATTTTAGAATAATTTGTCTAATTAAGATAACTGCAATCCTTGAATAGATGCTGAAGAAACATGTTAATGTAAAAAACTTGCTTAAATTCACATTGATTTTATTTTACAGAGTTAATAAACGAAACCTGCAACCTCTAGCCAGATAGTGTATGTTCCTGTGAAGCTATTGTTTGACTCTGCTTGTGTTTGTCAAAGAAAGAAGTCGCAGTATCATCAATATCTGAAATCGCATCAGATCAAAAAAGTTTATTATAGTACTTATAGACAGCTCAAATATTAAATCCCACCAGGAGCACAGTTCTCTTACTGGGACAGAAAAGAATGAAATGCATGAAATAAATAAATGCATGAGCATTTCCATTTTAGTCATCGCCTTCTGAAGCTTTTGGTCGTTGCTCTCGTCAAAATCGAGTCAATAAATCAGACACGTTCAACCCCTCAGGGCTAAAACTTTTACGGCTACAGAGACACAGCACTGAATCACATCAGCGACTGTCATAAAGCACACACTTTGAATGAGTTTCATAAAGGGAAGCCTTCATCGGATCGCAGAGTGTTCCCATCGGAGCCACACAGAGTTAATGATGGTGGAAATGCATCAACCTCTGCACTGAAGGAGTATGCAGTAGTTCTGTTGACTGACTGTGTTTATGCAATGAATACAAGAGGAGATTATATATGGCTGAGAGTTGAAATTTGTCTACTTGTGGGTGGAAGCTGGAAATACAGCCCATATGGCACTTCATCAATATTAATGCAAACATATAAAACGCACACTGATTTACAGGGTCAAGCAACAGCTGCTTAGCATATACTTTAATGAAGACTGGCCTTAGGCAGATAAATCTACAAGAAAGGTCTTACACAAACATCTGGAAAACTTTGCAGCAACATATTTATAGTGATTTGAAGTCTCTATGAGACTTTGAATATGTCATTTAAAGTGGGCTAAAAACTAGTGCCCATTTAAGGTTTCTGCATGGGTGTGTGTGTGTGTGTGTGTGTACTGGTGGCACCTAAAAGTAATTTATGCTGATCTTTACCTATGACGACATTATAGTGTCAAAAGCTTCTTAATAGACTTATTATTACATTGCTACCGTGGCTGTGGGAAGGGCCTGCAGGTGGATACCACATTTTTGCTACTTTTGGATGCACTCAATAGTTGAATGGCAAGAAGGGAAGTAAAGCAAGTCTTCACAGCTTCTTTAGATAGCAAAAGGAGTAAAGACTTCAGATAGGGTGTATTTTCTTTCTTGATCCATTTGATACCTTTGTCAAATAGAGCAAACAGGAAAGAGCTTGGAGGGGTTTGCTTGTTGCAACAGAACCCTTTTAACATATTGTTGTGCTAAGTATTTGATGCATTTGGGTGAGGCATTGTGGCACAGCACCAACTTGAAGTGTATATAATGGTCTTGAAGCATTACACACTGGTTCGAAAGCCTGTCAAACTATTGCTGATACCAGAGGATATCACATTGTCAGATGACCTACACCTTATCTGGACAGATCTGGACAGGTCAGGTGCAGAGGGTGCTCTCCTCCAGCTGCCTCATGAAACTTCCTCTGTGATGACAAAACCGCCACGATTGGCTGAAGGCTTTGCTGACACCTTATAGTGGAGTTTTTTTTTTAATTTTGTGGAGCAAATTTACGAACTGTTTAAAACATTTTACAATCAATATGTTAAATAATTTTCCTCAGACGAAAAATGGCAGTTTCAGCCTCTGTCTCTGCATGGAGTGAGTGAATAGCTGGATGCAATCAAATTATTCTATTTGGTAACAAAATAGACAGAATGAGAGTTTCTACCCAGTTTGAATCCAGAGGGCTCAAGACAAAATCTCAGTTTAAGAATCTTGGAGTTTTAACTGACTCAGACTTGAACTTCAGCAGCTACACCAAGGCTGTATAATACAGCTTTTTACAATCTCAAACAAATCTCCAGAGTCAGGGATCTCATGTCCAGAGCTGATTTAGAGAAGCTCATTCATCCCTTCATCTCTAGCAGACGTGACTACAGTAATGCTCTTTTATCTGGTCTTCAGACAGCTTCAGGTCATCCAGAACGCTGCTGCCAGAGTCCTAACAAGAACCAAAAAAACTGAGCACATTACTGCTGTTCTGAGGTCGTCACTTCTGAAGGAAGTGTTGTTATTAGTTTACAAATCACCTAATAATATGGGGCCATAATATATTACTGATCTTCTAGTAGAACATAAACCTGAGATCTCCAGGTATCAGTCAGTTGGTAGAACTTCCAGTTGAGACCAAACAGGGTGAAAATGCATTTAGCTATTATACTGTAAATAGATGGAATAAACTTCCTATTGATATCAAATGTTCTCCAACTGTAGAAACATTTAAAGTTAAACTGAAATCTGTACTGATTTCCTGTGTCTTTTGTTTTTTTACTATTCTATTTTTAATCCCTTTTCTGTCCAAATCAGTTTAATTTCATTTTGTTACTGTTTTTTTTTAATTCAATATATTTCATAATGCCATTGTAAAGCACTTTGAGTCACCTTTGTGTATGAAATGTACTATACATATAAACCTATCTCGCCGAGTTAAAAGCTGGTCGTTTGAATCGTATCACCTTCAGTAGGGCCAAGCTGAGCATACTGGTGCTTCTCCAGTCTGAAATATAGGACTTCACTGCTGACATACACTAATTATCACCCACACAGAACATGCTTTTGACACTGACGTTGTTCTTTTTCTTTTTACCCGCAAATGAAAAAAAATAATGGAACAAAAAGTAAGTAAGTAGTATGTAAGTAACTTTATTTGTATAGCGCTTTTCACAGACAGGTGTCACAAAGTGCTTCACATAATAAACATAAAATACAGATAAAATCAAGTAAAACAATAAATAAATAAACGGAATAATACCATGTAGTCTAAAAAGCCCGTCTAAACAGCAGAGTTTTAAGATCCTTTTTAAAAGTGTCCACAGAGTCCAAGGAATTAATGGACAGAGGGAGCTCATTCCAGAGGCGGGGCGCCACAACTTTAAAGGACCTGTCTCCTCTGGTTTTATAGCAGGTCCGAGGAACCATAAGCAGTTTTTGGCCTGAAGACCTCAGACTGCGGCCCGAGGTGTAAGGCTGGATCAGACCAGAGATATAGACAGGTGCCTGTCCATGAAGGGCCCTAAAAGTAAAAACAAGGATTTTAAAGTT
>JBAMYA010000003.1:922829-933742 GCA_037176975.1 Arrhamphus sclerolepis
CACACACACACACACACACACACACACACACACACACACACACACACACACACACACACACACACACACACACAACATAAGTATGTAAGAAGAAATTTTCCTCATTAGAAGCTGGTTGAATTGTACTGTCAGGGATTAATAAAAATGCTGGGGATTATTTTTTCCTCCCAAAAAATACAAATAAACAAAACAGGGTTTCACTTATAAAAGCAGGAGCTGCAGTTAAAAGAAGAGCCATTAAGGATGTATGAATTTTAGCAATCCAACAGCCTGAAACATAAAAAAGTCTGTCTTAAATTATAAATGAGAATTATCCAAAAGTCAAACATTTAAGTCCCAGCATGAGAGTTTGTTTAAAGTAGAAGCAGTGGAGCAACATTTGCTCTGTGTGGATAGCTGGGAATGACATTTGAAAGTTAGAAATCTTATTATCTTCCTAGTAACTGACACTGATGGTGCTATAGTGTCAAATCTGAAACCCCTCAGGCCAAAAAGGCAGATTTTTTTTTTCCAACACTTTGTTTCTTTAAATGTTGATAATGTCGGACCATAACCATGTATAGTAAAACATCATAACACCAGAGACAAGGTCTCAGCACATGGTTTTGAGGAAAATAAACCAACAAATGACTCAAACCCCCAGAGGGCTGAAATTTCTTTCACACCTAGGTGTGAGGTGATCTAGTTGGCCTCTCATTGGATCTGCATCCTGAAACCAGTGGAGGTTCTTGCAGCTCAGGCTGGATAATAAATACAAGCAGTTCCCCTGTATTGCTCTTACACTTTCATGCCAGCTCACATGATCTCTCATGACCCTTCCCCAGTTGCTGGTACAGGAACGCTGACAGCTTGCCTGCTCCAGCACTGGGTCTAAACAAGCCATCCTGTTGCCAGGAACCAGTAGCCACATCTCTCCTCTGACCCATAGACTGTATAAACAACTGGACAAACCCAAAGACTTTCATAGGTTTTCTTTTAAAACCTCTTTTTTTTTTTTTTTACTTTTACTGTGCTCCACCATGTTGCAAAAGGGTGGAATGAGCAGGGCTGAGACACTGACTGGAACATGGCCACTATTGTTCAGTCAAACTTTGTGACCAAATCGACGCCTGAAATGAGTAATGCCAGAGGACTCATAGTGTTCAGTCCTCTGGCATAGTGTTCAGTTGCCAGCCGTCTGATCCCGGACTGATGTGGAAAATAGACCCAGTGCAGTTGGGCAAGCCTTGCGCCATCAGCCGGCAGGACATGGGATGATTGACTGCAGGTACCAAAGAGTTCTGCTTGGAAACATCCAGAAATGATCTGCTGCGGCACCCATCTCCTTCAGCCAAGCCATACTAGAGGAGCTTCAGAGTTACATTTGAAGTGGATCTTTCTGTTTCATTTTTGTTTTTTTTTTCCATTTTCTTCATTTTGTTGGCGACATTGCAAGTGCTCATTGATGGTCAGTTAGCACAAGCTACCTGCTGCTTAGCTGAGCTTCCTCCTCAGACTCTTCCAGGCCAAATCACAACCAGTCATGTTGGTCTATTAGTGCAAAGCAACTAAATGTGAATAATTATACTGTGTTAGGTTTTCAGTAAAAAGTCAAACGTGATTATTAGAAGTCACCAATCCACTAATCAGATGGCTATACTGATTGGCCACCATAGATTTTGTTGCTTTATATAATTTTTGCATGATCTCGTACAAATAAATAAATGATCCCTGTATAATAGTCATGGATATTAAATGTAACTACAGAAATCAAAACCATGTTTTGAAGTTTTAATTTGTTTATTTCTGCTGCAAAGTAGGACTTTTTAACATGGGAGTCAATAGAGTTTTGCTCCTTTTTTTTGGAGCCAGCCCCTGGTCAGGAACTACATCGAAACGTACTTTCTGGTAGGACTCGATCCAAGTCTGGCTGAGACGCTTCAATGGAGAGATCGACCGACATCCTGACAAAGAGGCACCCAGGCGAGCCCTAATGTCGTGGATTGTTTCAGTGCACCGCAAAAAGAAGAACATCCCGGTTGCTGCATGAAAGGGAACCACTCGTAGCATGGATCCCTGGTGGATCATAAACACCTGCCTGTTTGCTCGTACTGAAGGCAAACTCTGGTCTCCCCGGAAACAACAAAACTCCTGATCACTTCCCACGGTGGATTGTGTCTGGTTAATTGATTTTCAGTGTTTGTGGTGCATGTTTTATTTCTCTTTCTTGTCTCTATCATGTAGTGGGGGTGTAGTGGAGGACCCAAACACAGGAGGATAGGCAAGAGGCTGGAGGAATCCAAGATATGATATTTAATTTAACCAAAAACGCTGCCAGGACAGGAAAATACATAGTAAGACAAAAACAGAAAACAATCCAAAAATGCAAAGCAAACCCAGAGCTAAACTTAGGATGGGGCAAAGGAAAAAAAAAAAAAGTTTCCAGACAAAAACAGGACTCAGGAAGCAAAACAGTATGGATCAGCACAGGGCAGGCAAAGACAGGACCTTATACACACACACACGCACACACAGGGGTAACGAGACAAGGAACAAGAAAGTCAGGAAAGTCAAACAGAACAAAACAGGTCTTCAAACTAAAAGCAGGACAAAACCAGAAACCACAATCACCACTGAAAAAAACAAATCTAAAATTTAAACCATGAAAATATTGATTTTCTCCTTCACAGATGTTGAAGTCATCAACAATGAAGATGCCATTGAGGCATGGTCACCTATGACTGGTCACCCGCGGGGTGGGTGCAATGAAAGACAATGGACAAAAGTTTCTGGAACTATGCACCCATCGTAATTTTGCATGACTAAGACCTTTTTTGTCAATATCATGCCATTTTTCAATATATTCATCTATATATTCATTATATTTCTGTTTTGTGAGTAAAAAAAGAAATCAAGAGAACAGGAGAAACTCAGTCTGAGATTATATCAATGAAGATCACAAATATTTCAAAAAAGGTGACCAGATCTGCTGGTAAAGTATGTGTTTATATACAGTATGTATAAGTTTATAATGTAAGCATTTTAAGCCTCAGATTTCTTATTGAAGTAAATTTTGTGGACTTGTGGTGAAACTTCCAACAAAGTTTCCCAGTGGGCTCAAACTGAGTTTCTCAATGAAAGATTCCATAGTTTGGAGTTCTAAAACTTTTTTTTTTCCATCTTGTGAAAAATATTTGCTTTAGATATTCAAGTTTGTTTATGTATAGAAAGGAATGTGTAGAAGAAATTTGTATTCATTAAAAAATAGTTTCACAGTTGAAATAATGTGAGTCAGTTCCACTGTTTTTCCCTTATTCATATAACCATGTGCATGGAAGTGTAAAATTGTGCTTCTGCTTCTTGTCTCAAACATTGTTAGAGAAGGCATATTTTTTCTTGGATTCAGCTTTATATTTTCATCAACCCTGAGGTCACCTCTTGATCGGGATTTTGTCTTTGAAATATGCTGTGCTTTGTTGTAGGCACCTTGAGTCATGTCTAATATGTTTAATAATGTTCACTTTTTAAAGAAATGTTTGGACTGACAATATTTGAGAGGCTGTATGCTATGACAGAGTTTTTATCCATACTATATTGCTACTCACTCACATATGACATATATATGTTTTACTAACGATGCCCCATGGAAATTCAGAGCCCGTTTGGGTATGAAGAAGATAGAGACATTTTCCTTCCTTTCATTTCTTCTTATTTGCAAATTCAGGTAAACTTTCTGGTCTAAGTTAGGCAAAAGCAGCTCAGCCCATAGTCCTAATGACATTCAGCAAGTTGAAGTTTTCTTAAAGGAGATTTGGCAGCCAGCAAGGGGACGCCTGCCAGTCTCCTGTCATTAGAATTCACTGGCAGCATATGATGAGGCCATATGGGCTATTAACAAACCCAACCTCTCTGCAGATGGAGAGAGGAAAGGGGGGAAGAGAGAGTGTGACCCATCCATATGGAAAAGGAAGACATAAAACTGAAGAGAGACGGAGGTGAAGACGGATGGATAGGTTTGGCAACTCTTTATCAACAGTTAGCATATCCTGCAAGCATTAATTACACATGGATAGATAGAAGTGGATGGATGGATTGGTGTGATAGCCTTAAGAATATGAGGAAAAGGATGAGGGAGGGGAAAGAGGGTCTTCAGGTAGTGTGATGCCCCCTGATGGAGGCAGTTAATTAGCTCTCTACAGCTGACAGTGTTCCAGACTGATCCGCAGAAAAGACTACGGACCGGACAGAACCTCAACATTCTTCTCTCTTCAGCATTACAGAAAGCCTTGGAGGTAAGAAAGTTGACTTTAGTTTTATTTTGGAATAAAAGATCACCAGCTGAGAGAGAAACATCTTAGAATCTCAGCAAAACCAATGAGGCAATCCGAAGATCAGGCTCAAATAAACATGAGTCACTCTGGGAATTTGAACACCTTGACTAGTTCATGTGCTTCAAGAGTCACACAGAAGTTAAAGTTTAAGAAGAAAAAAAGAGAGGTGATGACAGGTACCCCAATCAGAGACTCACCAGAAAGCAGGGATGAACTGTGAGCAAATAAATTAGTGTCCTACTGACTTTTCACTATCAGATGATGAGCCAATACAGGGAATTCTGACAGCGTGCTCATTTACAGCAGGTGTGTTAATTAAGTGCAACACTGGTAAGATCACCCGGATTAAAGTACAAAGACAATGCAATGTGGAATGATCTTGTGTATTCGCTAACTTGAAGAGTGAGTATTTTATGTCTGGTTTAGACATGGTCGGTCAGCGGGTGACATCAATGGTACATTGATCTGTTTAAATCTTTCTAAAATGTACCAAAGTATGGTCATACCTACCTGTTGAATATGCCAGGAAATCCTGAATTCACAACAACATTGAACTTGTTTCTGCTTTATAAAGGGAATGTGACAGAGACTCGAGTACCACAAACTAAACGTGCTTTTGATCTGGTTATGTTCATAAAGTACGTTACCACGGTTACAAACTCCTGCTATAATTACCTCATCTTTGGAAAGCTCAGCTTCACCCTCTTTTTCCGGAGTAAGTTGCATCAGTTTGTGAAACAGAAAACTCAGAGTTTCCCTAATTTCAGGTTCAGCATAGTTTGTAAATAACCTGACTTCTGAAAAAAGCCCCAGGGAAAATAAAGAAACTGACCTGTGTGCTTGAGTCAGGACCTGACAATTAACTTTTGTCAGTAAGGTTAATCAGATTAGCTTCATGGGCCTCTGGAAAGCAGCAGTATGTCAAGATTTTATTTAATTTATTTTTTTCAACTTATCCATGTTTACATAATGAGACCAAAATGAGAAGCTGCTCTGTTCTTTTTTTCCTGGTTGTTTGGTCATGTTTTTTATTTGTTTTCCACATACACTTTGATACCCATAACTACATCTGCAGAGTGGGTGAATTTCAAAGCAGATGTCTGTGCTGCAACTGATTTTTGTGGCCTCTGTGGAGTGACGTGTCATGAGCGGCAGCCAGTATCATCCGTCAGATGGATGGAGTCGGATGAGGCTTCCGCCATCTGGACCACTGACATGTCAGCCTGCAGACCAGAGTGAAGGTAGGGCCGCAAAACAGATGTTTTACTCAGGAATTATCACCCCTAACTCTTATAACAATTCTTCTTCTTTTTTGCCACCACTATGAGCTTATTTCTTCTCATTGTGAGTTTATTAAACCACATGGTGAGGATTGATCATTGAAACAGAAGTAGAGCTTTCAGACAGATGGAGAGAGAATGTTCTGTTTGTTCTCCAACAGGAAGAAAACATTTGGCTCTGAAAAACAACACTGAGGCCAAGGACCTTAAAAGAATTCATATGTTTTTATAGTGACAGAATGAAAAACTACCATATTAATCTATGTTTAAATAATCTGTTTATGTCCATGCATTGTCTTTCCCTGATACAGTGAGTCAGTCTAATGTCTGTGGTCAGTATAAAGAGGCTCTAATAGCTGCAGGGTTACAGATCTCTGGTTCCCTATCAAGTGTCTGGAACAATACCAGCCAGAGGACAAAACTCTGCTTCATACACAGCTGCTGTGTTAAGTTATATACATGTGTTATGAAAAACTTTGGTTCCTCATATAAAGCTTTGGGTGCAAACAATGGCAACAGCAATCTAAGAGCAGATTTAATAGAAATCTGATAATGCACTAACATGCTGATGATCAACTGGTTCATGTTTTTAGGAATAAAAAAAAAACAGGCTTTTTTTTATACTGATAAAACTTCAGATGATCTAATCACATAACATGCCTAAAATAACAACAAAAAATTGTCATAAAAAACTGTAAAAAAAAACAAAAAACAGCAGTATTGTTTAAAAATAATAGTTTGTCAAAATTCTCATCATATCAGCTTCATAACTCGTGCTGTGCACAGCCTGATAAAGTCCTGCTGACTTATTCACAATGTTTTGATTATCTTTCTCTAGAATGTACTTTATTTTCACTGCTTATCTCATAAAATGCAGCATAATAATAATAAAAAAATAAAATAAATATATGAAAAGTAAATAAAATAAATAAATAATAAAATAAATAAAAATAATTTAAATAATATAGATGAACAGAACAGAACATGTGTTTATCTACATGTGATGTAAAATGGGTCAAATTGTTTTTTTCAGTTTTTCTCAGTTGGCGATCCTGCATTTTTCACTCCAGCAGTGTCACTGTACTTTCAGGTAAATAATATAAGATTAAGAGTGCATTCACATTTTGTGTGGATCAGTGGATGATGAAACTCGGCAGGTCGATAAATCAGACAGCAGGTCTCAACCTGCTCCTCTTTCTCACCAACAGAGGTCTATTTCCTCTTCTTCTCCTCCTCCTGCAGAGCAAGGCATGATCGAGAAGAGAGCCATCTGTGGGAGCGGTGCATGCTGGCAGGAGCAGATTGTAAGGGAGGAAGGATGGATGGAAGGAAGGAAAGAAAGCAAGAAAGAAGCGAGAAGGCAGTTAGGGGAAGAAAGGGGCAAGTGAAAGTGCAAAGAGGAAGAGACTAAAGAAACTCCATAATCCATCACATAATTTCATATAAACAGTGAAAAATCCTAGCAAATACAATAAGGAGCAGAAAGTTTAAAGCTGTGCTGAGCTGCTGCTGATGTAAAAGAGTCATATTGGCATGTTGTTGATCACAGCAAAGACCCAACAGAATCAAAGCAAGCACAATCATTAGAACAAGCACTGGCTTAATTTAGCTCTATCTCAAGAATACAACATCGTGTAGGTTGCAGGATCTTCTGTAGATGGATCCCAGCATGCTGTTGTATAGATAAAGGGAATAACTGCTGAGTGATCTACTGCAGCTGCGTTGAATTAGTTTCCCATAATTTCCAGAACCACTGCAGCACATGCTCACCCACTGCTTAGCAAAAACCACATACGGCTTTGCTACATTTTTTTTTTTTTCTAACCACATTGCCCACTTCAAATACACGTCTGCTCAGGTAAAAATCTGATTCAACTGTTCACATCTGTGACTCTATCACTACTGTACATCTTCTGAAACAGCATGCTTGTGGACCAGATTCCTGTGTTATTTTTATTGAAAAAATTACATTTGTGACACTATATTGAAGCAGGAGAGTTAATTGAGGCAAAATTCAATCCATAATGGAGGCAGTCTCAGCTGTTGTTGGTGACATTTAGCTGCAGAGGACGAGAAAGAGTTGCTCATTTATATGTGAAAAGATCAGAGGTGAGAATTGATTTTTTTTTTTTTGCTGATGAATTGTGCATGCCTGCAGAGAAATCTAACCACCCCCTCCCTACAACCCTGGGACCTGTACGAAGCTAGATTTTGCTTTAGTCAGGTAACTTCAGGGTTAATCCTGGGGTTTCTGGATCATGAAAGTGGGTAATTGCTTATCGAGGTACATCACTGGGGTAACATAAGCTGAACAGCTAACCTGCTCCGTAGCAGGGTAACTCTCAGGACTGAATCCAATCCTATTGGAAGCCCCACCCACTGGCCAATCAGCTTTTCCTGGAAAATGACGTTCTCTCTGAGACAACATTATACAGTAATTGGACAGCGCGCATACATCTTACAGATGTCGGTCAGATGTAAAACATTTTATCGGCAATACAGCGCATGGAGAGTGTTTGGCCATTGGTAAAATATTTCCCAGATGTTGGCCCATAGTTGAAGAAAACAATACAATGACGTTTGAATAATGATCCACTATGAAGTAGCTGTAGCTTAAAACGCTGAGAAGCAGTCCTCAAATCAGAGGGTAGCAGGTTTGATTCTAGGCCTCACAGATATATTTCACTTTTGTAAAATTTTATAGTTTAACTTTGCAAGCATCAGCCCACTACTTTCTAACACAGCTCAATATTTGGATGCATTTTATTCATTTCATTTTATTCATTGTAAACTTCCCATTGGGATTAATAAAATATCTAGGCCTATCTGCCTTCAGGCCACTAACTTGAAATATAGATATGATTTAATAGTGGCCAAGGCTTCAAGCTTTGTTCCAGCCTGACATTATATTCAAAGGACCAACTTACTGGTCGAAATGTTTATTTTTAACCTCCTCCCACGTTCTTGACACCCCAATGTGGAATTGCATCTGGGGAAGATACAATCCCAAATAATGACTAATTGTCATACATTCTATTCATTAGCAAAACACATTGATTTCATGGGATTCATGGCTGTGGTCAGGATCAGATGTATGGGTAACGCATTTAAAATGACCGTTATGCTTTGCCCGGCATTTTGTCTCCTTCTAGCAGCAACAACAGTGTTAGAATAGTTGAATAGGCTGTATTTTTCTTCTTTGTACTTTATCAGTATGAGTTGCTGTTCCTCGGCTTTGAATTGAAGTACAGCGCTCTCTTTTTCCCTCCTCTGACACTCATGGCATTCATGATTGTGATTGGTCCGCTACTTTGGAACCTGCCCTTTAAGCATGCACGTTCGCGGGTCTTGATGAGATAGCCCTGGGTTCAGTTACCAAGTTGACAGACAGTGTCGTGATAACGATTACCCTGAATGGGGTTTGTTAGGGTAAGTTGAACTGGATAGGTCTGAGTAACCCAGCAAAAGTTAACCTTGCTTCTTGATCCAGGCATTGATCCTAACATTGAATAAAACAGTGTTGGAGAAATGTGAAACAACATTTGATCCTAAATGAACATATGGCAAAAAAAAATATTGTACTGCCAAGCCACAGCTTTAAAGGCATTACAATGATGAGCATTCTACATTTAAGCTGTTTGTGATGCAGTGATAGAGGAATTCCCCAGGATGTATGCTGAACTTAAGAAAACACCTTTTAGGTAGATGATGTAAACCAGGGGTGTCAAACTGATCCGTGAAAGGGCCGGTGTGGCTGCAGGTTTTTGTCCAACGATGCAGCAACGCAGCTGACTTGTTTCATTCGATCAACTGATCTGGTCCAGACCTTCAGTGAAGACAGTTCAGCTGATTGAATGGAAGTCAGCTGTGCTGCTGCATGATTGGAACAAAAACCCGCAGCCACACCGGCCCTTTAACGGATCAGTTTGACACCCCTGATGTAAACAGTCACTGTATCATGTCCATCATGTTGCATGGCCATGTATCAGATATGTATCTAGTCTAGGACCACATACTTAAGTGATTCAATTTTGGTCTTAAAAAACTGACCCATGGGTAAAGAAAATAAGACGTAGGACATTTCAGGTAGTGTGAACATATGCTACATCAACGCGTTCTCACTCCCAACTCGTCACATATTGAGGCGTCGCGCTTGAGCGTCACATGTTTGATGCATCGGGTACCCCTTTTCCGTCATTTTTTGACACGCACATCCAGCGTCGCATGTTGACGCATCGGGTATCGTGCACCCAACCCTCCTCTTTTCCCAACCTGTGACGCACGGGGGGGTTGTCCCAAGCGTCAATTTGTGACGGTAAGGGAGTGAGAATGTGTTGGCTACATCATATTGAGGAATATTGTCGGTGCGGTGAGTCAATGAGGCTTAGTGATCTGAGTATACTTCAGAGTAAAAATAAAAATGTGGATTCCCAACAACAAAATGTTCTGGTGCTCCAACACAGTGAACGTCTTGATGTCACATTTGTGGTTAGCCATGTAATAACCTGTATTTACAGTCATGTTCTCATTTAAAACCCAGTTTGAATAAAACAAAGTATTCTTCATCATTTCCTCTGTTTGTTCAGCCGTGAGAATTGAGAGAAAGTCAACAGCACATGGGATCAGCTTCATTTAGTGATAAGAGTTTAAGCCAGTTTCCAGTATCCCAGAGAGAACAAGAACACAGAGACTGAGCCTTTTATATTGACCAGAAAATCACATAAAGCCACAGTGATTATACACAAGGACATTTGCAACATAAATTAGACCAAGGTTTGCAATACACTAACATGGGACGATGCAGACATAAACCTAATTATTTAGACAAAGTTTCAAAAGGGGCCACGCCTACACTTTGAATGTGGAGTTGAAGTCATCAACTGTGCAGCCAGTCTAAGGCTTCAAAATAAACATGTTGATGAAAACTATTGGGAAACATTAATAGAAGTTTTTACATTGTTAAATTCTCAAAAGTGATTAAAAATACAATAAAAATCAATTACCAGTAACTTGAGAGAAATTGTTGTTTTCCTTTTTTTTTTTTCTTCTTTTAAATGCAGCAAATTAGCACTGTTCAATCAGGACAGACCAGGGTTTCAAAAAAAACGGGTCAAAATGAAGGAAGGATGCACAAATAATAATCTCTGGACCACGAGCATGGCTAAACCGATGGAACCGGGGAAGTAGGAGAGTGAAGCAGGAGCAATCAGTCACAGGTGTGGGTAATCAGTGCAGCTGAAGCAGACGTGCAATCAGGGAACATGCTGCAGGAGGAGGTGATGTGGTGGAAGAGAAGAACAGAGTGATGATGACAAGAAAATAA
>JBAMYA010000003.1:948668-968918 GCA_037176975.1 Arrhamphus sclerolepis
AAGGTTGAGAACTCCTGCATTAATATAGAAGAAAATTATTTCAACCTATGAAAATAAGCATAAATATATTTTTCAGGAACGTGTTTTCAGGCTCATGCTGAGAAGCTTTTAGTTATACTTCAGTCCATTCTTACTTAACAAAATGATAAATGATCTGTCCAGTGCAAATAAGAAAAATAGCATTTGCTTTTACAAAGTCCAATGTGATCTCTATTGTCAATAAATGATAAAAGCCACTGCTGATGTCCTTTTAAAATAGTATAATTTTTAATGTCTTTGGAAATTTTGATTGGGGCGGATTCAGATTCCTAGACTTTGTAACCTTTAAACTCACTTCAAGTGCATCTACTCTGTCCAGAATTGTTTTGCACAACATGCAGCAGCCTAATCGCTAGAAATGCATCAGATTGAGTAATCCAGTCCAGAATATGGATCTGTTGTTTAGTTTGTTCCTGGGCCTTTTCCATGCCAAAATCAAGAAAAAGAAAAGTTCTGTAAACATTAAGCTGGATGCTTAATATGAGGGTTAATGCATGTATTCATTTGAAGATTATTACACAGGAACATAATAAAAGGCAAAGCTTCAGCCTGAAAAATCCACATCAGTAGATGCAAAGAAAGGTCAAGGTAAATGTTAGCACCCCTACCCCATGACCTTAAGTAGGAGTTAACATAGTATAGAAAATGAATGAATGAATGATAAATGTGTAGCAAACAGAACAGTTCAAAATGACAGAAAACTAAAGTAAAGTGATGATTCTAAGTCTGTACACCAGCTTAACTCCAAACTCATTTCTGTGCTGACAGAGTATTACATTAGCAAAGACTTTTCAACTAAATCAATTAAAATTTGCATTTATATCAGGTATATATCATATTTTGTAACGTGCACATATGTGATACAATCTTTAATGGGAGACTTTGTTTCGCATGATGAGTGTTTTTAAAGATTGGATTACTTCAGCATGTGCAAAGCTTTATGAATGGTCCACTTGCAGAATCAGAATATCTTATATAGAATATAGTCTTTCATCAAACTTCAGACTTTCAGAAGTTTGGAAATTTTTTCTGCAGCTCTGGTGTCATGTCAGCCAAGTGAACGAATAAATTAAAGGCTTCTTCTTTGATGATTTCACCAGATGACAACATGACATCATCATGAATACCCTGCTTTCATAAAATGTTCCATAACACATAGAAGGAAAAGAACTAAACCAAAAAAACAGAATGATTAAACAGGCAAATGTGAGTTAAGTAATCAACTGAATACATATGATCTTTGGACTGACCTCAGGTCAAACAGAAGCCCAGAGTCATTATAAAATCACCCGGTTGTCCTTCTGTCAGTGTGCAGGTTTGACCAAGAACATTGGAAGTAAGCTTGTTTATCATCTATGGACAGGATGGCTGCAGTGAAGGTTGCAGTGCTGCTACTCCTGGCAGCAATCGGCTCCAATGCAGCACCAAACATCACTGAATGTGATGGTTTCACCAAAAAGATGTCAATAAAGGACCTGGACAAGGTTAGTGAGCTTCTGATCAGCACAGTGCCATACATCATCCATAAAATCTCAGTCAAGTCACTTTTTAACAATTTCTGATACTGTAGTTATGACAGTTATTTATCACTCACTTCAAATTGTTATTTTACCATTTATCTGTTTGATTACGTATGGTTTATTTGAGTAAAAGTTTTAGATTTTTTTTTTTGTAAAAATGTATTTTCCCTGTTAGCGATTGTTTCTAATACATTTACTCAAAAGTTGTTTTTTTTTTAATAAAAACCTCCACAATTTCACAAAAGGAAATGATATGAACTTCAGGCCTGACTCTCACTTGTTTTTCACCTCTCCTTCAGATTTACGGGGACTGGGTTCTGGTCTGGTCCGTCGCTGACCATGATGATGGCCACAGCATATTGGCAAACGTCTCCAGCCACCATGTCGAATTCAAACTCCTCTCCGATAACAAAACCATTGCATACCATGAGAGGAATGTTGAAGTGTGAGTTATCACATTATATTTAATTTCAATATTGACTCAGACAGCTAAAGGACCATATTATCTGTGTGTAAAGATAGAGAGGATTCATAGTAAGAAATAAAGATCAGTTTGATGATCAGATCAGTACACTGCTGTTGGTTTCTGATGTTTGTTTGATTTTTGTTTTGTTCCAGGGGTCGTCCGGACTCCTGTGATACTTACTTCATGAACACAACAAAGCCCGCTGGTGATGACGATGAACCCCTCAAACTGCATGTTGACGCCATCAGTGAGTTACATTCACAAACAAACTCACACCACACACATTCAACATGACATTTATTTATTATCCATGATCTTAAATAATGTGATCTTTTGCCAGTGCTTCAAAGATGGCTCTCTGTATCGAGTCTGGTGTTAAAATAGATGTTGTAATGGAATACTGCATCAAAGCATTCATGCTGGGAGCATAAACCAAACCTGAGTTAAAATATATTATATGCAAGCTGGGAAGAAAAAGGAAATACAAAATATGTATGAATGTGCCCAACTATAAAGCTCTTTTTTCTATGTTTCTCAATGATTCGCCACAAAGTCTTCGTCCCGTGTAGCTTCCCTCTCCAACACATGGACAGTACTTTGCACTCTTCTCTTTCACATTCTGCAATTTACTATTTCGTTTGTCTGTGTGTGTTTTGCCCTTTAGGACTAGAGAAGGATGGAGTGCATCACCCATACAATGAAACAGGAGACGTTGATTTCTACGAGAGCAAGCCTGACTCCCTGCTGATGGTCTACAAAACCTCAGCCCTCCGATTCTTCCTCAGCTACAGTAAGACCACACTAGCTTCACAGTCATGACATTACAAGAGAAACTTAACCCACCCACCCCCTACCCCCCACTCCCACCCCAAAAAAATGGACACACATGAAGTTGTGGTGAAGTGTGTTATTCAGCTAATGCATGTGAATGTCTTTTTTTTGCTTTTTTTTGTATCAGGGAGGGAAGGATCACATCGTGATGTTGAACAGCACAAAGCTGACCACGATGACCACAGGAAGCAGGTTGAGTGTCTGACTTTCCCTCACGACAAACCGTACGTCTATGACGGAGTGGCAGGTCAGTGTTTGTGAATTACATAGCACCAATAAGCAACAAAACGTCTATGCAAAATAAGCTTTTGTAACTTGAATAGTTGATGTAAGATTCATCCAACATTTCACCTATCTTCTCTCCTCACAGATTTTTGTCATAAGAAATCAGCTCCACTTGAACAGTCTTGAATGGAAACACAGAGAAGGGTCAACTTGTGTCAACAAAAGACATCCATTTATAAATAAAAGCATATGGTGGAAAAAAAATGCAAATGTATTGAGTTTTCTTCTTTCACTAAATAGAAACGTCAGCAGCTGATCTGGATCAGGACAAAGGATGTATTCATATATATATATATATATATATATATACATATATATGAAATGACTGAAAAAGCTTCGAGGCAAATACCTGAGTACAAAAGGACTGAAAACAAATAGCAAAACAACTACATATTCACTTATGATAAAGATTCTGAAAATGAGTTATGACAGAAAAAGAATATAAAGGCACAGACATTAACTATGTCTCCACAAAGGCTTCAGCTCCGTTTATCTTTGAACCCTTGTCTTTTCATTTTTTTGCTCTAGTATCATTTATTTCACAGTCAGGAGAGATATGAAAGTTGGGAGAGAGAAGGGATATGGCACACAACAAAGCAGGACAGGTCCTTTTGAACCCAGATCAGCTACCTGGATCAGGACAGGAGTAAGACCGTTATGCATTAGGCGCTAGCTTCAACCAGCTTAGCCATACATCGCCTCATCATTTCAAATTTGGCAACTGTCTCAGTAGCCCAAACATTTTCCCTGTTTCTCTGGAGATTTGCAGTTACTGTGAGTTTTCTGTTTTATAATACATACAGTAGCAGGTTCAGTGGCAACACTGAGCTGTCCTCAGGTTTGAAAAAGGTAAAATCAAAAGAATTAAATGCCATTTACTTTTTTATGTTTTTTTTTTTTACCCAGAAAATTAGGAAACTAATTGAATTAGAATATGATTGATTGTAAGGCATTCACATTGAATGGAGCTGTGTTGAAACTACTTATGTCATGTTTGTAAGCTTGAGTCTTATTTAGGAATTGTATGAGCTCAGTTAAAAAAAAGTTAGGTTGAGTAAACAACACTCATAAAAAAGCTGCCCTCACCTATATAATATTATTCCATTGTATGCTGCTGTGATACTTGAATTTCCCCCTGGGGGATCTATCTATCTATCCATAACCCATAAGCATTCACGTTACAAAGCAAATATAATGAAATTGTTTGCCTTAAAATCTTCCAGTGAGCTGAGCTACAACTGATAATTCATGCCTTCAGTAATGAAAAACAACATCCAAGCTGATATCTGTACAACTGTTTATTATATTTTCTATACAGCTTAAAGATAAGGTGTACTTTATCGATCCCAGGACTGGGAAATCATTGAAAAACTATCAGTGATTTTGGATTTTCTAGTCTTAAAAGAAATCTGAAGTGAGGTGTGCAAATCATTACATTACAAAAATAACTGACTGTGAAGTTAGTTATTTTTTCATGTGTGTGCGTGCATGTGTGTAAATAGGTCTAATTGAAGGATCTGTGTAAATTCAGACTGTGGTTTCCCGTCGGCAACAGCTGTTAACTGCTGAGTATAAAACCTACATTTTCATTAACATGAAGTGAAAAAAAATTATATATTGTGTGTTAAGAAGGTCTACGGACTGAAATGCATGCAGGGAATTATTTGGGATTATACAGGTTAATATTTTCTTCACTATGTATTTAATAATAGAAAACAGGGTGCAGTCATCAAGGTAATCTGAAGTTCTCTCTTTTTTTTTTTAAACTGGATCGTTGGGTTGCTGGTTTCCACGGTGACACTGACGTAGAATTACCGGATGTAACGCAGCGAATGCTTGTTGGTTGGTACCCGGTAGTGGGCGGAGCTGGTGCCTCCAGTATGTGTGGATGTAAACAGCTAGCATGCCTGCTCAGCAGCTAGCGTAATCGCAGATCACGGACCCGCGCCCTGCGTATGAGAGGTGAGACTCGTCGGACCAATTATATGTTCAGGTACGAATGCAGAGATCAGTCTTTATCTGGTACACATATTCTCCTTCCCCACACGCGGGAACAGCAGACTTTGCTGAGTTCAGTTTGAAGAGCTAGCTCCAGGTTTGCTAACGCAAGGAGTTGTGTCACAGCAGAAAGCTGCTTACTGCTGAAGCGTCAGCACAACGCGTGTTTTCAGGGTTTTGTCGGGTCGATGCTGAGGTGAAGGTTGGCGAAGCCCGACAGCTTTTGGAATAATGGTCTTGGAAGTGAACGTAGAAAAAATAAGACTTTTAACTACAAAACTGATGGAGGGTGACGTTGACTTGTGAATTCTTATCTCCTGAGGAGCATCATGGGAGGTTTGAGCAACTGTTTGGCTGACTAATGACTGACAGAGTGTCATCACTCCTTGCTGTACGAAAACAACATTACTGTTCCAAACAGATTCATAAACACCCACAAACATTTTCGTGTTAGTATTCACATAGCAGCTAAAATACACCAATCTCTTAAGATAACAATGTAAGGTGTGGCAAGGCCACCTGACAATTTCAACACTGTTATTTGTCTAGCTCAGATAACAGCACTGAGTTGTGAAAACAGCATGACAGGACAGATCCAGTCATGGATCCACGCCATGAATCTTGCCAACTGTGTATACCAAGCTAGAATTTCTGTATAAATTGGCCTCGAAGACAGACACAAAAGGAAAGAAAAGAAAATAAGTCACTAAAGGCCACAAAGAGACACTGAATGACTACAATGATGTCTTTGTTGATTTATTCCTCTTGTTTTTGTTTTTTCTTCTCAGATCTGACAGGACATCTGCTGACTGAATACATCAAAAGTCCTTGGCTAATGCATAATCTGACAGTTGTCAGCAGGCATACTTTCTGCCTGTAAGATCGATGCTCTTTAATTGAAGATGAGGGTTTGACCTGGGCTGGACACTGTAGTCATGTTCAGTTTAATATAAGAAAAAAACTGTTTGATTACTGAAACCTTCAACTATATAGAACTGTATTAAGCACACTGAGAAATAAATTACTATCTTCCAAGACTCTCTTGGTGGTCATGGTGAAGCATCAGAGGCTTCCTGTTGCATCTGCACCATCAGCTTTATCTTAAATGTGGCCAAAGCACACCACCTAGCTCCAAGCATGTGTTGATTTCAAGAAGGCCTTGGTTTCTTGAGATATATATATATATTTTATTTATTTATTTTTTTCTTCAGTAGACATTACATCAGATGTTCTGAGCCACAATTTGAATAGACGTTGTATAACTACGGACTTGGCGTGTGCCTCGTGAAGCTGGTGCATCTTGTTTTGTCAGCATTCGACGGTCAGCATATCATGGCAGAATCTAGCCCACAACCGTCGGCCACATCAGACCTGCTGATAGAATGCAGAACAGAAGAGCAGTCTGTCAGCACAGGAAACTTCTCCAAAGAACTGATGGTAACTGCAGCAGAGGAGGGGTCAGAAATCCCAAGGAGCAACGGCACTGCCAACAGCACTTTTCCCGCCAACGTGTCGGAGGAGGAAGCCACACCCACACCACCAGAGTCGTCGCCAAGTTTGTCATCTGAAAATGCAACTTTGACCATCGTTACCACAGAAGATGAATCTCTGTCAGTTCTACTCAAACAGAACAAGAATGAAGGAAGGTCAGACAGAGAAGAAGAACCAGGTAAAATGATAACCAACTGTTTGAGAAAGACTATTTTCTAGTGACCCCATTTATTCAAACCTGATTTCCAAAACAACGTGGTCTTACTACTTTAATAAATCCATTTGTTTTTCCAAATTTCAAGCACATATCCATTTTTTATTTTTTATTTTTTTTGCTGAAAGATTGGATCAAAACTTGATGCAGGGGCGTTTTTAAAAACAAGCATACATTTGAGCTTTAGGGGTTATGGACAGTTCATCAAGCAGCTATGCTTGTTTTATGTTAAACAGTTATGCAGTTCGTTTCCTGACAAATTGTTGGATGCCTCCACCTGACTGAAATTATTTTGAAGAACCACAATACTTCACAGGCATGTGTAAAAACTGTACATTTAGTAATCATATAAAGATTCACAAAAGAAGCCAGAAACTGACCCAAATTAGGGCAGTAGAAAAGAAAAGTATCACAATAAAGCTGGATTTTTCTACAATCGGGTTACTGAAACCTCTTTATTTGATTGAATTTATGTGATTGAGCATATTATCTCTAAAGCATACTCCATAGTACTGCAGGTTCACAACAGGAGGTTAAAAGGAAAGGAGAAAAAAGATTAAAATGTGTTTTGTTTTTTTTGAACACGTACTACCAGATAGTGTGTATTTTGGACTTAGTGAAAATGAGTTCCAGTCAGTTAGCATTCAGAAAGCTGAGACTGAAGCAGGATATGCCCTCAATGAGCCTCTGTTTCTGTGGGATATTAGTGGCTGCTGGCCAGCAGGGACTTGATATTCATTGCAGCTTTGCTTACAATGCTGTTACATCACAGTGGTATAAGGGAAAACACATATGCTTCAAAAATTAAACTATTGAAATTGGTTTGTTTTGAGTTAAAATCACGATGCTGTCTGTGATCTGTTAGCTTAAAACCTGTGAAAATGTTAAGCATCTACTTGTGGTCAGAATTTAAAAATAAACCAACTATTTTTTTGTATTATTGCTTCCACTTTAATCCAGAAAAGAGCTATAGAATATATTTGTGGAGTCCATCCTAGGCTTGAACCTGCTGTGAATTGCTTCTAGAAAACTTGTGTCCCACCTTTCAAGCTGTGTGAGCATGCAGCAGGTGTAAATAAGATTTGAAATACTTCAGTAAGTAACTTTGCAGCAGTAGATAATTCTACTAGACAACAGTGAAGTTTTTTAATGTACGTTTGAGTTGGCATGAAGCTGAAGCATTAAAATAATTCAATAGTCTGAGAGATTCTTGAAATGAAAATTATATATTGAAATGTATGTTGCCTTTTAAAAATTGATTTGGCGTAAAGTTCTGTAACTTTTTGTTATCCAGGTTTTATGCTGCACAAATGAAGTTACAATAATGGGAACATGTGTAAACATGGACTTGGAAGAGAGCCTGTCTCATCTGCTCCTGTTTGTGTCTGTAGTTCTGGACCTGGACCTGGAAGAGAGCTCTTCAGTGATGACAGGAGGTGGCTCAGATGATCAGCAGGAATCCACCGACTCTGCGTCATTCTCCATCCCCAGTCTGGAGCTTTCAGATGGAGTCCCAGCTGGGGGAAATTCTCTGGACACAGAGGACGGCTTGTCTTTGTCCCACTCAGCTCTGGGTGTTGAGGGCTGTTCTACATCCACTGACATTCCAAGTCTGAAGGAGGACGAGGCACCAGAAGCAGATGGTATGAATCTCTGACTTTAACATCAGACTGTTGACTCTCTCTTGTCTTAGTTTCTAGGATTCGCATCTTCATGTCTGCAGCTGTAAGACTGAAATGCTTCATCTTTAGTTACAGTTATTCTTTATGGCATTGATACAAAAGAACAAGGTCACGTTTAGATTCAGCATCAAAGCACTACAAGCTCAGGTAGCTATTTGCGTTTGAGTAAAACTGTAATTGTCCTCCTGACCACAGGGGGAGCTGTTGCTTCTGCACCGGCTTCTACCCACCTTGGTGCTTCTGCTGCAGCTGCTGCAGTCCCAGAGACCAGACCCTCCATGCCGGCATATTACTTAGTGAAGTGGATCACATGGAAGGAGAAGAAGACTCCGATCATCACTCAGAGTGAGAATGGACCCTGCCCCCTGCTGGCCATCATGAACACACTCTTCCTGCGCTGGAAGGTAAAAAACATTTAAAAAAAATAAATCTCTACTAATAATCTTGTATTAGCAAGACCACACACTATACTTGCATCATGTCCTTCACTGGTTGCACATTTCATTTAGCAAAAAGACGATACTTTCTTTGTCAATTATGCTGTTTATGATGTTTTTTGATTTTTGTACTGTACATAGAGAAATATGTACATCTACAAAAACTGAGCTTTTAAAATGCTGTAAAATTGAGTTTATTGATTTTCAAAGCTAAGTAGATGACTCACTGATAACTCAGTCTAAAATGTTTAAAATAAAACCAAAAAGAGAAAAAGCATCAGCAGCTGCAGACTGTGACTTGGGTGAAAGTGTCCCCTTAACTTGCTTTCAAAATCAGAATTCTTTCTTTGTAAGAACTTTGAATGTGTTTGCTGTGTATGTGTTTAGGCAAAGCTACCTGCTCAGACTGAAGTAGTCACCACTGAGGAACTGATGGCTCACCTGGGTAAGATTCCCAGTTGTCTCTTAAAGCATTGTCCTTTAAGTGAATTGCATCAGTACTTAATGGACAAAAAGGAATCACAATATAAAGAAGCTGAATAACAAGGCAGAGGTGGATTTTAACCAAACAGGTCTACGCTGAGAATACAGACAGATGAATCTGTGATTCTTTGTGTTGGTCCATTTTTGTAGGAGAGTGTGTTTTGTCTGTAACTCCCAGAGAAAAGACTAATGGCATGGAGCTCAACTTCCAACAGGTACACATCGTCTCCCTACATTCCAAAAATGTTTACTTTCTGAAAAATGCAAAAAAGAAAAAGAAATAAGCATTAATAAATTAGGATGGGCTGACTTGCAGCTGATCATGTTTGCATCTGCAGAACATGAGCGATGCCATGGCTGTCCTTCCAAAGCTGTCCACGGGCCTCGATGTTAATGTACGTTTCACTGGAGTCACAGATTTTGAATACACGCCAGAATGCATTGTGTTCGATCTCCTGGACATCCCGTTGTACCACGGCTGGCTGGTCGACCCGCAGGTGACATGCTAAAACTTTTTTAACATTGCTATGTGTTAAATTTACCAATATGCATGTGGTGGGTGGAGGGAACACTTGAGCGAAGGCAATGCAAGAAACAAGAAAATCAAATGAATCATCAGCAGTCAAAGAAAGTCACACATACACTGTAATTTAAGATTTAATGGGAAACAAAATGTCATAAAATGTAAGTTAACCTAATTCTTATTCCAGCTCTATAGAAGTCACCATTATGCACCTCTTCATTATGTGTACTATGTGTGTTTAGAGTCCTGAGATGGTGGCTGCTGTAGGGAAGCTGAGTTACAACCAGCTGGTAGAGAAAATCATCGACTACAAACACTCTGCAGAGAGCAGCCGAGTCAGCGAAGGTAACACACCTGTAACCATGCACATGAAAGTAAACACACTGATACTTTGCAGAAGCAGTCATGACAACAGTTATAGTTGCATATTGATTGGTGAGCGATCTCTGCAAATTCAGATCCAGATGTCCAACTCGCATTGAGAACAAAAGTTTCTTCAAATTCTTGCCAGGATATAAGATGGTATACGGGTGTAGTTACCAGACGGTTCTTCCCATCAGACAAACCTAGAAAAAATTATTTAATTAAAGAGAGGAAAAGGAGGATGAATACCTGACATTTGGGCCTACGTACGTCCACGTTAGCTACAGCTTAGACTGATGTCTTGGTCAGTCTTTTTGATATGACCAAAGCCATAAATGTTAGCTCAGACACAATGCCGAGCAAGTTGATTTTGGATTTTATTAAACTTGATTCTTTTGTTTCCTGATTTCATCATTTGACCAAAGATGGGCGTAAGAATGTAGCTAATGATCATCATAGATACATGTGTGTCACTGCAGATGCTGCACCTGTTTGTCTGGTGGTCTTAGGTTGTGTCTTTCTCCCCTTGTGAACCCGTAGTTCCTTAAATTCTTCCACTTTCAAGCGCAAACTCTAACTTAACCCTAAGTGGGCAATCTAACCCCTGCGGGCCGCGAACCATGGCCTCAGACTTGAAGATGGTAATTCACATTCAGCTGCTTCACATTCCTTTGGAAACTGACCCCTGTGCAGAATGGTAGTTAAAGGTGAAAGAGGCATGCTAGATGACAGAGTACACCCCTTCTGGGTAAGATCTGTACAAAATAAGATCACAGCTGGTGATTTAGCTGCGCATGTGTGTCATTGGTGTTCGCGGTTATAGGTTAACAGAAGAAGATTCTTAGTTATATGCGAGACGTAAGCATAACTAACATCAGATATCCCAATAAACATTATCACAACAATAAACTTCAAAGAAAGCAAATCAATACATGTGCAATTACAGCTTTGCAGTCTTGAGCTTTGCTGCTGATGCAAATGTCAGGCCTGTGCGTCACCCCTGCAAATAGGATGCGCCCCAGTCCGGGTCTGATGTGTTATTACTCACTGAATTAAAAACACAGGAATATGAATACTATGTGCAGTTTTGGACGCAAAATTTCCTAAGAAGTCTTTAAAAGAAAAGCTTGTAATCAGCTTGGTTTGGCTGATGAGGGAGAAATGCAACACAAGTAAAGCACGTTGCTTCAAGAGAAAGAGCTGGTGCTGCTGGCTGGTCATGCTCATGAGAGGTACACTCAGCAGTAGAGAGTAGAGCTTCAATTTAGTCGAATAACGTGTATCTCAGAGAGGCCTATCTAAATAATAGTTATGTGCCTAAAGCATGTATTTCTGATTATGAATATATACAAGTGTGTACAGTCTGTATTTATTTGTTCTTTAGGGCTGGTGGCAGAGCAGTTTCTGGAGTCGACAGCGACTCAGCTGTCATATCACGGTCTGTGTGAACTCAACACAACTGCCAAAGAGGGAGAGATCTCTGTGTTCTTCAGAAATAACCACTTCAGTACCATGATCAAGCACAAGGTGAGGACAAACGCACGGTGCACTATCATGCAACTCTTTTTAGTATTCATAATTTAAATTCTTATCCTCTCTCAGGGTCACTTATACCTGCTTGTGACAGACCAGGGCTTCCTGCAGGAGGAGGATTTGGTCTGGGAGTCTCTTCATAATGTAGAAGGAGACGGAAACTTCTGCGACTCAGACTTCAGACTGTGTCATCCTCCTCAGAGAACTCCATCCACATCCCACCTGCAGCCCAGCGCCCAGGAGCAGCAGAGGCAGATCGACCAGGTGAGGCTTCCGCCCAGGAGCTGAGAACAGTGTTAATGCAGATAGATATGTGCTTGGTCTCAGGCAGAGTTATTAAAGGTAACGAAGACTAAAGCTGAAATTAGCAGTGGACAAAAACTGAAATAAAAATAAGAACTAAAGTTTGTTTTTGTTTGTCTTTTATAAAACGAAAACTACAATTAACAATGCAAAACTAACTGAAACGAAGATACAATGAACTTAGTTTTCGTTTCACCTCCCGTCTGTCAGGACATGATGTCATGAATTCTCCGTCGAGTGAAATAACTAAATCCATGCACGAGGTCCAGCAAGGAATCGTCCATGGCAACACTGGATTTCTGAAAGTAAAGGAAGATGTTTATCCCCAAAACTGCTCCAGTAGCTGTAGATTTAGTCAGTGCTCCTGCCTCCCAGGTTTTTGTGAAGCGTATTTTCTCTGCGTGTCCTGCTGTCATCATCTGGTCTCAGAAATCAGGATACAACTTCACTTGAGCAACGTTTTTCCCTGAAAATGAATAAGAAATGACTTAACTGAAGATATGCAGAAGGAGTGACACATGCTTCGTCACATCCACAAAGGACAGTCCCCTTAACTCATATTTAATTCTGACTCTAATTGTTTAGTCAAGATTGGTCCCAAAACATCCTACTTCTTCAAGCAAAGACTGTTGTCTTAAAAGTTCAATAAAAATTCCACCTTGTCTTTTTTTATGTTTGATGACATCCATTATTTTTTACCTTTTGACCTTTGACACTACATTTTTCTAATTACTCAAAGGAAAGAATGAAGGATTGTTGTACTGTATGGCATTGTTGATTGGTAACATCTGTTCATCCATCTCAGAAACTAAAACTAACCAATTTCCAAAACTAAAACCACAAATGCGCTTCTTAAACTAACAAAAACCAAACTGAACTAATCAAAATACTGAAAATAAATAAATAAATAAAAACTACTCCAAATTTAAAACAATTCTAACTGTGGTCTCAGGACTACCTGGTGGCGGTATCACTGCAGCAGCAGCAGGGGGGTGCCCCGGGACCCCTTAGCGACTTGGAGTTAGCCAGGCAGCTCCAGCAGGAGGAGTACCAGCAACAGCAGCAAGCGGGATCCGTGCAAACACCACAGCAGGTATGTGTTTGCACAGAAGAGAATAAAAGAACGAGTTTGCCTTCACAGCTGCTAAATAATTAAATAATGAATATTATTAATAAGGCTAACCTTCAGTTTCAACCTGAAAACAAGCTGAACGTGAGGAGCTAGAGAGCGCCTCGGCTTCACATCCTCCTCATCAACGCACAAATAGATCCGACTATCAATATGGACATGTATTTTATTACATTTGCTGCATGCAAATAGTCAAAGCTTTTACTTCTTTCACATACAGCCCTCCTGTGTTTAATTCTCTTTACACTGAATAAAAACAAGCAAAACTAGTTGGACGACTAAGTGGACTGAATGCACTTGTCTTAATGACATCCTATAGAAAGAGTAAGAGAGAGAAACATTGACCGGATCTTTATTTATTTATTTATTTATTTATTTATTTTTTAGTTCATTCAGTTTTAAGACTTTTTTTTCTTTTTTTAAAAAAAGCTTTCAAAACATTCCCAATAAAACCTTTTTTATTTCTCAGTAGCTGAAGAAATCATGAAGATGAAATAAAATAATGTGGTTGGTGAAACGTCTAGTTTTGTTGTCCAACTTTGCCCTCAGTTATATCAGTATAAATATATATATATTTTTAAATAATAGTTTGAGCCTCTTGTAAATGGTGGGACGTGGATTGCTCCAGGACTTAAAGCACGCATGTTGCAGATCATAAATGGGGAATTGTTACAGATTTAAATTTTCTGACATTCTGTGAGACATATTTTGAAGCCATTTGTCAGAAGACAGCCTGATACCAGTTCTTTTGTTGTTGTTTTTTTTAAGTTCTTATCGTCCAGATAATATTAGTCGCCGCCAGATAATGTAAAGTTCACAAGAATTAAGCTTCTGAGTCATCAGTCTGTGTCTAAGATAAGAATTCCCTTTGCATTTAGTTTTCTTTAGACAGAAACTCCGCCTCTCTGTTGCTTCTGTTGTCTTGATGGTGTCTTGTTTCTGTCTCCAGGTCAGAGGTCCGGGGTCACAGCAGACAAGAAGAAGAGAAAAGGACTCGGACTGTGTCATACTATAGACTCTTCGTCATCACGTGTAATGCGATGAAACTCCAGAGTCCAGTGTGTCTGCAGCAGGGAGGTCACACACACACCGGGACACACTGAGTCATCTCGATGCCAAACCTCCTGTGCTTTTGTCCTGCAGGTCACAGTTTGTTTCCGATTTTACGCTAACTGAACAGTGGAGTCTGGAACACAGGTGTACCTCTGACTAACAAATCTGCCTTTCTTAAGGGCTTATCGGAGTAATTGAGATCTTTTATTTATTGTCGATAAATCCATTAGCTGCTGCTTTTAGATCCGTTTTTAAACATTAATAGGGTTTTTGTGTCACTAACGGTCAAATCTTCCAGTTGGATTAGTACTTTTTTGTTGTTGTTGTTGGTTGAAGTACAAGTATAAAAAAAATTTTCAAATATAAATTGTTAAAAAAAGAAACTGCCTTCAATGATTGGTCAAACAAAAACAAGATGATATTGTCCCCCGACTTTCTAAACAATAAAAATAAAAGTCCATAACTAGCTACAAAGATTGTAGCTGATGTCTCATCTGTAGTCAGCAGTGTTACAGCTCAATGTTATCATTATTATTATTATTATATCAACATGATTATTATTTAAATGATTTGATTTGGATTTTATTCCTTTAAACGTGTTTGCACGGGGTTGGTGTTGGGGAAGGAGGGCTCAGTTTTATTTTATATTTAAGTGGGGGTACTTGCGGAAAAGAACTACACATGTGTACCACCGCTTCTTCCCACTACGCCATCAATGACCTTCAGATTTTATAACAGATGGGTTAGTCATTTCTGGATGACGTCACATCATTCAACAAAACACAGAGCTAGCTAGCTAGCTCTGTGTTTTGTTGAATGATGTGAAGGGAGCTAGCTAGCTAGCTAGCTCCCTCCTCGCCATCCGTCAGTGCTTCCTTAGAAAACAGGCCACGTCGCAAACTCTTCTCTGACCACTTTCGATCATAGTTTTCTGAGCTGCCCTTGACATTCAGAGCTGTACTCGCCAATTCTGGATGGGTATGTAAATGCCAAAACCCGAAGATGAGGCACTGGGTTATCGAAACAGGTGATTTAATTTGGATTTAATGACTTGAAGAGGAGCTTAGTGAGATGAAGGTTGAGGTGGCACATCGCAGCACTTTAAAGGATAATTTTATTTTTTTAATTTAAGCCTCGCATGTTTCCCATATTATGTGCATATTGTGTCTCTATGGGTCATGCTGAGTTTGCACTCTTCACCATTTAACAGAAATTGAATTCATTTGCTTTAAGGTGAGATGAATTAACGTGTAAGTTGCCTCATCTCAAACACGCTCATCCGCTCAATTATCCTTTGATGTCACAGACAACATCACTCTGTACACTACAGTTTCATTTGCAGTTATCTGAAAAAATTTAAGGAGGGTGTGTAGAATAGGGGTGTAATGATTTATTGATCTACTGTCCATCGATGGATACAAAGTGGAAAATATCGATCAGGCATCAGTATGTAATTCCCATCGATATGTTATAAAGTGGCCTTTTGTAATCTATTTTTTTAACTACCCAGTAGGCCCCAGAAATTTAAAGAAAAAGTGAAATTATATTTTATTTACTTGCTGCAATTTGATATGAATGGAGATAAAAATGTTCAGTTAACATATTTTGTCTCATATCAATCACTAGCTCCTCAATTGAACTTAATTAAAAAGTCGTATCAGGGCAGAGTTTGCGATATCAGCAAACGTCAAATCATCGTCCTTTTTATCAATAATATTATTTTGTGTTTAACGCCCCAAGAGTTGAATGTGTGGGAACACAATTTGTCAGAGCTTAGAAGACCTAAAACTTTTAAATATTGACTATAGATAGATGATAGATGTATTTAAAAGAAGGAAAGAAATGAGGCATTTAGGTAGGATAGGATTCACATTTTGTTTGTTTATGTTTGGGGTTTTTTTTCCCTTAAAAGTGACTGCCAAAAGTTAGTTTTACTCAATTCTGAATCTGGACTTGAGCCAAAGAATACAACTGATGTAAACTAGAAGCTTACATGTATTTCTTTTTTCCTTTTTTTGACTGTTTTATTAAATGGTTTATTAAACATTATTAAAAATATCTTGTGTAAACAATGGTTTGATTAAAGGTGGCGCCTCAGATTAATGAAGGGAAACTGCAGAAAAGTCTTCTCATTGAATTTGTTTGTTCCGTTCTATCACATGGGGTTGGTGTCGGGGGGGGGGCAACACTTTCAGAGGTGTTTTAGGGAAGTTCTGTGAAAAACCTTCAGATTTGCTCATGTTTGGAAATGATATGATGTCACAGAAACTGAAACGTTTCCGTTGCAGCGTCCTGTGGTGACACCGATCTGTTTCCAATAATCACATTTTAGTTGCATCTGAAGGCGAACGTGAAACCAGCTGCTCAACACAACTTCATAAAAACACAGTATCTCAGAAGCACCCAGTAGATTTCCACTAATTTCATCTTTGAAGTGAAAAAAAAAAGATATTCAAACTCGCGTCTTTGGTGATTTTCAAAAAAGATAAATCTTTTTTTAGCTTAAATTTTTTGATATCGATACCTTGTATTAAAACTTTTTAATTTCAGTTCAATTCAGAAAGGGATAAAATCCAAAACTCCAGTCCAGGTTCTTTGCTGGTCGTGTTTCCAGTTGGTTGTTTGATCTCGGTGCTTCCTTGGATGATTGGATCAGTGACTGTGCAGCTTCATAGGTGGCGCTGTTGCTAAGTTATCAGCAATAGTTATCGAATGATCGTGTTTTTCAATACTTGACGGTATCAAAGCAATTCCGTCATTTTAGAAACCAGCCCCACTCGTCCGTCCGTCCATCCATTTCAGCCTGTTAAAGTCACAGGCCAAGAGACTCCTGGTGCCAATTTAAAAAAAAAAAAAAAAAAACTTGCAAAAATGTTGATGTAAAATATTCAACCGTTTTCTTCCTTAAAATATATTTAAAATAAAAAGTCTGGGTAAAGTATGCTCCAAGAAAGTATTCCTTCAGTGGTGACATTATAATTGTGCTGTATTTTTAGATAAATTATCCATGTCACTGTAAATCCAAAAAGCTTTAGTTGAAGGCAACTGGTCATTTTTGTTTTTTTATTTCACCTGATATCTGAAAGGTTTCTCCAGTTCTCGCTGACCGTTGTGGAGTTTCAGGCTTTTAAGCTTTTCTTGTGAGTCACTGAATTCACATCTGCCAGCTCATCCTGTGGGTTGTTTGGGAAACAGTGAGTCCTTGAGACGATTTGGTCACATGAATCAGGAAGTGAAACTGCCTGAGGAGGAGAATAAAGGCTGCGCTGTAAATGTCGGACAGGTGAAACCAAAAGCCGCCTCCTCGTGAAGCTAAACAAACTTACGGATGCGGATGATCCTGAAGACCCCACAGGAGAAGCGGATGGCTCTGTGATTTCAAACAAACACCTCTCTGTTCCACCTCCTGCTTCTGCTCAGTTTTTGTTTCCTCACAGTTCAAACTGCAGCAGTATAAGTGTTCAGTTAAATTACCAGTATGGGTGGTCGTGTGCGTTCATGGTTGTGTACTGTAGATACAGACTGATATGGATATGGAGTAGTTTAGTTTCAAACTCCACCATCCAAGCGTTGAGGTAGCCTGAAACTCCTTATTGAAGCTTATTAAACCATTAAATGTACAACAGCTAAGGAAGCTTTACTTAGTCTCCTAACTTTGATTGTGCCTCAAATTGATAATTATGATAGTCACTACATAGATCTATGTACCTCATGACAGTGCTTCATAGCCAGTAGTTGTTGTTTTTTTCTTTTCTTTTGTTTTCTCTTCATAGTTTCTGTTAAGCCTCAGTAAATTACAAAAAAAAAAGTTTCCAAAGAAAATTAAACTGGGTTATAATTGCCCACTTTCAGATGGTTTCTCTTCTCGCTGTAGTTTCTGTCTTTGAAATGAAACAAGAGTTAAAAACCTAACTTTTAGCTACTCGTTATGATTTCCGTATATGTTTTTAGAGCTACTGTGACTAAACTTCGTGGAGTAAAACCATTTTCTATAAAAGCACAGCAACTGTAATTCAGCTCTTAAACCTTTCTACTTCTGCCTGTCAGTGGTTCAGGTGTTGCCACTGCTTTGTTTCATCATTCCAGTGTGTTTTGTTTCGTTATTTTTCTTCCCCAAATGAAGTTTTTCTTTCTGTTTTTTTCTGTGACTGTTTTGACTTCTGCCAAGCTTTGTTCCAAAGTCTATATTTAATTTGCCATGTTATTAAATCATCAATAACAGACTTTTCACACACTTCTGCAGTTTGCTTGTTTATTGGAATACGTGTTCACACACATTAACTATTTTTTCCCCCCAACAGTTGGGTCATTTCTGTAACTTCTTTTAAAACTTCAAGTAAAACTCCCTGCGATATATTAAAGCCTGATGTTGCGAAATAGAAATTATCGTTGTCATCAGTGTTCTTCAGGTCGTGAGGACACACAGCGTTGCATATTTTCGAAATTTCTCCAAATAACCCGAAATGAGCGGATCACCATCAGCCCCTCACCGAGATCCGTCATTGATCCATTTCAACCAAGATGCAGGGAA
This sequence comes from Arrhamphus sclerolepis, assembly GCA_037176975.1. Lineage (NCBI taxonomy): Eukaryota > Metazoa > Chordata > Actinopteri > Beloniformes > Hemiramphidae > Arrhamphus > Arrhamphus sclerolepis. The sequence goes on from JBAMYA010000003.1 coordinate 967,550, forward strand.
GCATCTAAAACATGCAGAACAGTGATGATGGGAAACAAAATTAGGATTTCACGCCCCCTATGAATCTCAAAATATGGGTTTATTTCTCTAATTTCATATTTAGCGACTAGCTACAAAACTTCTTTTAAAAAAAAAAACCATCTTAGTAAATATTCATAATAATTTGTGTTCCTTAGAGCCTTTTAAATGTTGTTATAATCTTTTCTCTGACACACAAATCATCACTAAGCACACACGAAAACTTGAAAGTCAAAATAATCGCGTATAAAAGAATTAATGGTTAACATTATTGCTGTTATTCTTTGACATCATCTGTGGACAAACCTGCAGATGATTTTTTTTTTTTTTTTTTTTGTTAAATAAAAAATAGTAGTAATGAATTTGTTTCTAAGCATTATGGCATTTCTTAATGCAACAGCGCTAAGCTGCTAAAATCCTCAGAAGTGGAGCTTAAAAATCACACAGTTTCGGGTCGGAACCGGGTTTCAGGTTTATTGGATGAGTTTCCAAGCAGTTAGTCAAGACATGACAGACTGGATGTTCTTCTGTACACGATCAAGAACTTCCGTATATAACATCTCAGATCATCAGGTCAGTCCTAACGGGACTTAACTTTGGATGTTTTCTGTTTGTCCACAAAAACGGCGAGATGAGGACAAGATGATGCTGCAATCAAATACGCTCTGCTGCTGCTGCCAAGAAACATCCACTTGATGACAGAAGATATTATTTGGTCTGATTTTACATGGAATTTAGTTTGAAAATTTGATTTCAAAAATCTGTTTAAACGGATCATCAAACTAAACTTATTAGTTCAACTTTTTTGGCTCATTAAATGTAATAACCTTTACATTGTGAGGATTGTCAGCCATCATTTTAATGATTAAAACACAGTTTAGACAGGCCAGTCTTATCAATTTCCACACTCAGCTGCTCATTGTTAATGTTAATATTAACATTATCAAGCTTGGTAGGAAAAGAATCACTGGTATAAAAACTTTTTTTATGCATTACCTAAGTGGGGAATTAAATCCATATTTGTGTTGGATATAATGAACACATTTAATATTTGAGAAGTTGCAGGATTTATCATTTGTGAAGTGCCATCGTCATAAATTTAACATTAACATTATAGAAAGTCTTATCAGTATGTTTTGTTGTCTTGTTCCCTCATTTCATAGCCACACTGAAAGATCTCAGCAAATGTTCTGTCTTTGGCTTATTAATCATTCAGATCTTATATTTTCATTACCTTTCAAAATGAAAAAAAAAAAAAAAAAAAAAAAACCCTTTTTGGACCTAAATTCCCTCAACTGAAATTTCCCCCAGTCCTCTTTTCCCTCCAATCCCCTGTGAATCCAAATTTTTC
>JBAMYA010000003.1:969018-981009 GCA_037176975.1 Arrhamphus sclerolepis
AGCTGCAACAAGCTGCCATGATAAAACAGGAAGTAAAATTCATGGAAACAGAAAAGGAAAGAGATGAAAAGAAAAGAGGTTTTTACAAAAGTGATTTAACATCTTTTATTCCATCAATGTAGGAAAATAGATTCACATTAATGTTCTGGCTTCTGTCCTCCATCACTTGTTTCTGTTCATGACAAACAAAAACAAACAAAAAAAAAAAAGAAAACAGGGCAAAACAAGATGCATTTCACTAATAACCATCATCTCCAAACCAAAACTAAACAATGCTTTTGTTTGTTTGTTTTTTTATGTATTATTTTCTTTTTGTTTTTAATTTACCTCCCACATTGAATCAGAAACCTCAGAAATAAAGTGCAACATAGAAAAAGGAACACAAAGCCAGGAGCTTACAGATAGACAAAAACAAACATTCAGAAGTGTGAATATAGAAAAACAGACAAAAGTCACAGGGAAACCATGCAGGAAGGCGGCAGCGTCTTCCACAAATAAAACGTAGTTTGAAGGATTTTCATAGGAACAGTAAGAAGAGGAAACTGCACATCTATTTCTGTACAATTTTATGAAACAGCAAAGACAAAGCGCATTAAGCAAAAAGAAAAAAGTCAAAAGACAAAACCATAAAGAACAGATTAATAAAAACACTGACAAAAAAACAAAAGAACCCTCATATTTTCAAAGTGAACTGAAAATGGTACAAAGAAGCTTCCCGATGCTAAAATCCCAATAAGATTCTATTGAGGACTGCATTACCCAGAGTTCCTGAGCCTGAGAGGTAGCGCCCACTGTCAGGCTTCACTCAGAAAAAAACAAAAAACAAAAAATAAAATAAACAAAAACAGATTTTTAATTTAACTATCCTTCCTAATACATCAATGTATTTCTGGATTTTCTTACTCCTTTTTTTAAGGGTCAAATTTAAAAAAAATAAAAAGAAAAAAAGAAAAGAAAACAACCTTGAGTGGGTTTCTGACAGAAAACAAAACTACTTTCACATCAGACTAAGAGGTCACCATCGTCACATTAAACTGCAGCGTTGATCAGATCAGTTTGTTCAAACAAACGTCTCGTCATCTTGTCACCTTCATCGGTTCATAAACGTCTAAACATGAGCTTTTAACTCCAGTTTCTTATTTTTATAGTTTCTATGCTATTTATTATGTGAATACAGTTAGTTTTTTAAGTTCTTATTGCTAAACAAGTTGAGAAGCTAGTTTTCAAAGTGCTAAAATAAAGATTATTGTTATTTTATTTCAAATAATAATTTAAAAACATTTTCAATATATACTTTAATTTAAAAAAAAAAAAAGCTTAACAGTTTCATTCTGAACTGAGAACAGAAAATGAATGAACAGTATTTAAAGCTGCTAATATTTCACTTTAGCTCCCACAATTTTATTTTAAAAATACATTTCCCTATTTAGCAAAAAACATATTTACGATAAAACACCTGCAGAATCTGATCAACAGATCGCGTTTAGCAAGTGACATCAGAGAGCGTCGTTTGATCAAGTCTGATCCTTCAACATCAACACACCGCTACCCGAATCCCGATCCGTTTATCTTTGATTATCTGACCCGTTTCTGTTTTGTTTGAGCACCGTGGCTCCACAGTGAAAGTTTTCCCACAACTAACTCTACTTTCAAACCTTGTTTCCCAGTGACACACCAAACTGGGCTATACTGGAACTAATTCAGCCATGCTGAGTGGCTCTGGAGTTCTCCTTTCTTCATAGAATTGTTCTGAGCCATCTTTTATCTTTTACCTTTTATCTTTTAGCGTTCACTGTGCTGTTTTTTTGCATTTCTAATCTTTGTCCCACCTCTGACTCAAAGCCCTCCGCTTCTCCAAGTCCTTTTGGACCTTGACTTACAGAATGCCGACCATCATTCAGGCTCCTTTCAAGTGCTTAAACAAATTCCATCATCCCAGTTTTGCTCCCTTTTGTAAATGGATCAAAACCACTTTTTGTTTAAAAAAAAACAAAACAAAAACAAAAACCGTTACATCTCAAGTTCTGTATAATTTCCAACTTTCAATCAACAATCCGCTGTCTCCAGATTTACTCATACTGGCAATCTTTTGTTTAGACATGAAAGAAACTGTACATATTTCCCCATTTAGCCCAAGTTTTCCAGTTAAGAAGTAAAAACTCGTTCTTACTAGAGCCCATAAGCTGACTTTCCACAAACCATCTCATAAACATGACTTAAAACAACATTCAAAGCTCAAAACTCAATTTTAGAACTCCACATCTCCATTTATGCAGCCCAGTTAGCTGCCAGAGCCTAATGTCAGGTACTATGAAGGATTCACATAGCTGGTTTACGCTAAAACCTCCTGCCACATTAATGGTATCATTCTGAGCTTCTTTACGGTCTTTATTAGCCTACATGTTTTCTAGTTTGCAGCCCAAAAGGCCCATCAGAGGGAAACAGATGTTGCATAACCTTGACTTTCAGTCTAAATCTTTTACTTCAGCTCTAGATTTCCAAATGCACCACTTCACTTTGAGATCAGGACTGAGTTCAGCATCATGTTGCTAAAACCACGTCATACCCAACAGCACGCCTTTGGCAAAGATAAAAGCCTAAGCAGATAATGCGCCTGTAATGCCTAAAAATGTAAGGAGGACATAGTTAAGCATAAGTGACAGAATTGATGCTTATTGGCTCAGCAAGCATTTTGGGAAGCATTCAGGCCTCAAAGATCCGTCCCATCCCTCACATAAACACCAACAGGTAACACGTCAGCACCACATATTTATGAGTTTTTGAGATCATCCAGTCCAAAGTCGTGAATTATAAGTTCCAAGTCTAAAATAAAATAAAATAAAGAGTCTAGGGTCCAGTCTAAAGTCAGTCATGTCATTAGGCAAGACCAGAAAGTCACAAGCAAAGGCTGGAGGTCCAGACTAGATGAAAACAAATCCCTATTCATGCCTGAGTCTAGTTTATCAAATTCCACATCTATCAAAAGATATTTGTCATCAAGAAATAACCAGAACCACACCACAGCCAGAAACCATTAAGTAGCAAATCACCTCACAATAAAAAAAATTAAAAAAATCAAAAGAACAAAACCCAAATGCTTAGTCAAGTCCATGTCCAGAACCTTCTGTTTTTAGCTCCAAACATGTGATGACCCGCTAAGTACAACAAACACAGATGCATTCTGCTGCAAATCCCAGTAGCGCGCCTGTAGCAAGCACCTCTGCTGTTGCCTTCAGATGCGTTGGAATGTCCTAGAAAGTCCATCTGAAGCACACGGAGGTCTTTAAAGCACAGCTGCTGAAAACAAAGCCCAGCAAGTGAAATGTTTGCTTTGTAAAAGCTATCTAGTTTTGTCTTTCCAAATTCCCTCCAGTTATAGTACCTCTTAAATCACATTGTGCACTTTCATCATCATTCTGAACGCTAAAATACAGTTTTGTTTAAACATCGATTATAATTTTGGCAAACTCATTTCAAGGAAGAAAAAAAAAACTGACAGCTTTCGGTATTAAGTAGAGTGCAAACAGAATATTATAATACTTATGAACACTTGTCAGTGTATTTTCTCAATACAATAAACTCATGACATACACAGATTCACTCTTTTAACTTTCGATAGTGCAACATTTCTTTCGGGACTTTTGGACACTAGGACTGAAGTTCGGCAGTTCAAGGAACACCAAGACATTTCAGTCAAGCTGTTTTTCCACCGCGTGGAAGGATGTGACATATTGGCACTTCACTTCACAAGTACAAGTTTAACAGTCTGCCATTTTCAGGGACCCTTTAAGCTGACATGAAGCTCTTGTTTTCACAGAATATGGTGAAACAAAGACACACACACACACACACACACACACAGGTGTAGTTGCACCTAAAATCACAAAATCTGACAGCGTTTTATACAAGTCTGGGATCACATGATGGAAAGAGGCAAGAACAGATGTTGATTCTTTTTTTTTTTTTTTTTTTTTTAAAGCCTTGCAGTGTGTAGCACCAACGATGAAGAGGAGGCTGTTTGGTAGACGTGAAGAAGAGCCCTGCGTAGGTCAGCAAAGTGGTAATTCTGCACATTCTTTTTTTTTTTTTTTTTCCACATTCAAGACAAAAAAAAAAGTCGATCTACATGAGCTGAAGATGTGAAATCTGCAACAGCCCAAAACCAGGTATTCTCAAATACCTCACAAACGTTTGAGACCAGCTCTGATCACTATCAAACATTAAGGCTTTCAAACAAGTGCTGTTTCTGCTTCCTCGGTCGTTTGGAGTGTAGAACGTGAATACGAGAACCTAAATTTGAACTCTAGCTGGTGTCTTAGTCTAAAGACTATTACAACATAGGGCAGAAGGCAGTCTTTTAGTAGTCAGAAATTAAAAAAAAAACTTAAATGAACACATGCATGTCACATTGCTGATCCAAACAGAGTTTAAATAGTGAGCTCAAAGATGTGACTGAAGTTGGTGCAAAGGATGCACGGCAACAATAACAACGAAGCCAGCTATCAGGTTAAATGTGTAGTCTTCAACTTTAATGAGATAGAAGTTGTTTCATTAATAACAACGTTTTTACTGCATTTAGTGTGGCAGCGCTATGTGACAGGTATCTTTGTGCTTTTCTCTGAGTTTCTAATATTAAATTCTATAGTGTTGACGTCACCTGTATCTGTACTAACTACACAAAGCAAACGGTCAGATTTGAGATATCTCATTTTAGCTCTTGATTTGAATGATTTATAACAAGGCTTAGACGTTGATTTTTTTAAAACCTATAACAGAAACTAACAGAAAAGCTAGAGTTATTAAAAATTGAGTGCACTTTTTATACACTTGTTTAAATATTAAACAAGTGTATAACAGCCTTCGAACTGCTGTTTGACAGCTCTTCCAATCAGACAATAGAAACTGGGAAAAAGATTTGACTTGAAGTATTAGTTTTGTTGGTAAAACTGTAAATAATTCTCGTAGCCAGCCTGAAACAATAATTCTGACAGTGCTGTCAGCCAAACAAATAAATAACTTTAAATAATTAATTTAAATGTATACAAAACGCTAATTATTATTTATATAGTTGATCATGAGTAATTTAAAAATGTTAATTCAATTTTTCTCTCTCTCTCAAAAACCCATGAGAAATGTGTACAAAACTAGCACAGATAAAAAAATAATAAAAAAAAATAAAAGCTGTTTATAACAGAGGACCTGTATAAAGAGGAGAGCAGGCCACTCAACAAGTTACTCTTTAGACTTCTTCAGTGAATCGGACTCGATTCTCCTCTCCGCAACTGTTGCTGACAGCTTCAAAGCAGAGCTGTTGTCTGCAGCTGTGCTTTGACACTAACTCGCACAATCCCTTCAAAAAAAAAAAAAAGAATATAAATCAAGGCTTGAATCTGTTGAAAAAGGTTGATCCTTAGCACAGAGATCTTTCACAAGGCTCTGACCCACAAGTGCCTCCGATATCAACATCTCTCCTTCACCTTTTTCAATGTCCTCCCTTCTTTTTCTGATTCTCTTATTTGATGAGCAAACTGCAGAAGATTTTTTTTAAATGAGGATATAAGAAGCCAAAAAGGAAAAGAAAGGTGGCAGGGAACTGGCATATGAGAAGAGTATTGAGTATTACTCTGGTTTCAACCACAAGTGACACACAGACACACATGCAGTAGAACAATTGTAGACTTTTAAGAGCGTTCAGTCAGTTTCACAAGTGCATTTGGGCTGATGGGAGGACACGTCAATAGTTTGGCTTCATTTATCCTGCTTGACTGGCTTGCTGCGTTTGCCAGTCATGGATTTCCACCAGTGAGGAGGAACTGAGGTAAAGGGGGAGGGCTTATAGCAGGTGAGGTAAAAAAAATGAATGAGGGAGGAGGGATGATTACAAGAAAGACAAGATGAAGGAAGAAAGCTAATGTCACTCTCTTTTTGAGGAGGAGCTGGTCTCCCTTCCTTCCTCCTCATGTGTGACTGCTATGGTAGAAGAAACAGAGGAGGTGGAAGTGAGGGTCAGAGTGGGGGTGGAGGTGGACGTGGGGGTGGACGCGGGCGCAGACGTGGACGGAGGTGGTGGACTGGTGTGCAGTTCCACTGGCGTCAGTGTTATCTCCACCTCGCCCCGCTCCTCATGCAGGGTGGGTGGGGGAAGAGGAGGAGGGTGGATTTTTGCTGCTGGTGAAGGTGCAGTGCTGTTGTTGTTATTGCTTGGTCTTGGAGCTTTCTGGATGACTTCCACCATCGGGGTCCGTCCTGACAGTGCCGGCTCCCAACCAGTGTTTCCCGGACTCTGCAAGAGCAGTAATGGCCTACTGTGGCGATCTGGTTCAACTGGCCCACCAGGCTGGCACTGCACCACCACCCCACGGTGCTCCACTATCCGATGACCTGTGTCAGACACTGCCGGCATCTGACTCAGAACCAGCTCTAGAACTGGCTGTGAGGACGATGACGAGGAAGAAGAAGCCTTCTGAATGACACTACCAGTCACAGAGGTGATGATTGGGGGTGGGAAAGGAGGAGCAGGAGGGGGTGCCTGGGGAGGAAAGGTAACAGCAGGAGCTGGAAGCGAGTCCTCGGGACGAGGTTTCCGTGGTCGTCCACGTTTCCGTTTTACCAGAGGAGTGTTGTCAGCAGAGGTACCAGACGATCCAACAGCACTGCCACCTGACACCACCCCCTCTATGGGGCGCTTGGTGCTACTTCGTGCTTTCTGAACCACAGAGGTGGGGGGTGCTGGAGTGTGCTGCTGCTGAGTAGGAAGAGGAAGAGGTGGAGGAACCTTCTCCGTTTCGTAGGGTATACACCCCGGAGGAAGAATCATCACAGGGACAGGCCCACCTTGGTGCTGGGGTAGTGCCATGGTAATGACCTTCACCCCCCCACTGCTGGCGGCAGCAGCAGCAGCAGCAGCAGCAGCAGCAGCGGGGCCTCCATGTCCAGACGCTCCCCCAACACCTGAGGCATCTTTGGGAGCCAGTGAGGGCGGAGAAGAGCGAACCGAGAGGGTCTTATCAGGTAAGGAGCTGCGAGGGAGGAGTCTGGGTAACTGCTTCATTGACACCTTCCCCTGCAGCACAGCCATAGAGATAGATAGATAGATAGATATGTCACTTATTGATCCGTTCACTAAGCGCTGGAATGAGTGAAACATGCAATCTCAGTGTTTTATTAAGTATTCAGTTTGCTAATAAATAGAACAAATAAAAGCTGCAAATCTTTAAATATGTCAAGTTGTAGACCAGCAACCGAACAATATTTGTGCTTGTTTCTTTTTTAAACAGTAGTAATTTAATAGTTTCGGCATGTGTTTCACTACAGTACATCGGCTGCTTTCATTCATCAGTAGCATTGACCTACCGCCGGGCGCAAAGACAAGGAAGAAGTAGCAGGAGGAGGAGGAGCATCTTTTGAGGATGTTTTGGTTGATCCAGCTGATTTGTCTCCAGACGAAAGCTTTATTGTGGATGATAAGTCTCCCTGTTCCTTCTGCAGACAGAAAGACAGGAAGCAGTGAGCAATTGGCTAAACAGAGAAATAAATTGATTGCTTGTTTGGCAACAAACCTTTTGATCTGCAGCTCCGTCGCCGTCAGCTTTAGAGATCACAGGAGTTTTTTTAATGACTTTGTGGGTTTTAGCGGGACCACCTGCAGACAACAACGACAGCAGCAGTTTTCATTCTTCTTTTTTTTTACAACCAGTAAAAATACATGTCTGCATTAGAGTTGATGTAATTTTGTGTTCATTCTGTAAATATGACTGCCCAGTTTCCACAATATTTTCACCATACAAAGTCCCAAACTGACGATCACAAAATCCTTTCTCTAAAGAATAAGTCCATCCTTTTCAAATATATATACACATTTTTTTGTGAATTGTACGTTTATAAAATATGTCTTAAATTTTTAAAATCAAAACTCTTTTTTAAGTAACAGAAGGACACAAATACACACACAAGGGACATTGCTCTTTATCAGTCTGTGGTTTTCATGAGGATTGCTGGACCCCAGCAAAATCAGCTATTTTACTGCAAAAAAAAATCCTTCAGAAGTAATAAAAATTTTAACACACACACACAGTTAAATACCTGCCAGCGCAGCGGATGTCACCAGCTCAGCCTGGCTGCAGCGTGGGTTGACAATGTGCTCTTGGATCAGGTAGCGAGCAATCTCAACTACCGTGTCGAATGAACGCTTCAGGATTTTCTGCGCCCAATCACAGATAAGCTCGCACGCCGCCTCTGTCACTTCCTGTTTGTAGGTCTGGACCAGCTCAGTCAGCTCTGACTGCAGACAAAGAGAAATTTAAATACTGAAATATTAATGAAATTCACTTAAACATAACATTAGATGTGTGAAACTATACTAGTTAACAAAGTTAAACTTTGAACCCCAAAATAAAGTGTAAATCATCAATCGTAAAACTGCTACACTCTGCTGTTTTAACAATTTTAAGCATTTATCAATTACACATGCATTTTTTTGTGAAAAAACTACACATAGGTGTTCATTTTCTACCTTAAATTTATGCATGTTTTTTTTCCTCATACAAAAAGAAATGGTTGTAATCTTTATTTATAATTTTTATACTGCAGCACCTCAAAGTAGAAGTGGCATCTCTACATAATTATATATCAATATTTTTATAATGTTTATTTGTTAAACAGAAAGTAGCATGTGTGTTAGGTTGATTTTTTTTTTAACAGCAAAATGCATTTAAGTTAAAGCTGCAACTATAGAAGTTTATCACTGCTTTGCTTCAGATGACCACTTAACGTTTGGCACAATAATCTTAACGTTTTTGACAATACAACATGTGTGAACTCGCTGACTCTTAAAAATTTAGCAATGTCTGAATTAAATGAATTAAAAATATTTTTGAAAAATGAAAATGTGAAATAACATATACATATTATATATATATACATATATATATATATATATATATATATACACACACACACATACACATACATATATTTACATATATACATAGTGAGAGAGAGAAAAACACACACACACACACACACACACATATGTTATAATACTACAATAGGAGAGAATTTGTTTTAATAGTATTAGAGTTGTTATGTAAGTACCGGATCATTCTTCAGGTCCAAGTTCGGCAGCAGAGGCATATTGAGAACCGTTTTCCGCCTGATGCCACTGTAACAGTATGTATCAGCCAAGCAGATTAAGGAATAATGATATCCAAGTACAGCTTCATAATAAACAAATCAAATACAGGTGCATGCAACAAGCCGGTGGATTCAGTAAAAGAATGGTCTTTTAAAATCAGTGCAATACATGAGATGGCATATCATCATATCTTTATGTATGTATGCAAGTGTATGTATGTGTATGCCTGTGTGTATTGTGTATTATAACTGGTCTGGGCAAACACTGCAACTGCAGATAAGTTTCTTTCAGAGCATTCTGTGATAAATAACAATACAGAATAATATCTTCTGATAATAAGTGTAATATAAGTTTTCATGATTGAATAAGTGGAAAGAAGGGACATTTGTACATGTGTGGACTCATGTTACCAGAACAAAACAATAGAATATTCATAAATTGTAAGTAAATCTGATTAACTCGCTAACTATTTGAGCTACTATGTGAGTTCTTACATTAAATTAACTTCACTGACATGCTTAGACATGGGCTAAACCTGTTATTTAGTTATGCCTCTTACAACTAGACAGCCTATTCTACCTTCAACATGGGAAGTTATAAATTGCTCAGGTTGCATAACTTTTTTTTCTTTTAAAGTAATGTCTAAATGTAGTACCGCCGATATTGGATGGGCTCATTTCACATCAAAAGTGGATTAAAAAGCCAAATTAACAATCTTGTTCCATGATTGTCGTGGGGCCATGTGTGCGCGCACATGCCCTGCTTAGTGAGTGACAACGAGTGGAAATATTTTGTAAAGGATTTGCAGTATTTTGCTTTACTGCTGAGACTAAAGTGCTACATTCCTACTGAAACAACCCACGAATAACAGAACACTTGGCAGAATGATTTTGTGGAGAGAATTTGTGGATTTGGCTAGGTGTTTTATAATACACTGCTGTGTGAAATTACAAACTCCAAATGGATAGTTGTGCTTTACTTGGATTTTACAAGTGGAAACAATAAAAGATATCTAGTGAAACCAGAAAACCAAATAGGGTAAAACAGCACCAGACTGTCTTCATCTTTCCTTTAGACATTGCATGTTCTGTTTCTGTGAGCAGCAGTTAAAAGGATATTTGGACTGTCCTCTGCCTCCCAGTCGTCTTGCTTTAATGTTGGGAAAAATGTCTCTGATGATCTTCCCAAAGTTGGCAGCGCTCAGAGGGCGATGCTGCAGGTTCTCACAGTATCTCCTACAGCAGAGAGAGGATCAGAGACAGAGGACAGTGAAAAAGTTATAGAAATTCTGATGGAAAAAAAAAAGAACAATCTTGCAGTTTAAGACTACTTTATTACGCTTGTTACAGTGGAACAACATAATTTTTTATGGTTCTAAACTCATCTTTATTCATCTAACGCCAGTGTTTTTATTCATGCTCATCTGAGCCTTCTTTGTATTAATATGATTATGGCGTGTGTGTAATTTCTCACTTGTATGTCTCATAGACGTCTTGTTTGGGCAAACAGGTGTCTGAGTGCTCCTCCAGGTGACTACGGATCCAGTTGCAGGTGTGAAGCTGGTCCGCTGTGTTGAAAGAACTGGCGTCACTGCCACTGTGCAAAAAGGAAAAAAAATAAAAATTCTGCATTAAGTACAAAGCTTTTTTTCCTGCCAAAAATATACTTTATTTTGAAAATGTGGATTTAGGTTTCTTTCCCCAGATTCTGCAAATTTCCTCATATCCAATAAACTTAAATTACAGGCAACTGGATTTTTAAAAAAGCTTGGAGACAGATGAGACTGAAGTACTGTGTTGTGGACTTCTAAAAAAGTTATGACTTTATTTTATGTCCTTTACAAGCTAGTGCAGTTTACATGAAAACTGAGAAAGTTTGAGCGGTTTTACTGACTCATCAGCAAACGTTATTTCTGTTAATATATGAAGAACTATCTTTTTCAAATCTGGTGCAAAATAATGCTGTGCATGATGTTCCTGTTTGTCAAATGTGAACAAAGACACTTATAATCATCTAAACAAAGTTAAAAAGAGGATTGTAGAAAATGTGTGACTATATTAAAGCAGTACAAAGATTTACTTGTTTGGTCTCTTCCTCAGTCACTCTCTTGTATTTTTCTAGCTTCATCTCGCATTACTTTCTATTTCTCTGTGAGCATCTTATAGCCCTCGTCAACCATTGTTAATGTATGACAATAGTACTGTAAGACAACATGCAGTTGTCATGACAGATGACTGTGTGGAAGGTCAAAGTTACTTTGAGTTGCTTTTGCTGAGATAGGGACAGGAGACCACTCGAGCTACATGATGCTCCCTGAAAATGATCAACTTTATTTAAATGATATTTTAACATGTAAAATACTCCTTGATATGGCTTTAAATCATTACGTGCTTGTGTTTGATATGAATCACTCTAACCTCTTTTCTCCAGAAGTGGGTCCAGAGGGCAGCTGGAGGTACAAGTAAAGCTTGTCATTGTCAGAAAAACGTTGAACGTCTTGCTGTCAAGGGAAAGCAGAACAGATCACACTTTAGCATTAAAAGGAAGTTGTTTTTTTTTTTTTTCCTTGCCTCTGTAGATCTTTCAGGCTCCATTTAATTGAGACTTTAAAATTTAGAGTGAGGTCCTTACCAGAATCTGATCCACTTTGGTCTGAACATTCTTACTGCGAGAAAATACAAGAATCAGAAACAAAGATCAAGATTAAAAGGTCTCTCTGTGGTCTTTCAATTCTTAGAGTTTACTCGGCTGACTCATCACAACAAAGGTATATACTTGAAGGTAAAAAAAAAAAGAAAAAAAAAGAACAAAAACCTTCTTCACTCATCTCTAGCCACCTCTCAGCTCAAGTGCGGTCT
>JBAMYA010000003.1:989774-1030213 GCA_037176975.1 Arrhamphus sclerolepis
ACGCTGACTAGAGAAAACAACTCTCTTCGCAACTCTGTTTCATCGTCATTACTTTGCACCACGGATTGATCAATTATCCATTTCCAGGCCATCGAATACTCTGTCAAAGTTGGTAGCTTCACTTAAGACTGGCCACAACAAAACATTTTTACAGTTTTGCAGATTTTCAAAATGCGAGAAACCAAACAGACATGCAAATAATGTACAGTTAAAAAAACACACAAAAACAAATGCATTTAGCAGCTGTGTGGACTGCGGGCCATGTAGCACACCACACAGTAAAAATATTCTCATTATATAAATACCCGTAGTTCCAGTTGGGCTGAAATTTCAGTCAATCACAACTTCTTCGCATCTATCTGGACAGCGCTCAAGAGAATGTAGATGGACGCAAAAGATGGCCATGGTCTTTACCACAAACATCTCTTGCTTTTCCCATCTTGGTCTTTCTCAGTTCTAGTTTAGAAGGAGAAATCATTTTTGTCAAGACTACTTGATTAAATAAATTAATTCCTCCATCAGCTCGTTTTGTGATTGAAAACATGAGCCCTGGTGGTCTTTCTGTGGAACGCAACCATTCACAGAGATCCCAAACGTGGGTTTTTTTGGCAAAAAATGTTCAACATGTTGGATAATAATAATGGTTTGAGATCAGTGCATGTAAAACATATGGATTGTATCCCTCTTTACACACCTTACCTAACAATCAAGATGATCAAGACTTTTCCTGATTGTCAGAAAGCTTGAATTTTGACCAGAAATCTCCATGTTGGGAGAGTTAAATTCTATCTCATTAACTGAATTCAAAACTTAGGATGAAGAGATGGCAGATCAGTCCTTTTATTGAATCATCATTATTATTATCATTATCATTGATAAGTCAGTGCTGAATTCTATTAATTTCTCCCAAACTGCAGATGTTGAGGCTGAAAGAAAGAAGCCAAAGTTGATGAACCAAAAGCATTGATTCTATTAATTTCCACTTGAGGCTACAAAAGCAGGTCAATCTCTACAGAGCACCATGTTCAAATCTCCAGCTGCTCTTGAGGCTGGGCGCAAAAACTATTTTTGTCTCTTCAGATAGTTTCACAATTCATGAGAGCTGCACACAGGAGTGCGTTTTTATGTCACTCACGTGTACCAGACGTTGATACGAGGAACTGTGGTGCAGTTCCATCACACGTGCATTATTTCCAGCTTCAAACCTTAGAGGATAGTAAAGTTTTATTTTTTCCCTCAACATTGTACTATGGCTTCTAAAAATGGACTTCTGCTTCATACATTCTCACCTGCATCCCTCCTCTCAAAGTCACTAATGAGAGGAGAACTGGGAGCATCACGTTCTCAAATGAGCCTGGAAGTGAGACATGAAGCTGAGGCAGAGTTTATGTTTTCCTCACATTTTTTCATTTTATAAAATAGCAATTTACTTAATTTAACTAACTGGTCAGATTAGAAGTATAATGTTCTTTTGTGAAACAGAAAATTTAAGAACACAGATTTTGCTCAGGTAGTGAGTTCACTTCACGTCCAATATGCAGCCGATTTCTATCGATATTTGACACGATGTGATGACCACAGCTCGTCTGAAGTTACAAGGAACATCAGGAGCTGTGGGGAAGGAGGATCACAGTTACAGCATCTGCTCACGAGTGACAGACTGAATCATTTACAAAAAAAAAGCGTAGAGTTACATTTCAGATACAGACTAGTCTTAAGCATTGATGGTTTTGATTCTGCAGTTATGGTTGCACTGGCCATAAAAGGCTCCATCTTCTGGAGAGCACATATATGAAAAGAAATATTATGAAAACAGGCTTTAAAGAAATCTGGTTGTGATATTTGATACCTCTGTCCTATGTACTAGTTATATATTCATATGTAGGGTCAAGCACAGTAATTACTTCATGGACTTGAATGAATATTTCAGAAAACATGAGTAGGGAGAGAAGGCAGACAGAGCTTCATGAGTACAGGAGCTTGAAGTTTTTGACAACAGATGGTGCTGTCCTTGGAGTGTGGGACTGTGGAGGAGGGTCTCTGCACCTGGATATGAAACTGTCAGCTTTGAGTTTATCCATGTTGATCAGTGACAGAGCTCACCTATGCTACCTGCCAAAGCCGCACGTGACATCATCAGCTCAGGTACAAACAACACCCTGATGTAATCACAGTCATCTGTGGAGATTGTAATCAGGCTTCTGTCTATGCTGCAAAAATATCATTTCTATTTGGGGATTAAACAAAATATTCAATTACATTTCAATTACGTTTGCACACACTAGAGGAAATCAACTTAATCCAAGAGACGTAAGACATCAAAACTGGGAAAGCCTAAAAATTGATTATTTTATCCCTTTTATATTGTACTACTCAAATAAATTAAGGATACACTTGATCTTTGTAGTAATAATGTTAAATCAGTTAATCCAGTAGGATATCGAACAGATTATGTTTATGAATGATTTTTTTTTTTTTCCACTGGCTGTTGATATGGCATTTTGTTTTCAATGGATTATAAAATGTACGTCGATAATGATTTCAAATCAATGGTTTTCTGATGTGTGATTTATTCTGTATAGTTTTGTCCGATATGCAGCATACACAGGAAGGTTCATCACAAATGTATCTATTCATCTGTTTTTTGTGTTTTTTTGGATGAAAGTGAAAGTTAAATGTAGTCTGTTTTCTTTGATAAGTTTATTTTAAAAACACGTGACAAATACAGACCTTGAATCTTGAATAATGATTTGGAGTGCACTGGATCTTAAAACAATCATAGTGAATTTAATGAAACTGGAATGCAAATGGCTTGTAATTTCAATGAATTAAAGAGTAACTGAACTTCTATTGAACTTGTTTACACTTGCATTTTATATTGATAGATTTTAAATTAATTAATTATTGATTCTGTTGATATTCTTACCAGATGGCAGATACATTTGGATCTAATCTGGTCTAAATGTGCCAGTTATGGCTCAGTTGCAGCAGTGACAAGTGTTATGTTTGCAGATGTGACCCACAGGCATACATTTCTAGCAGGTAATACACATATGAGGTCGGTGCCATGAACAGGAGAAAATGTGTCTTTTACTTCTTTTTGTTGACAGTAACGTTGAATCAAAAAGAAACAACCATACCCATATGAGCCATTGATGCATATAAATTTGTGTTGTCCTTCATAGCAGCTGTCAAGGTCTCGATACCTGTCAGTGCTGGAAACTAATGAAAATAAAATAAAAATGACACAACCGTAATTTAGACAAAGGGATGAGATGCAATTTCTCACATTAGAGTCTTTGTCCCTTTGCCTTGTGAAAAATAGAAATCTAATTGCCATGCCAACAAGAAAAAGCCTCCCATGGACCTCCTTAAATGATGTAAACTGTCGTCTAGCTCAACATCCTTAACATTAAATAGTAGGTGGCACTGGCAAGAAATCATAACATCACACCCTTGATCGTTGTGTGGCGCTTCTGTGACTACAAATGAACTTTTGCTGATATCTTTCTTATATCTCTTGTTTCAAAATAAACAAAAACTACTTCTTCTCACCATATCATTTCTTTTATAATATTCTACTGCTCTTGGTATCAGTTACATAGATGATGTGTCAGGGCGATATTTGACATTACATCTGTATCCTGAAGACGTCTTGACAACTACATGGCGCTCAGACAAGTTTGTTGTGTGGTGATTAATTTGTGTCGTGACCGATTTATCACATCGGGAAGCTTGAAAGACAATGGAAAAGGCTGCAGAGCTGACAGTTTGCTCCGAGCAGATCCTCGAAGAGCCAAGTACCAAAACCATTCACAGTAATTAACAGACACACAAAGCCACATGTGAGAGCAGACCATGAACAGCGACAAACACAAACACTCTGCACATGTCCTGATCCATCACATAAGAGGCAAAAAGCTGGTAAAGTCAGGGGCACTGATCAGAGCAGGCCTGGAATTTAAGTTTAATTCATTTTAATCCCAATTTTGCTGCAGATGTTAGTTTTCTTGAGCGTAAGTGTGAGCGAGCCCTTTTTGACAGTGTGATCCGATATGTTTTAACCCTGATTCTGCCTCTTTTTAACCAACTTGAAACTGGTGCTGGACTGGTGCTCGAGCCAGTTCAGGGCTGGTTCTGCTTTGGAGCCTTTTAAGAGCTGGTTTACTTTTCTACACACACAAAGCCACGTTGTGACACGAACGTGGCTACAAACAGGACTTACAGTCTATACAAAGTGTCTTGCAATGTTTATGGTTTATGGTGTAAACACAACTTTTATTCAGACACACCAACTGCTGGTTTTAAAACATTAAAAGTTGATCTAAATGCTGCTGTAATGTACCTACTTCACTGCTGTTAAATTTTAAAGCCCATTCTTTTCCCCCATAATCATTACTTTATTCTTTTTAGCTCAACACATATAGTTTTAACATTGAATTTCTGTGTTTTGGTTGGTAAACTAATCCTGCCTGCCACCACAGACGTGACTGGTTCTGGTATGTAGCCCAACAAGGTTTTGGTTCCAGTGTAGCACCAGTGGCTCTGAGTCAGTTCTTTCCTTGCAGGAGGCGGTCTATAAGGAAAAAGCTGATTCTAACTCTGGCACGAGCTCCGAAACGGCACTGGAACTGCTTTGGTGGAAGAACCCTGATAACAGAGCACAAGAGGGGTCGAGACACAAGACGGTGATGGGTGTAGGTTGGATGCTGGTGCACGTGGTGTTTGGGTGGAGTATGTAGATGAAGGGTGGACAGGAGATGATGTCATTCAGCGCCTCATATCTTCTACCCTCCTTCGGTATATTTCCCTTTGACAATGAGTATGCGGACAAATCAATCGCTGACACGTGTTAAATTTCGTGTTCTAATGTTTGCTGCTCAAAAGAAAGAATCAGAGAACAGAATTACATGTCAATTCAACATTTATTTTATCATGCAGAATGCTTTTAGACCGAAGGTCCACTCCTCTGATACCACTGAAGGATACCAGTGATGGACAAAGAGGTCTTTATACCTAAAAGGAGGGGTTCTGTGTGGGGGTCCCTGCCTTCTCTGATGAAGCCAAATGCTGGGAAGACACCTAAAACCTGGCACAACTTGAGTTATCTGTTCCTGTTCATTGCTTTACCTAAACTAAGAAGGACCCAAGACCTTAATTGTCATAAACTGTCAGGACTTTGAAAAATACCGTCAGTGTTTTTCTTCAGTTTCTCACATGGGTGAAAAGAGAATGCAAACTTTCAATGAAAGAAATGCAACATACCACATTTCAAATTTAAAAAAAAAAAAGTTTTTCTTTCAAATTATTTCTAAAACCAAACCATGTGTCTCTGTGTAGCAGAAACTGTCCCTGTTGCCCACATGAGCTGGTCAGTTTCTTCATCCGTCCAATCACAAACTGAACACCACTTTCTCTTCTCTTAGGCTATTTTGTAAGAAACAACTTTTTTCTGTTTTTTTTTTTTTTTTTGCACAAGCTTGCACCTCATCAAGCTTACACACTTCCTGGTGTAGCTGACATAGGAATTTTCTTGTGACATGCTCCCTCCATATAGTCTAGCTTTTACTGTTACATGGTGTACCCTTTAAATTAGGTTTTCTGTTTAAATCCACAATGGACATGTTGAACTAGTAAAGGGAAAAAAGAAGAAACATCTTCAGCTCTTCTTTATTAATGTGCAAGGCTTGCTGTGTTTTAACTCGACATATGCAAAAGATTTCAGACATCGTCTGAAATACCTCCAGTTGTGTAAAATCCTGCACTGCTGCGCTGCAAAACAGATTAAAAAAAAAAAACAACATAAAAAACTGCATTTAAATTTATGATCCCCTAAATAAACTCTGGAGCTTCCATATTCCAATTTCTGCTTGGAATATAAAATGAGCTTCTGCTGCTGAGATAGAGGTAAACACTGCATGTATACTGTACACACATCCACACCTGCTGCACTGTGCCAAGAGACAAATCGTAATAGCAATGCATTTATATCTGACACAGAAATGTGCAGCGTAGCTTTAAATATCACCACATGCACGTGCTCCTTGTGCACATGTGCACATTTTTATAGACCAGAACCCACACATAAAATACACATCTATTGTTGGATTATTGGGCTGCTGGGAGACGAAAGATGGTTGCCTGGCAACCCTGTCTGCATGTGAGGCGGTGCATTCGCTTGGAAGAGGCCGGCTTGTTTGGGTGGAGTGATACAGACAGAGGGAGGAAGAGGGGGAATCCTGACTCCACGCCAGCTAAAAATCAAGCACATAAGCTGAGATCATGTACTGATGCGCATGAAACATGTAGAGGATCTTAATACGGCGGCACGAAATCACCAAGCTCAGAAGGTGGTCAGATTAACGAAAATCATTCATTTTATAGCAGGGAAACCATCTGTTTGTCACTGACATCTGGGAAGGCAGTCTGCTAAAAATAATTTAAAAAAACATCTCTTTTCTGGTGCAGAAAAAGAAAAAAAACATCCATTTAAAGACAAAAATGGAATAAATTTTAAATCTAACATTTCATTGAGTTGCAATGAAGGCCTGCTGTCAGGCTGTGGAGCAGTTTAGTTGCAGTTGACCAAACTGCTTGAGTGCATGTGATGATGGTGAGACAAGTTGATTTGAATCGTTTCGTAATCAACTGAGGAAACTGCAGAAACTGGCCCGCTTGGTAGCACTGTATTTCCTTCAACGTATTTCTGGTCACGACTACTTCTTTGTTGTTTCCAAGCAAGGTAGTACCACCTCACAGACATTTCCTTTAATCTTCTGGAAACTGTGCCAGAAAAAAACATGTGAATTTTTTTCTCATTTAAATATTTCACTGATTTTGTGAGGGGAAAAAAACTAAATAAATAAAGATGTAATCTTGAGTCATGGCTACTTTATCAGTAGTTGGTTGCCTTGATTCAAGCTCGAGAGTGTCTGTCACCAGGATAACTATTTCATTTAAAATAAAATCTACAGCACAGCAACTGTCAAGATCCTCTTTAAGAAATCTCAAATTAAAATTTTTATTAAATCTTTTGTAATAAATCTTAATTGGTTTTAAATGTTGTGCCTTCCAAACAAAGTCAAGTTATCGTTAATGGAGTAGCTACATTGTACATGTACAAGATTTTATTAGAGCTTCTGCATTCTCCCCGCCCAGACTTTCTCTGTGAAGCTGCCCCCATGAGAGACACAACATCAGTATTTATTGGCACTAAAGCTCCTGTTCTAATTAAAACAGAACAAAGCTAATGGAGGGCTGGAGAACAACAGAGGCAGCAAACAGTGAGGCAGAGGAATTGTTGTGCTAATAGAGGATACGGGACAGAATTACCCAGGGCTTATATATGTGATAAAAAGTGGAACCCTCTGTGCTGAGAGGGAGGTGTGTGTTTTTGTGCTAAGGAAGGGGGTGGGGGGGGTCTGTGTTGGGCCTGAGTGGGGATTTGAATAGGTTGAGGTATGTGTGGGAAACCAAAGCACTCACAACACCCGCTGAATCTACAACAACAAGAGAACTGGACTCAGCACATGGAAACAGCCGTCCTGGCCTCATAACCCTGCAGGTTATCACGTTCATATCCAACCGTTCAAAGGTTTTTTCCTTCGATTCACATTAACTAAACCAACAAAGTCTAGATAACAGAAGAATGCAACAGAGGACAACGGTATAATAGATTAATGTTTAAGCTGGTTTGGATATATTTACTGGAAAAATATGACAGTTTGTAGCTCCATCAAAATTACAAAAGTGCTGCTCCAAACAACCATTATATTTGCTTTCATTGCAAAAATTAAAGCCTTGATAGTCTTGTGTATGCATAATTCTCAATCTAACTGAAAATATTGTGTGTTGATGGAAAACTCTGGCTTTAACCTCAAAGAAACGCAAAAAAGCTGATTTTTCTCGGCATGATTTCCGACTGTCCTGGGGCTAAGGATTAAATGATGTTGTCCTTGTTATAGTACCAATCTATAATTAATTTGAAGGCTGTTTAACATGCATTATATCAGCATCTGTGTCTACTAACTTTTAAACCCAAATTCAATCATTTTCCTAATTCCGAATCCATTATTTCAGTGCCTAAACTTAACCACAAAACTGGGTTTCTTGGTAGATTCATAGTTTGAATTCACAATGCAATTTGACACTTCCATAAACTCCCAAAACCATAAGATGTCACCAAAATCTGTCATTAATCAGTCCTTTCATTTCTGTTTTGGTATGAGATCCATCAAGCCCCAAAGCAATAATTCTGCAACACCTTCACCCATGAAAATCAATTCAGGGTACCACAACAATGAATGTCATGAATGCATTTGATGTTAAAAACAGCAGATTGAACTGAAATGTTTGCTGCATTGTGTTATGCTTCAGCCTCCATGGATCATATTTCAGTGTTGATGGCAAAGTATGATAAAGCTTCCACTTTTCTTTATCTCTCTTCTGATAAGATGTTGGGTTTTAAAATATGAGGCTTAAAAAAACACAACAACAACAAAAGAAAAACAAAAAACATGAGAAGTGGTAATCCAAAATATAATTTTTCCTGCAATCAACTTTTCTGGATATGCCTAGAACATGTTCGACCCCCCCTAGATATCCAGACATCTCATAAAATGTTGTCTGTGAAGTCTCAAATGTCTTTGGAAAATTTCATGACTGCAGAACACGTGTGGAAATAGAGCCAATCAGTGCAGTCAAAGTTAGAAAAATATAATAATTATTGCTTCATACTGACTGAAGTCATAATTTTAAAATGCAGTTTCATTTGACTTATCATAGTCCAACTAACACCCAGATAATGTGGTGTCAAGCTAAAGGCTGATTTACATTTCTGAACAGCAGATTTACACGTAGGCTAGGCTAGCCCATACGCCGTCTCTGGAATATAGACTTCTACGTAATTGTTTGCATCACTCTATAATTAAACCATCAACAACTAGATGCCCATGATGGGCTGCAGCTAAGAGTGCCAAGTTTGCTTTTGTTTGCTTCCAGTAAGTAGCTCAGTGTAGCTTTGAAGTATAAATCAGCCTTAATCCTTAAATGTTTGAAATACTACTTTGAAATGTACCTAAATGATCTCGATGCTCTGCACATGGTCCACATTTCCTTTGATTCAGATGTATTAGACGAAGCCGGCACAGAGTAATACTAAAGGAAACAAAGGTAACAGGTGAACTGGTGAAGTCCAACACTAACAAGTTGAAAGTGAGCACTGCTGCCACCTAGCATGGCATGTTGGTCGGTAAATACATCCTCTTCTACTGCTTGTATTCTGGGTCAAGGGGAGGAGTCCAGTTAAACAGCCTGCTCAAGCCTTACGCTGCTTTCCATTTACCTCGGAAGTCGAAGTTTGGAATGACGTCACAGCCGAATTAACAGCATTCCAGTTACAAAGTCAGAAAAAAGTTGCCAACCGCCATTAAACAGAAAGTAAAAAGGCGGAAAACAAGATAGCAATGTCTACAAAAGCTATTCTCATGCTTGCTTTGTCCAAATATAAGCAACTATGTGGCTATTGTTAGCGGATATCGTTAGCCATTGTTAGCATGGCCTGCACTGTAGTTGACACGTACCACATTAAAAAATGTAAATAACACTATAGCAGCATTTTCATATGTCGAACAATGCTATGTATGTGGTTTAGTGCCACAAACACTAGTCAGAAGTGTTGATAAATGGAATATTACAGTTGCTTCTACTGTTTACACTGTGCGCAGCCATCTACGATTGTCAACTTGGGGGTGGTAAGGATTCTCCAACTTTCCGACTCGGAATTCCGACTTCAGTGAGCGTACAAGTTGAAATTTCCCACTTGGATCTCAGAAATCCCGACTTCCCGGTACAATTGGAATGCACCATTATTCTGACTAAACTGTGCATGTTAATATAGTGAGGATATTGATAGTTGAGCTTTCCAAAACTATTCAAACATATCTAAGCTAACTTTAATTCACCTGTTTCTCTTGTTTGTTCTCGTCTCAGACACAGAATCATGATTTTCAAGACGTCCCAGAGTGTTCAGAATCTGTAGCAATTGTATGTGGTATAAAACCACAAAAGGTATGCTTTCTGAAAACACGAAGGGCTTAAGGTATTTATCTATATCCTCATTCACATGGCAAACATTCATAGCTGTTTTAAAACAGATTTGTAGGAAATATGATCAAATTTCTCTGAAAACCAAACAAAGTGAAATGGCCCCCACTGTTAATACCTCAGAGGCTGTCAGGCACAGTGAGATCCAGCTGGTTCCTTCAGGCAGGTACACATAAGCCCAGTGTTTGCACACCTGGAGAGCTTGTTGGTTTAGAGATAAACGTGTAGAGACATGCTGGGATATTGTAGAAACCCCAGTGTTTGGACTCTCACTGAATGCCTTCACACTTCTGACCAAAATCTTACAAGGAAGTGTTGAAACATGTTGACTGACACTTAAAAACAAATACATTAAACACACATGAAATACTGAAATATGACTTGCGGAACAGATTTAATACATGTCTAAGACTTTGTATACAGTAGATCCATGACCACACCTCCAAAGTCACGTTCTCTAGATACTTGTATATTTGCAGTTTTGATGCACATAGTTACCTCATAGTATCAAGTTAAATTTTCCTCATCTGAGAAAAGCTGTCCCAGCAGCTCTACCACCAGAGCTTCATCTCTGTAAACAGATTGTTTCATCATGTGATGACTTATTTTAAAAATAATGACACACTTTGTGGTAACCAGACATCTGAATTCTTACATCTTTAATCTTTCATCACATTATTTGAAGTACTATTTTTTTTTCTTAAATGACCACCCCTCCCTAAGGCCCTCTACATGGGGAGAGAAAAGATGAGCAACAAGTGAAAGATTTGGTGAAAGGCAGCAGTCAGCTCTGCTCCTCATGTGTGACACAGTTCAAGCAGCCAAGTGGTGGGATTTCCAGCGTTGCAGCTGCTCAGTATCCCCAGGAGGCTGTAGGGAGTTTGGAAGGAAATCAAACATCACTGCAGAACACCGACCCTCCCCCAAATCCATCAAGCGGTTTCTGCCTGTCTCCCTGCCATCAACCCCCCTGACCTCTGTCTCCATTCAGGCCTCTCTCCCTACTCCCCTACTGTAATCCACAGCAGTAATGTTTTAGGTTACCGTGGAGTTTGGTTTCATGTCACTGATTCTTTTTGGTTCAGATTATATTTAAGACCATTTTCGTCTTTAAAGTACTGCAGCAACAAATCCCTTGTTCGGCTGACTGAGGGAAGTATAGACAGATATGATTAAGGAGTTATTTTGTGTATAAAAGTGTGCTTGAAATAAAGGTAATAAACTTTAGAAGCCCATTTTTTTTTACATATTTCCTTGTTCAGCGAATCAAAGAATTTATGTAAATTTGTAAAAGCAGATAAAAATCACAGCGCCGTTTCTGTGGAAGTGTTATTAAAACCCATATTATGAGAAAACCTCTTTAATGTATTTCTCCACTATGTATGAACAAAATTATTATGGATGTTTTTGATCATGATTTCTTGTGTTCTTTTCTTTGATGCTTTTGTTCTGTAGTCTGTTGCTTTCCTCTTCTTGCCATCCCCGATTGCTCCCACCTGTGTCCAGGTGTCTCTTTGTCATCTTGCCTCTCCTCCCTCCCCTGCCAGTCTGTTTGCTGTACTTCTCTGTTGAATGTTTCCCCTGTTGCATCAAGCTTCTCCATGCTGCACTACAGTCTACAACCACTCTCCTCCCCTCGGCACTTTGGATTCTGGTTCTACTTTGGTTCCTTTGTTAATAAAACATATGTACTTTTTTGTGCTCTTCTTCAGCATCTCCATATTGGCCAGTTATGGATACAGAAGAAGAAGAGTGGTTGTGTATTACCCTTTTTAGTTTTTTTCAGACAGGCGGAAGAAGGGGTGGTCCTGAAGAGTCCTATCTCTGCTGGGATCCTGGAAGGTTAGGGTTGTCCTTTCAGCCACTGTCGACACATTGTGCAGGTTTTCACAAGGATAGCCTCAGTCCACATCTTTGTTGCTAATGTAGCCAATGCAAAGGTCTTCACTGCAGCCTGTTCCTAAGTTCCCGTTCCTCATATGGGTCTTTGTCTGAGTGGGTCTAGGGGACCTCTCCCCCGGTTGCAGCTGTAAGCCAGCTCCTGGCCGAAACCTGAAAAATGTCTAGTTCTAGATCTGGATCAACTCAGACTGTGCTTCCAGTTCTAGTCTCTGATCTAGACTCTGCTCTTGTTTTTGACCCAGACACCACTTCGGTTCCTGTTCCTCTGTCCCTGTTCCAGTGCATGATCCTGACCCCGCTTTAGTGTCAGACTCCTTTCTTTTCTCTGTTGAAGTGGCTGATGTTAGGCAGAACCCCAGGCTCTCCCGTCCACCTCCATTCTGCATTGTTCCCCCTTTTTTTTGAAAAAGTTCTGTCATGTTCTTCCCCTCCATCTTCCTGGTTGTGTTTGAGTTGTTTGTTGTTTTTTTCCCCCTGAACATTCTAGGAGAAATTAATTTGACCATAAGATACAGGATGCAAAAAGTTCTTCTATCTGGTTAAGCCCCACCAACTGACCAAGCTGAGTAGCTTTGGCATGATTACAACCTCCACTTAATCAAAATTCTATCCCTTTTCCTGCCACTTCCTTGAAAAACCTTCTGTAATTCCGATAGAGGACTCAAAAAATTGTTTTGAGGATCATGATAAGGACTTCATGTGGTTGACTTGACCTTTGATTTCCCCTGATCGTAATCTGAGTATGTGGGGGGATTTACCGTGAAACAAATCCAATCCTCAAAGATCCCACCTCAGTTTCCAGGGCTTATGGGCTCCGCTACTGATACAGCAACACACATTCAGAGGTCTCGTGGTTCATGTATAGATGGAGCTGCTTTGCAATCACTCGGTTGGCCAGTGCAGCATTCTGTAAGTTTCTTATTCTTGTGTCTGTTCAGGTTGTATCTATTAAGCTTTCACAGAGCTATGCACGCACTGTCTGAAATTTTAAATTGTATCAAACCAGTATTTGACATGATTAACAACTTCCTTTTATATGTGTGGAATACCGAGTCCGTGTCTGACATGCGAGGCATCCTGGGACAGCAGAGATGGTCTCAGCAGAGAAGATGTGCGATTGGTGGCGACAGGGTGTTTGGTGTGGAAGAAAATGTGGGCTGGCAGCACTAATAATGACTTTTTTTCATCTAACTGCTCTGTTCTTCACTCTGCAGAGTGCTTATTACAGAGACGTCCTCAGCAGCCAGCGACAGCATTTTTTAAATTGACATTTTCGCAATACAAGAGAATCAATTTCGTTCAGTAATGAGGAGTAACGAGGCCACCATGAATAACTTAGGCCATGACATTTTCCTTCTCGTATGTGCTAAGAGATTTAACTAATCTTCATTAATGTTTTTTTTTCTTTTTTAAATAGTAAATGGCACATTACTATAAGTCAAAACTTTGGCTGTTGTCCTACGTGCAGTCATGGGGAGCCATTTCTAAGTGTTGCCAAGAATGAGGGCCATAGAGGAGAAAAAATTCTCGATTTAAAACAACTCGTATCTTGTATTTAATAGTAGATTGAGACACTATATAGTGGATTTTTACACCAGTTAAGAAAATGCAGATGAAAATAACTGATGCTCTCAGTGTGCCATGCTAAAAACCACAAGACAGCAGTCACATTTTCTTCAGGTTTGACATGTTTTAAGATGATTAAAACAAATCTTCTCTGGAACTGGTAGTTTAGGTTGCTCATCTGGCTGTCCAAACTGAGAGGCCTGGGACTTCAGTCTACTCAAGTTCTCCACACAAACCTGCTTTTGGCTTTACATGTGATTCCATCTAAGAGTCAGTTTGGATAAATGTGATCTTCTCACTGTGCTGTCAGATGACCTCATTTTAACGCACTTGTTAAAGACCAAAGTTAAATGTCTGGAAGTTAATACAGTCTCATTTTGTCTAATTATACTGTGCTATAAGAAAGTTTGCTTTTCAATGGCTGTCTGAAGTACTGAGGATCATCTTTGAGAAGAAAACCTTCATGGTTCCAGAACAGTCTTTGTGAAGTGGTTTGGAGCCAGATTGTGGATCGTGAAAAACTGAGATAAAAAGGGATGAGCAGAAGAAAACCAAAAAATGTGTCCTTATTAGTGTCTCGCTGGCTTTATCAAGAGGATTGGATCACTTCTGTGTCATAGGAGCTGTCTGTCTGTACCAGCAAAAGAACATGTGTTTTCACTTCTTCCCTCTTTGTTCTTCCCCAGATGTGGACAATTTTTCTGGTAGCAGAAGTGACTGTAGGGTGGAAACAGCAGAGTACACAGTGCTCTTATTTTGAAATGGAAATTAGATTGCATGATAGATTATTACCCACAACCTTCGTTGTGTAGTTGTGGCCAGAGCAAACCGACTCGGAAAATCACAACTGACATCGGTTCTGCTGACGCTCAGTTTGTTCATTATCTGATGAAAAGCAGGTGACAAAAACAACCAGAGTTTCATTCTTATATACATTTAAAAAGAGAGAAAAAAAAAACTCCCTGAAGGAGAATGAAACGTTCCCATTTGTCAGTGTCAAACTTCTCAACACGACATAGGCCAGAGAGCTTTGTGTCTCAACTCCTTCACAACACAAGACTACGGTACATTTTGCAATGTATGCTTTCAATTCTGAGTTGATGCTTTATTTTTCGTTTGTGAGTCAGAGGTATTTGATTTTTCTTCTACTTGTCGTGGCCATAAAACATGAATTAATAATACATAGGTCTTAAGTGAAATGCATCTCTGACAGCAGAAATAGCTCTTGTTCTAATTGGAAAAGCTTATGGTTTATGCTTCCTGACAATTTCAAGCATCCGAAGTATTCTTGCAATTACTCTCCTTGTTATTTAGGTCTGAAATCAAATACGATTAGAGCTCAGCTGTAAACCCTCTCATCAGTCTATCTATAGGATGCAAGGAATATTTCAGGCATTCAAAGGCTTGCAAGCAGCCCTGGCCTCCTGAGTATGTGCTTGTCCCTCATTTTCATGACCTCTGCACTTCCACACAAAATCAAAACATCAGACGACAGCTGACAACAGATATCCATCACTGACACGCCTGCTTGGTTGCATCCTTGTGGAGATTTCCCGCTGTTCAGAGGGTGATGGCCAGTGATTTCTGAAGGTAAGAACAGCGAGAAAACCCACGAGGGCTTCCATCGAAAACCAAGAGCCTGCTTTGCTGCCTACTAGCCATTGTTTCATCACTTCTTTTTGCAATTTAGATGGGCTCTCATTTGCAGGGTGATTCCCAGGACACAGAAGCAGGCTAGTCCTGGATTAGGTATTAGAGCCAGCAGATCTCCATTATCTAGTTCATGATGAGCTTCTCAGGGGAATCAGTTGCATTTGCCTAGCCACACAGAGATGTCATTTTAAAAAGCTAAAAATAAAAATGTAATCTCAAATCTCAACAACGTCTGAGGACATTTCTGTGGTAGCAGTTCAAGTACCATTTTTTTTTAAATAAAAAAACAAACAAATTTCTGGTCAAAAATAGTCATAACTGGGATTTCTCTTAAGCACAGTGAGGTAAGAGCCTCCCATTGGAAATGGGAATGTATGCAACTGGATAAGATTATTAACTTCTCATTTCTTAAACAACCATCAGAGGACACATTCTGTGGTTGTGGAAACATTTCAGAGGGATCAAATCACTGGACTACATCAAGGAAACAACATGACTAAGTAGATAAGTAGATTGCTGGAACAACTAAAATTGGGTAAAAACTTGTCTAAGGCGTCGTTATACAAGTCAACCATCATCTTCCAGGAAGAAATGTGGTCAGAAAAAAGCCTGAATGACTGTGAATATGCTTGATCACATGCATGATGCAAGGACAGCTCACGGTTTTAGAACTAAACAGCTGCGTTGCCCTAAAGGTTTATGGGGGAAAAAGGCTTGAATTTTCAAGGGAACATTCAGATTGGATTCTGGACTGAATCCAATCTGCACCCCAGCTAATGTGGAGAATAAAACCGTTGCAGTTGGGCAGGCCTACTGCCATTAGCCTGCAATACGTAAGGTGATTGACTGTAGGTCCCATTATACTTCGTCTTGTTAGGGTCTTGAAATGATCTGCTGTGCCTTCTTCAACAGAGTCACCTGTGAAGATGCCACATCCACAGCCAGACCTCTTATGTTAAATGTTGTTTTGGTGGCGACATCATAAATGACTGCTGTGTTGAGCTAAGGCTTGGTTAGTTCAAGCTGTCTGCTAGTTATCAAAGCTTCAACCTTGGAACCTTCCAGACAAACCCACAGCCAGTCACTAACCTGATAAGAGGGGCAGGTCAGGAATTCACCTCCATGCCATCTCCCTTGAATTCCCTGGATGTGGAGGATAGAAGGGTGAAAATGGCCAACTGTGCCTCAGGAGCATCACTCTGCCTCAGGTAACCCAATGACAAGGACTACTTGATTGGAACAGAGGCTGAGGAATTGGGAAAAATCTGACATAGGTCTTCTCTAAGAACCTCAGAGCCACACTCCCCCTTCTTCTGAAATATTCATGTTTTTTTGTTTGGTCTAAGGACTTTCAGGAACCACCATATTGCCATCAATTCATATAAAAAGCAAACAAGCAGGCAAGATGAAGAGCACAGAACCACAACAATCTACTTGTGTGAATGAGATCATCTCACAGAGGAAAAAAAGGTGCTGTCAACCTCTATTAAAAAAAGGAGGAAAAAAAGATCAGGTTATGGGTGTGCAAATGGACAGTACCTTGAACATCAAACAGACATCCAGGCAGTGGATTTGCTTTTTTTCCCCTGGTGCAAACCTATAGACTAAACATGGAGGGGTACGAGGTAAAAAGCTGTTGGTAGACAGGGTGCGTCAGAGAAACAACATATGGAGAAGAATATAACTGTAAGAAAGGAATTTAATGTAGAAAAGAAAAACAGAACAAACTAGTTTTGTTCTTATGTTGAGGAAAAAGAATGAGAAATTGCTTTCCTTATGAGCCAAATATTACTTAAAGTAGTTTCAGTTTCAGGTCTGTGTTGTTGCAGTGATGTGCAGTGGAATCTAATTTTGCGTGAACTTATTTAAAAGATGTGAATCCTGAGGTTTCAGGAGTTCTGTAATGGTTTCTGAAAATAGCACTGGTGGAATAAACTTTCAACAAAATCTGTACATGTGTGCAGTTGCACTGTAACTTCAAAGCTTCCTGTAACAGAGTTATAAAACATAAAACATGCATTTTACCAAAAGCAGAACTTCAAAATACATTCCATAAATTTTGAACTGGGGAACATCAGTTCCCAGTCCTATTTTTTCTTGGCTGTACCAATGCAGTAAATATACAGGAATGGGCTGCAGTGATGCAGAGACGTGTTTTGCATTTTACCAATGCTGACCCATTCAAAATGTCAAACACTACATCCCCAAACTCTTCTCACCAGCTGAAAGAATCTGGACCAGGTCTAAGCTACTCTTGATAATTTGTTGCAGCTGTTTCCAAGTTTGTGTTGAAGCAGTGCTTTACTCTCGTTTTGCGGCAGCTCCTTCCAGTAAGCACAGCAGATGTGAGAAGCAGGAAGCGATGAGCTGTTGCGCGTGGGCTGCCACAGTCATTTCTCAAGAACAGGCCTAGTTTCCCTTTTCAGACGGCTTATCTCTCTGACAGCTCGTAACTTCCCAATAGCTCAAACATGCCCTCGGACCCAAAATGTTCTGATGATATAAATACTTAGAGCTCTTTTCAAGGGAATTTCAAGTCACATCCCTGCATGTTCAAACCACAAAAAGCAGGGCTCAGTCTTGGTGGATGAACAAGTCAGGACTGGTGTTTGATCAAGCGCGCGTGTAGACACCCCTCAAGTGACGTGGCTTCAGCCTCAAATATCTCTCCTCTGCGTCATCGCTTTCCACCTTCCTGCAGTAAACAGAAGTTTTGCAACCAATAATTTCCCCATAATATCATCAATAAAACAAGAGCTGTAAGAAAAGAGAAAAACGGGTATTTTGCTGTGATGGAAGAGAATTGCAAAACCAAACTTCCAGATGGTGATGGACTCTCTCAGGTGGTGTGAACTCTGCTGTCATAAAAGGAGCGTAGCGTTTGCAGTCTCATGTGAGGGGTTTGATATGGTTCATGCAGGGGCTGAAACAAACACTACTTCAATACATTATTTAACAGGCCCTTCACTTAGTTCTCCTGCTGTCTTTTGGAAAAGTGGGATTTATAGTTTAATCTCTGTATCTGCTGTATGTTTACATGGTTATAAAAGCTGAATATCATATAAATATAGTGATTACAAAAGCCTATAAAGAGGCATTTCAAAGTTGGCTTTTTTTCTGAACTTTTTTTTTTAATTAATAAAATAGTGGATAAATTGGGATGTACACACACATACACACACACGTTTGTCTGAAGTGAATAGGAAACACGATGTTAAACACTTTTTAGAACCTGGGCAAAAATAAAAAGGTACTACATATATATAAATACCATTTCAAACTAATAATGACAACTTGTTTGCATTCGTTAGTGTCATATAACATGCTTAATGATGACAGAAGTCTTCCTTTAATGCATTCACTACAAATCTAATGCTTGCAACGAGAAGCAGTCGCTCACGTCTGGTTTAGACTGGGAGTGGATTTACATCCTCCAGCTGGAGACACCACCTCCCTCCCCCGAGCTCTCCTGACCCCTCCATAGCCACAACACAAAGGGAGGGGGGGTGCTCTCTTATCTCAGGCCTATGCCTGAATTGTAATACTTTCCTGGGAAACCTCAACTCCTGCGGGAATGGACAACAGATCCTTTGTATTTTTGTTCTTCCCTGGTTTAGCCCTTTCAGCTCACCTCCTTGTCATGTCAGGCCCACAGGGACCACTACCAATAACTGACAGTGACCACCACCACCATTCACTGACCACCCTCCTCCTCTTTGTCCTCCTCTTTTTTTTCTCTCTCTCTGTCGAAGAATTTCTTTCCCCCAACTGTAAGGGACTCGGATTGACAGGCAAATGACTGAATGAGTGTATTTCAAACTGAACCATCCTCTGTCGTTTTTCCCCTCTTCTCTTGTTGGGGAAACAAAAGCAGCTCCACCTGTCCCAGTTTTTACAATGGTAGAACGAGGCGACCTCTTCACTAGAGATGCTTGTTCAGCAGGACTGCTGTAATACAAGCTGCCCCAGATTTAACCGACCCCTAAACTCACTGTCCACAAGAAAGAACGCAGGTTTGACACACGTGAGCCCATAAAGAAACCCATCTAGGAGTCAACAGCTGAACTCCAGCTTGTGCAGTCACTTAACAAGAGGGTTTGGATAATCTACTTCTTAAAAGATAAATTCAAAGATGGACCAACAGTACTCTTAACATTATCCAAGATAACACTGAAGTCCAACATAGACCCTAAAGCTTGAATCATCTAAGGGAATAAGGTCTACATGAGTCCCAGCATATGAGAAAGGATTTGAAACCAAACAAACTTCTGAGTTTGTTGAGTACTTGACCTTTAACAAAGTGAACATGGATTTCTGTTGGCACAATAAATGACTTGAAGTGAGTTTTGGTACAAGGTGAGGTATGTTAATCGCTAAGGAATGGAATTTCACACAGATATTCATGATCAGCATCTGATTCATGATGACTTCAGCAGTTCTTTGGCTCATTTGCATGACTTCAACATTCACATTTTATGGGTTTTTATTGGCAATGCCAGTGTAATTATAACAAATGCTTATGCTTTCAATTTTGAGATACTGAAGCTGGTTTCAAACCATGTGATTTTCAGTCAGTTGACTGTTGGTCTGTTCAGATCATAGGACTCACTGATCGGCAGTCTTAGAGTAATTTCCCTGTTCAAATTATGTGACTGGTTAGTGACCAGAGGCAGTACATAACAATCTCCAGGATCAGAGAGTGACTCAGTTGCCTGACTGGTGCGTGAAACCACATTTTATTAACAAAACACAGGAAATGAATGCACAGTTCCTTCAAATGGACCGTGGGAGGAAACAGGCATAGCAAAGCTGTATGTGCTGTGATTTGTTTAGAACACAGACAAGAATATGGGAAAAAAAACCCAACATGCATAAGTAAATGAACGGATTTGCAGGAATGTTACAGAGGGTGTCTATAATAAAGATGAGTAAAAATCTTCGATAATCGGAAAAAGTAGCCTTAGATCCCTGATTTCTTCTTTGGGATTCCTTCCCTCTCTGTGTCCTCTCCCAGTGTCTTCCTCTCTCACTCACTGTAACTTGAACAGGGATTTCCTTGAAGGCTTTGATATTTGGGTTGTTTTATATCTGTCGGCTATTGGCAATGGCTCTGCAACAACAGCGCCTGGACCAGACAGCAACTGTGGGAGGACCCTGAATTAGTCTTCTGAGCGGCTGGGGAGAGTATTCCAGCTCCTGTTCCACATCTCCTTGACCTGGAGCACAGTCCCCCAGATGTGAAAGCATTCAAACATAATTCCCATGAAAACAAAGGTCCTAAACAACCTCACACCTGTGGCTTTCACCTTCATCACCACGGTGATGAAGACCTTGGAGAGGGTCATAAAAACTCACATCACTAAGAGGATTGTCCCCCTCATTGACCCACTCCAGTTTGCATACCAGGCAGGCAGAGGGGTAGAGGATGCAAAAGTATTCATTATTGGACATACATGTGCCTTCAATTGTCCTTGGAGGATAAATAAAGCGTTCTTGACTTGACTGGAATGTTGATGAGCGTCTTTGAGTCTTTGAGTTGTTCACACTTAAGGACTGAGTCCCTACTCCTGGCTGTGGCGGAGTGGAGCTCTACTGTAGACCAGAAACATGTGAGCTCTGCTCTACAGAGCACCTTTTCCTGATATGGTCCTTCAACCCGAACCACTTGAGAGTGGAGGTCACGTGTTTCTAGTCTCGAGTTCAGCTCCACTTTTTCTACATTCTGCAGTTAGATTCTTTTGAATTTGTTGTGTCTGTTTCATCAGCACTGTGACAGAAAGAGCCCTAAAATGTTAAACTAGACAAAGAACTTGAAGGTTTTTATATAGTATCAAGTTAACATAAGCACAGTAGCCGTGTCCATATAATTAGCAAGCACTTTTATTTGCAAATTTAAATTGTTGCTGTGTATAAAAATGTACTTCATATACATTTCTATAAATGATTAAGCATTGTTCAATACTTTCATAAAAGGTAACAGATAAATATATATAATATTAACACATACAAAACCTGTCTTACTTTTTTGTAATTATTAAAAGTATGTAATTATAATGTACTTGTAATAAGCATGTATAAAAACACATTTCTTCCTTTTGTTCTAGGCCTCCCTATTCTCTTAATCTGTGCCAATTACAGAGTAAATTTATGAACAGTCCAAAAGCATCACTCAGGAGAACACGAGTATTATTCATTTCAACAAGAAAAGTTTTCTCTGGCAAAGAGTCCATGGCGATAGCGAGCACATAAAAGCTGCGCTGTATCAGATGGCTCTTGTGGCTTTGAAGGGTCATCACCCTGTTAAAGCTTCTCATATTTTATTGCTCTCCTTCTCCTCCATCACCTCAGGTTATTTTTAGAGCACACAGAAATTCTCCATTTGGGTCATTGCTGTTTGGTGCTTCTGCAAAGGCTTTTTGCTCTCAGGCTGTAGGCATCGCAAGAATGTTATTGGTCCTCAAAAAGTTCTCCCACTTACCTGATGGGCCACCGGAGCGTGACTCGAATGCAACGTTATTCCAAAGCCCAGAAGAATAGTGAGGAAGAAACATGTCAACAGCTACTATGTAGCATTTATGTTTTTATGGTGATAAATTAACATTTTGACTTGACTCAAATGGCAAAAACTGAAGAGTTCTTCAGCAGACGATCTAAGATTTAGATCCATGCAATTTTGATGCCTTGTTCATGTACATTTGAACCTGTGAAAGTGCAATGTTATAACAGTGTGTGTTGTACCTTCAGGTTAGTTTGCTGCATAAAAAAAAACAATGAACCATTGATCTGATGTTCTGTATCAAAAATTACTCTGCATGAATGATGATTATGTCAGTTAGGTTGTCGGATGTACCTCCCATAGGTCCATTGGTTCGTTACTTCATGAGATACAACCTTAGAAATTAGTTACTTTTCTCTGTTCTGTGACACAAAAAGGCAAGTCTGAGTGATGCAGAGTTGAAAACCAGCAGTAGTTTAACTGTTTTTAATCAGGCATGTGTGAAACCTTTCATTAAGACCCCCAGGAACTTGTGCAATAAGGTCATAATACGTCTCCTATAATGTTCCTGCAGCTGCTTTTAAAACATGTTTTATTCATGTCATTTTTAAAATGAATTTACTGTAAATGTACATGGAACAAGAATCAACTTTGAATTTTTCAGATATACTTCGAAGACATTACAGACATTACACAGGAAGTTCTAGCTGTTTGGCTTTGCATTGGCGCTGGACTGGATCACTCTGTACCTGTCATGGTTTTGCAGCTCCGATCTTTCTTTTTTTTTTAGTTCTTCTGTTTAGTTAAGTATTGCTTTCATGTATACTTTTTATTGCTTGTGCTCCTGTTTGATGTTAGCTGGTTTGTGAGACCTCCTGTTTAATTTGAAAGCCCTCCTAATGACATACTTCTGTGTCCTCATGTGTGCGCTGTGCAAATGAGCGCCATCCCAGTGTAAAACTACCTTCTGCCAAGATGAGACTTTTCTCAACAAAATTCCAAAAACAATCCCTGTTTTCTTTGACCTGCGTGTTATCCCTACTGTTTTTTTCCTTTGTTAAAGGTTCAAGTTGGGCTGTTGACAGACTGCCATCTTCTGCAGACCTTAAAGGTAACAAATGTTCCAACACTTCTGCTATGTGGACAAGATGGTGATGCGTTGTCTGCTAATTCCTTAGTTTTAATGTGAAATTAAAGAAAGAACATTCACTTGTATGTGGGAAAGGGTAGACGGGAAAAAAAGATGAATATTAATAAATCAACTTAACTGGCATTAAATTATCTCTCTATATTGATGCCTTAAAGGAAATTATATTGTTACATATGAAATTAGAGGAAAAGTGAATAAAATCAGTCGACAAACACTTGGAAAATTGGAAGTGTAGCAGGGAGAGAGGTGTGGTTTAAACCTCTGGAGACTTTTATGAACGTGTTAGTGTTTGTTGGTGCGTTTGTTGTCGGGGAACAACTGAGCTGATGATGTCATATGCTGCATCAGCAGTTAACACACACAACCCCTCACAAAGGAAGCTCAACTCCACAGAAAATCAGCTGAAATATTCAACATCCAGGCTTGTCCATAACTTCATGTCCATCTGTCCTTAAGAAGTACTAAAATCTATATCTTGCGCATTTTGTTTTAATCCATCAGTTCATTGCCAGTGACTTTAAGGATTTTTTTTTTCCATCTTGCCATAAAGGAATATAAACTTCCTCCTCCTCTTTTGTTATAGTTTCAATCTTAATACTCAGTTTCTATTATCAGAGGAAGACAACATGAACTATATCTGTAAAATGAAAAGCCTCTTTTGGCTTTTAGTTATCTGCAGTGTGTTAATGAAATTATTGTACTCTGCTTAAATATTGAGAAGATGTTTTCTTAATGTGAATGTGAAGCAATACTCTTTTCAGAGTGTGAGCGCAGAAGATCAGTTGCAATAATCAGATTAGAGCCAGATTAAAACGGCTAAAAAAAAAGGGAATGGGGAGGAAGTTGGGGATTTATAGTTCTTAACATGACAAGTCTTCATTTTAATTTTTCATGCCTACCCCCACCACATCCCAGGTTTTAATATCGGCTTATAACCAGAGAAGCTTTATGACAGAGTACATGGCTTGGACGAGACTCTTCTGAAAAGATTCGTGGAGAGCATCTCATTCTGTGATGTAGGGGAGCTGGGTTGTGAATACGAAGTGCCCGCTGTGAAACCAGAGGAGACTGATTTTTATCCCTTTCTGACGAACCAACCCACAGCGAGCTCCTAATCAACAACAGCAGTGGTGGATTCCTGCGAAATGAGCCACAAAACTGCGCTTACCATACATTCTTTGTTAAATGATATAATTGAAAATTAGAGTCAGATGTAAAAGAAGGAAGAAAAAAGTTTCACAGATCCCACTAAACTCCCTTAAGTGATGTCAGTCTGTAAATGGCTGATCAGAGTCAGTCCAGTGATGTAATATAAAGGTTAATTCATGATTTCTCTGTACAGAAACTCCCCAAACTTCTGTGTTTTCTGACTGCAAGAACCTTTTTATCATTCTGTGATTGGCTGTTACCCCTTTTTTGTGTCTGCATCTCAGGAAATGCAGTTAATTGGAGTTTATAGGCCTGTTGAGTTGAGTTCAAAAATAAAAATGTGTTTAAAACAAAGTGAGTATACAGCTCAAATCACTTTTAAAAGTTTAATTTCTAAACACACAACTGCTGTGGGAACACTGCACATTCGATCCCAAAGGAAACCATGAAGAAAACTGAGATTCTTACTGTTTATTTTACAGAAAGTCTCGACGGGAACAAAGACAAGCAATGTTTTTTAAAAGGTCTCCTGCTCAGCGGTGTGAGTGTAAAGTGGGTTCCTCTTGATTGATATGATTTGTAAAACATGTTCAAAAACTGATCTGTGGTCTGCTGATCAGGAAGAAGTGTCTGCTGAGGACGTGGATGTGGACATGCCCTTTGTTTTAGAGGACGGTGCAGCAGCATCTTCTGCAAAAGCGCAGAACATTGTTCTTATTTTAGAGGTGGCAGTAGTTCTTCAGGACATCCCAGATCTCTCCAACTGCACTGGCACCAAAATTATATATATATATATAATATACATATTATATATTATATATTATATCAATATATCCTACCCAAAGACTTACATTGTATCTCCTTTGACACACTTGTTCATGTTCATGGAAAATGAAACTGATTACTTGACTGTAAACCAAAGCTGTGTTTGACTACTGTTGCTGTGCTATTTGCATTTGTGTAACAGTTGAACAGTAGATCCTTTCTTTAAAAGTGGTTACATACATTTCTGGTAAATTAATCCTTGTTTTTGTGTGTGTGTGTGGGTGTGTGTGTGTGTATATATATATATATATGTATATATATATATATATAAACACATACATATACACACACAGATACATATATATATATATATATATACACATATACATATACATATAGATAGATAAAAATGTATGTATAGCACGTGTCCTCTTTGACAGTCTGATCTAACATATTTTATTAGCACTTGAAACCTTGGTTCTGTCAGAGAGGATTAAAATCATATATGTGCGATGTGTACATGAAGTAGACTGTTCTACAATAAAAGAAAATATTTTTAGTCTCATTAATATCTAAGGGTCGCTAGTTTTACCCCCAGTACCATCACATGATGATGTGTCTATGATAACTGTTTATATACTAACCCCATATTTATGGAGGTTTAAAGAAGTTCCACAAAAACCTAATTCTTTACTATTTTTTTATCTATACAAATCAAAATATCAACTGACCAACTAAAATCTGAAAATAATTGAAGACTGTCACATAAAAAAAAAAAGATTTATGTTTGTTTATATTAAATAAAGTGCCAAATGAATAGCTCTGTTACAGATTTATGTTTCACCTTTTCTCTTTAATGAATATGCTCTACATGCATTACTTTGAAAGATCACCTGATTTTATTTACCAACTTTAACCAGAAGTAAGCAAGCTAGTAAAACTGTGTTTTTATTTTGAAATCTCCCACAGGAAGTAGTGATGTATAAATCCGCGTGATGACACAGTGGAGCTCATTGAACCTGCAGCAGCACATCAAAAGACACCTCAAGATCAGCTGGCAAAAAAAATCAGAAGAACAAAGAAGAAAATTACTGAATCAAATAAATAGCAAGGTAAAACAGCTTTCCCCCCTGTTGTTTTGATTTAACATTTTTAATGGTTATTTCTGACGTTGACGCTTAATGTTTCAGCCTGCTGTAAATTAGCTTTAAAAATGTTTTATAGACGTATTGATATTAATAAAGCTAAGATTGACGGATATCTGCTTTAATGTTTTTTTTTGTTTGTTTGTTTTAAGGAAAACCTAGCCTATTTTTATTTTTTCTTTGAAGTCAGTCTGTATTTGTCATCATTTTCTGTGTGTGCGCGTGTATAATTTTTTTCGACGTCCGAGCTCCAGCCAACGCCTCTCCCTCTGATGTTGCCCCGCTGACAGATCAATAATCGATGGCCACAAGAGATTTGTGACACTTTCTTTAACCCAAACCTCTCGTTTATTGACACCCAGAACCGGCTTTCCTCTGATCCTGATCCGCAGAGGCCGGGTGGACGCAGCAGGACCCGAGTCCTAGAATAAAAGCCACCAAAAATAAAATAGTCAGAAATGTGAACAGCGTTTGGTGGCGGGTTTATTTCAGTCTGCTGAGATATGTTGACCTAGTTTCTTTTTCAGCATCGGCAATAATCCGCATCAGTCCCACATAAATAACTAATGGGGGACCATGACACAGAACCACACCCTCTGAAACAGAGCCAGACTCTGTGAGACTGCAACCAAAAATCTTCTCCATAATCTTCTCATCTTTTATAATTGAGAGTGCTTTAAAAAAATAAAATAAAAAGACCCAGAAAAGTAACCCTCATTCCTCTGTTAATTATCAGCGCTTATTTCAGCTCCACTGTGCTCATGGATGGTCTGTCATGGGTTTATTCCAGAATAGCCCACCTTCCAGAAATTAACTATATGAAACTAAATAATATTAAATTCATTTAATTTATTTTGAATGCTGAAAAATAAAAGTTCAAGTGGAGATTTTATTTCAGAAACAAAAATGTCTCAAAAATTTTAAAAAGGCCCCCCCCCCTTTTGATACTGTAAAATATTAAATTAAATCTAAATATTGAAGCAAAAAGTCCTCACTGTTGTGTAAACTGGACTGTGCTGGTATCACTGGCTCCCAGTGTCAGCATCTCTTCCAACTGTATAAACATTTTTGCAGGTGTGTGCATCATAGTTCATGCTTGCATTTACTTTCTTTTTCATTTCAGACTGATATTATGGAAAAGTCAAACAGCCAGTATGACTCCTTCCTCTTCTGGAGGCAGCCAATCCCCGCTCTGGACCTGTCTGAGCTGGAAGACCTGGGTTTGACTGGGAACCAGCCAGTGAGTAGCAGAAAAACAAAAGACAAGACATTCCAGCGCTGGAATCAGGATGATGAGGTGATGCGTTTGCTCTCTGCATTCTGAGCTCATTCATTTTAAAATTAGTATTTTGAGCATGGTGATACAAAACCATCTGCTCTACTTCTGCAGGGTGAGCTTTCCGAGTTTTCCTCATTCAACTATTGGAGAGCTCCCATCGCTGATGTAGATGCTCTGCTGGCTGATCTCAACCTGCTGCTCTGAACCCACAAGACCCCAGTTCCTGACCAGCCCCATATCATCCCATCCTAGTCTACATCACCTGGCTCTGGACCAGCCTTACATCACTATGACCCCAGATCATCACATCAATGTCATCTGGCCTAGATCAGTCTCATCTGACTTCAACTCTGACACGGGACCTGTGGTCTTTAATGGTCTTGTTTCCCAAAACCATAGAGAGAGGCAGATGTAGTTCAGGTATATGCGTAATGGATTGGGTGATTTAAGTGATCCTGCTTCAGATTAAACACTGATCCTGGCACAGCTCACCTGAAGTTAGAAGGAATGTGTGAATCTAGTTTATAGACCTGCAGTTCACTTTAAGTGTAATAATCTGATACTGCTTTTAAACCTGTTCACAGATGGTGTTCGTAATGAAGACAAAAAGAAAAACTGTTTAGAGGATGTTTGAATGCCCTTTAGTTGGCTTAATAACAAACGCAGTGCATCACAAAATAGAGACATTGATGATCTAAGCAGGCTTCATCAACTCAAATATGTCTAATTCATCTCATTTTTAGAGCCTTCATCTACTAAATTATACTCAAAAGAGCAACAGATACCACAAATATTTTCACCTGTGGGATTAAAGGAAGTCTTCTAATCCTGTTCCAGTTGTTTGTTGAAACATTAACCTTCTGTTAAATGAACCTAAAGATGTTTCTTTGGAATAAGTTTAAATGTCCAAGACACAGGTTTTGGTTATCTCTCTGTGCCTTTTTGTCCCATCTACCCAGAATATTTATTTCAGCTGCTGTCATGTAGTAGCACTCTAAACTCAGCTCACCTTGTCCTGTCAGAATGAACTGAGAAACCACCCAGAATAATAAAAGACGTCCTTTTCTAAAATCTGAATTTATGAGTCTTTTTTTTTTTGTAATAATTTCATGTAGCACAAGACACTTCAACATGAAGACAATAAAGCCTTTCAAGTCCTACAATGGGAAAAATTGCATCGTTAATCCAGTTAATGGTGCCAGTTGTACATTCTGACTGCATCGGGGAAAAAACATAGAAGATGAAGGAATCTGGGAGAGATTTTGTTGATAGTTCGTAGTTAGTAGTTTAGAGATACAATTATCTTCCTTCATCCACATGGAGAACATGGTTTGCTTTAATATGACACAAATAGTGGGCTTCAAGTGATTTTAATAATCATAAATGAACAGTCTGTTTATTGTCTTTAGATACTTTTTTCCCATTTCTATGAAAAAAATAAATTTTATACTGTACTTCATCTAATGAATCTTGATATACTAAATTAAAGAAACAGAAAAACTTTAAAAGATGTTCACTTTAATACTGAACAATATACATACAGAAAGACAATATATATGACAAAAAGCTATTTAGAGCATCTCTCGTAGTTCAATTAAGCTTTCTGGCAGTTTAGTTTTGAACAGCACATTTAACAGGCATAAATGTGGAGGTTTTCTGTGGTCAGAGCTGTACAGATTAGTTAACACTAAAATGCCAAGACTCTGTTGTTCGTGCTGAATTCAGATCAGCGCTAATCTGATGTGAATCCCGCCTACGGGGAGGTTAACTGGACCCTGCTGCTTTCTACCTCCGGTATCGCATGGGAGCCATATTTGTACCAGATAAATAACAAAATAAAGTGATTTTAAAAGGGTCCTCGGCAGGTTAACACCTGTCACAACCAGTTTCACGCCAGGGACACACAGTAACGAGATTCATCGAAGAGAAAGGTAAACACTTCGGTAATTTGACGTCTTAAACATGCGTGCTAAACTGCTAACACTGCTAGCGAGTAAACACAAGTCAAAACAGTCCGCACTTCCTGTTAGGAATTTCAACATAAAATACATGCCATGTTCTGCCTGTGAATTCAAGAGTCAAATGCACAGTATTTTTCCCCGTACGATGACATTATTTCTTTTCTGTCCACAAAGAATGCCACAGTGTAATACGCATACACACACGTGTATGTGTATACATACATACACACACACACACATATATATGTATATTTAATATTTTTTATATACATATATATGTATATACACACAGATATTCATCCAACATCAGAGCTGAAAGAGTAGCAAAATCCAGAGATTTTAATCATTCACTTTTTAAACAAAAAACAAAACAGTTTGTTCGACAACACACTATTTGTGGTGTATCATTCTTCAGACTAAATTTTCAAAACAACTTTTAACAATAACATAACTTCAGGGTGGTTCCTCTCCAAACATTATTAAAGTAAAATTATTAATTTCCTGTGTTTTAATGGTACTGCTATTTTCAGCTCGAACACTTTGAGGGTACAGGGTATCTAATAACATGGGGTATGTTTTCAGGAAATAGTTTACATAGATTCCTGCATATAATGCGATAACTTTTAAGACAAATAAATGAACGTAAGACTCCTGAGCTAACTCAAACTTTTATTTTGAAGGCTAAACGCATAACATCCATGTGGGTAACGGCCGCCTCTCGCTAACTTTCTACAGTAAACAAGCCTAGAGGAGCCGATAGACTGCTGTGGAGCCTAATGTCCTTATTCTGCGCATTTTGAAATAAAAGTCTCGCGTAACTAGCTCTTTCAACGTGTCGCAGTAGGACAAAAAACGCACAGTTCCTCCTCACATAGAGGGGCCGCTTGTATTTAGCCGGCTAGCCTGCTAACATTAGCCCAGAGGAGCAGTCCGGCTGGCCCCTAACAAACCTGGACGCGGTAAGTAGCCACTCCGCCGTCCCTCACCAGGAGAAGACGCACATTTTCCGAGTCATCGAATTTCAAAAGATAATAAACACAAAGGGAAAAGGTTGAACAGCACATGCAAATCCGTCTCCTGTAAGCGGTTTGACGGTGCACGCTTGCAGAATGCAACTTAACCGGATGTGGAAGTAGTTTTTTCTACGTGTGTAAAATAGGAAATTTCTATGTGACTTCCCCCGGAAAACCAACAACTTAATATCAAACAGTTTCCTGTCTCTGTTACTGTAAATGTATCGGTGCTAGGGATTGATGGGTTTACGCGGTGATTGTTTTAGATTGCAGCTTAGAGGGGGCACGCGGGGGTACGTGGCACATGGCGGACTCTTTTCTGGCCATGAAGGCGCGTAAAATGGCTCCTCAGTGGTGGAGAGAAAAGCCTCGTCTGTCTCCCGTTTCGCAATACCGATATACCGTTCACCGCACCGAGTTCCATTATCGGACTCGGGGTTTCGCTGATTTCTGAAATAAAATAAACTACAGTTGTCATCTTAACCGATTACCCAATCCTCACCACGCTATAATCAAAGTGTTTCCTATTTTTAAAAAACTATTTCAGAGTAGTTTATTTCAGATGTTTTCAGTGTTAGCCCACGAAGCACTCGCTAACGTGATTCCAATATCGGACACATATGAAGTAGTTGTTTTTGTTCGTATTAAAAGAACATTAACCAACTTTATAGTTTGGGATTTTATAACACGGATGGTTTGTTTTATGTCGCTTAAATGTTAAAAGTAGTAGCTTTTCCACTTTAATCCGTTTTTTACAGTTTAATCCATAGCTATGTGTTCATTGTTTGCTCTCAAATTCCGTTCACAACAACAGTTACTGAGAGGGAGGTCAACGATTGCATGTCCAGTGAAAAGCCTTACTTTAAATGGGAAGATTGTACCTATAAACGGTCTTACATCCATGCAAAGTTATTAAAGGCTGGATAAGATCTGTGAAGTGAAAGTACTTCAAATGTCTGTCTTTACTATTGTTTGTAAACACTAGTAACCACATAGATTTAGGTAACAGTGAAATACAAGAAGATGTTTTTACTGGTCTTTACATTTTCTTTCCTGTCTTTTGAGTTTTATTTAAATTTTGAAGCTTTCATAACTTCTATGGCAGTGAGGTGATATTTTTTATTACACTGGAATTCTCCATTTTTCATTGGTTGATGTTATCTTCTGTAAAATGCAAGAAATGCAAAACATTTACCATATACAGGCTGCCATTCCCTGATCGCCTTTTGTCAATAATGTTTCAGTGATTTAATCACTTTCTGTTTTGTTGCATAAAACGTCAAGTTTAAATGGGACATAGAGAAGTTTCACCTAGCGGTTAGGTTCAATATTTATCCACGTTTTAATTATTTTCATGATTAATACACAGGCCTGTACGTATCCTCCTGC
Source organism: Arrhamphus sclerolepis (assembly GCA_037176975.1). Classification (NCBI taxonomy): domain Eukaryota; kingdom Metazoa; phylum Chordata; class Actinopteri; order Beloniformes; family Hemiramphidae; genus Arrhamphus; species Arrhamphus sclerolepis. The sequence continues at coordinate 1,021,347 of JBAMYA010000003.1, forward strand.
AGCCACTAAACCTATACGTCGTCTTATCTTGACATTGCCTAATCAGCTGCATGTGCACAAGCTGTCCTTGTAAAACAAAGGTTAGTTAAATGTTGATCAGTTTTCTTAGTCCACAAGACAGGGTAAAGTGTGGAGTTCAGAACCACAAACATGTCCATACTACTGATGCGTGATACATAAATTTACCAATTTCTCACATCTATAAGATAATAAAACATTTAAAAACACTGCAGCAAACAAGGAAACTGCTACAGAATTAGAAGTTTGGCTTATTAGTGTGTTAAAGATGTCAGGAGAGGATGTGTTGTGGGAAAGAAGATGATTTAAAATGTAACATACCAACTTTATTTATACAGCGCTTTCATACAACCATAGCTGAAACTAAGTGTTGTACACGAGGAGTAAAATTAAAAGTAGGTAGGAATGCTCCTGCTCTGGTAGCATTTGGCACCTCGTCCCGTCATGATTGAACCACAAATGAGAACAGTCTGGACTGAGAGTGCTTTGTGTGGAGGAGAGTGGTACCAGACAACATTCTATAGAGAAACAAAATAGTCCAGAAGGAACGTAAGCCTGCATGAATGTGTTGTTTTTACTATATTCAGACGTCTGAAAAACTATGCTTCATCACATGAACTGAATTCTGACTATAATCTTTAAATGCATTTAATTTTTCACCTTTGTCACATTTCATCAGGATGTTTTGTTGCTTGTTTTTTCTTTCTTAAGTTGTAACAGTCTGTTTTCTCTGTCAGGAAAGTTGTTTGTGTCAGACTTTTATTTTTTTTTCTGATGGAATAATAAAAATACTCATAAAATGTTGTTACATGGTTTGATAGTGTGCATATACACACACACACACATTCACCAAAAATAATTGCTCTACAATGACAGTTGTTCACCTGTATTGATCTGTCAGATGTCGCTAGTGGATCTGGGAAAGAGGCTGCTGGAGGCAGCCCGGAAAGGTCAGGACGATGAGGTCCGAAACCTGATGGCCAATGGAGCGCCGTTTACCACCGACTGGGTGAGAGGCTGCACTCAAATGTCACTAACAGTTGATTTAATCAGAGTAATATTTGTTTGTTGTTTGCTTTTTGATTTAGAGTAAAATATAAGTCGTTTAAAAAAAAAGATTTAACTGAAATAATAAAAGTTTGTTGATAAATAGGCTTGTTTTATTATTTGAGAAAAAAAAATCATTTTGATTTGTGGAATTATTTAAGGCTAAAGTTGTTTCCATCATTGTCATGTAGCAACAATAAGAGAGCAGGAAGACCAGTGTTCAGTTTTCGAACAAAGCCCCAGTTTGTCTCATGTGTTTTACCCATGTGTCCCACAGTTGGGTACGTCCCCGCTTCACCTGGCAGCTCAGCACGGTCATTACTCCACCGCAGACGTCTTGTTGAGAGCCGGCGTCAGCAGGGACGCCCGCACCAAGGTGGACAGGACGCCACTGCATATGGCTGCTGCTGAGGGACACACAGTCATCGTGGAGCTGCTGGTCAGGGTAGGGCCTCTTAAATACATACATTACTTGAATTTTAGTTTAAATAACATTGAATTATAGTTGTAGAGCTTTACTATACTGTCCAAAATCCAACAACACATGGAGCATACCTTTTGCAATTTACATAAAACAATCTCCTTGCAGCTGAATTTTATTGTTATCTGTCTTTTCTGTAAATGTCATCACATAATGTTCTAGATGCAGATTGGAGTTGATGTTGTCAGACACTACTGCAATAAATGTATGACTTTGGTAGCTCACTACTACAGCAAGCATATTCTCACCTGATATACAACAAGATTTCAGTGTAAATGTTGTTGCAAGTTTGTAACCAGTCATGTTCCTCAAACCGGTCTAACAACTTAGAGGAAGCCAGTCATCTACCAGTCATCAGTCAGTGAAGCCAAATGGGGAAGATTTTCTTCTACTTCTTTTTTCCCCCCTCAAATTTATTTGGTTTCATAGACAGCAAGGAGCACTTATTTTGAGTACTTTGAGTTTGTGCACCCCTCACAGTGAGCAAAAACACATTCAATATCTTTTAATTACCAGTAAAATGATTCACCCGGTGGCCAAAGTTGACATATCCTAGTTTTTATTCATTGCTAGTCAATGTAATTCTAAAGAGTTATAGTTTTAATGTTGTATAATTAGTTCATGACTCATCAGTAATAATTCTAATGCATCTTCTGCTTCACAGCTATGTGATTATATTAATAATATTACAAAAATCTTTTGTCATTCTTCAGAAAATTCAGAAGAACTGAAGTGTCCTGCTTCTTTTCCTCTGTTGTTGCCCTGAAATGTCTTGTCACTTGTGTCTGTTCCTCAAACTTATTTAAGCAATTGATAAATAAAAATCCAGTCTTTTTCAGTGAATCAATCAAAACCTTCAACTCTCACTTCTATTTTGAAAATCTGCTTCCAGAGTGGAGCAGACATCAATGCCAAAGACATGTTGAAGATGACAGCTCTTCACTGGGCAGCACAGCACGGACACCACAGCGTTGTCGAGACCCTCATCAAACACGGGGCCGACGTGCACGCGCTCAGTAAGTTCGACAAGACGCCATTCGACATCGCAGTTGACATCCAGAACACGGAGCTGATGCTGTTGCTGCAGGTGAGAAAAATCTGTCTTCTGCGCTTTAACCTGATCTCTTTAAAACCTGACCTGTTTGTACTGTAATCGCCGATACAGGTAAATCCTTATCTGTATTTACTCATCCCAATAGTTTCTCCATCACGCTGACTCCATCTTCATTGTAGATATTAATGGAAATAACAAGTTGCACAACACTGAGGTATCATAACTAAGGAGCCCAAGCTTTCTGAAGTGTTAGGGGAAATCTGTAGAGTTCTAAACATTCATTTTCACTGACTGATATTGGCTGGCTGTGATGAATATTTTCTTGCTGTAATAGGAATGTACCCCCAGGGAAACCTAGGTGGAGATGCAGCTGACACACCTTCCACTAACACCAGTTGGCCTCTATGCAGACTCAGTGAATCCCTGAATGTTTACGACACAGCTGGCGAGTGCATTATAGAAAGCAACAAGACAGACATAAATGGACAGTACAGCAAACTGAAACAAGCTGTAATTATGTTTTATTATGAGATACTAATTGCATATGTTAAACGTGTAAATTATCACCTGATGCAGATCAGTTGTTACTGTTGATCTCTATGTAATTGCTGCTTTTGCCATGAAACACTGAAGTTATCGACTGTCTTTTCATCACACGTTAGTGTGTCGTTGGAAGACGAAACCATCACCACCTTTCATTCAGACAATGCTCTAACATAAGAAATCTTAAAGCGTTGTTGTTTGAAACAGCGATATTCTGCCGCTTATCTGAATACTTTAGTTAATTAAATTCAGTTTTAATCTGGAAAAAGACTCGGAATGAAAAATATGTGTTTTGAAACTGTTAAATGCTTTATCGATGACTTAAAACAACATTTCTATCTGCGTGTGCACGCAGGAAGGTATGCAGAACCAGGTTAACATGAACCAGGTGAATATGAACCAGGTGAGTATGAATGTGGAGACGAGCAGCACCACCAACCAGCCACAATTCATTATCCAGGGAATACCTGCCATCCAAGGGGGTGTGGTCAACCTGGCCGAGCTGCTTAACAAGGCAAACGCAGGTACGAACAGAAATACTGTGGTTGTTACTAATTAGCTATGTTTCTGTGTAATTGTTTAATTAAATTTATAAATGAAGTTGGTGATATAGGCCAGGTTAGACATAGCTGTAACAAACGGTAAAACATACACCCAATCATAGAGGTCACTAACTGTAAACAAAACAATAGAAAAAACAAAAATCAAGCTGTGTCTTAAGAATTTTTGAAGAATTAAGAATCGTTGATGTTATAATCATTCTTTTGATGTCAGTTATTAATGGCTATATTTGTTTTCCACAAAAGTTTAATGCACTTTAACTTTTGAAATTTACACAAAAAAGACGCCTCAAATCAACATAAGAACGTTTTTGGGAACTGGAAGAATATTTTTTTGAATTTTTCTGTATGAAGCTTTTCCAGTACTGTACTTCAAAAAGCCCACAGAGTATTTGACTGTTAGGCCCTTAACTGTGTATTTTATCATAACTGCATTTCTTACCTGAACTTTATACGATTCTTCAGCAATCTAGTAGCAGTATTACCTGTTGCTTAATGTGGAGTCATTTTAAACACACACAGTTCAGCTTAAAGTCCACATGTCTGGTGGAATCTGTGTTGGGTTTAATTTTACCTTGTTTTTGTCCTTCAGGCGAGTCAGAAGAGGCAATGGCCGCCAGTGCACTAGACTCCAACATCCAGCATGCTACTGTCGTGAATGATGCTGGACAGAGGGTAATCACCATAGTAACAGATCAGCACGGGAACCTGCAGACTACTGGAGGGATGACGCAGCCATTCTTTGTCACAATGCAGCACGGACAGCAGAGTATGACACAAATAGTATCCTATTGAAGTGTGAAAAGTTCTCTTTTTTTTGTTGCTGACCTTTACTTTGATTTCAGTGTTGGCAGTTCCCGCCAATACGGTGACAGAAGAGGTGATGACAGAGGAGCCTCAGCCTCCACCCTCCAGGAAGAGGAAGCTGGAGGCAACCAATAACCACAACGATGCAGCAGATACGGTCAGTAGAGCATGTTTAGGTACATAGCACAAAATTTTAACTTCAGTCAGAAATTGGATATACTGAACTTGCTTCATTTAAAATCAGTGAATTAAAAACACGTTTTTTGGACTAATTTTTTCAAAAGCTGACATGGTCATAGGCCTGTAAGGTGTATTTGCCATTTTAAGTGCAATCACGCGAATGCAGCCATCAACCTTGATGTTGACAAGTAACATAACCGACTTCAAGTTTTATTCTTCTGACAGCTCAGGGGAATGAAGTCGATTTCAGTAGCCTGAAGCAAACAGAGGATTCAAACAACTGCCGGTAACGGCCAGGAAGAAACCTCTGTGCACATGGAAACATTTCTCTCAGGCAGAGGTCCTGAGCATGTGCAGCAGAGCCTGCTTCATGCGATGGCCCAGTTTTGGAAACAAAACATCACTTAATTTCATTTGCCTGTTTGGTTATTATTCTTGGGCTGCTTAGTTTTACACCTGCAGGTAGGGCTGGGCAATAAAGTGCTTTTATTGAATAATTTTATTTCCTATATTATGACAACATATTAAAAGGGTAAATGAATTTTCAATTTAATCTGCATAATTATGATATGCCACCGCCACTTCCACAAGTTTTGCATGTCCGCCTGCAACAAGAGTTCTTTTCAGACACAGACAATACATCATGGCACCTTGTGTGGTTAAAAGTGAACAATTTTCCCGAAAAGTGTTCCCAAAGCAGCCAGAATTTCTTCAGTTGCCTGGTTTATGTTTGCAATGTCTGTTGTGCAAACCACTGTCTGAAAAGTTTGTCTAAAGTCCGTGGCAACTTAGCAGCACCACTAATTTATGCCAGCATCTTAAATGAGTGGAAAACATGTGTGTAACTGACTGTAAGCTGCACAACAGTAGAAGCTCGATTTTCCTGCAGTATTCCATATGATAAGAAGACCTGGTGGAGCATGACATCATTAAAAATAGAACTCCAATTTAGAGTCAAAAAGCTTGGGCTCATCCACATGCTTAACAAAATGGTGCAGGTACTTTTTCTATATTATTATTTATTATAGAGTAAATTAGGTATTGACATTGTACTTTAATTATTCCAATAGTGGAGGTCATTTTGTGTTTAATAATTTTGGTATTTTTAAAAAAAGATGTCTTGTGTAAATGTTTTGAGGAAATATATTGATACATCCAAATAAATTATACATTTGTAAAATATTGCCCAGCCCTGTTCAAAAGTGACAATTTTTTTTCTGCAGAAATATTATGGCTTTCTTATGAGCACATTTTATTGCACCATTTACATTTGCCATAAAATGTCACCACATAGTAGGTAACATCTAGTATCTAATTCTGACATGTTTTCCCTTAACATATTTTATTTACCACTGATTGTGCTCTACTTTCAACATCTGATCTCAGATTTCATTTTTTACACAACCAGTCGAAACAGCTAATAATTATTTTCACTCATTTTCTGATTATTTCATCAGTCGAGATTTTTTTAACTGGTGAAATCATGTAGAATCTTTTTGTTTTTTTTGTTTGTTTGTTTAGAAAGACAATTTTCACATTTGAGTAAAAACAACTTGGTGGTCATGTCGTGAACCACTTAGGTGCTTCACTAAGAAACAAAATAGTTTTGATTTATTTTCTGATGAACAGTAGCACGATTAATGAGTTCTTTCAGGTCTGCGTAGATTTACCAAGAATTAAATGACTTCTTTAATTAACCCATCACTTCACCTGTTCTTTTTACTCTTGGGTCTTCTTCCTCCTCCTTCAGGAGTTGCTCCAGAGGCAACTTCAGGAAGCCAACAGGAAAGCTCAGGAGTACCGACAGCAGCTGCTGCGAAAGGAGCAAGAAGCTGAGGAATACCGCATCAAACTGGAGGCCATGGCCCAAAGTCAGGCCACTAACACCAACAGCGCCATCAGCACCGCCGCTAACGCCGCTAGTCCTGAGGAGGTGGTGGGGGGAGAGGACGAGGAGGAGGGGGCTGCTGGTGTGGTGGAAGAGGAGGGAGAGATGGTGGTGCTGCAGGAGGGAGGCATCATCATGGAGGGGGAGGAGGGTCAGGTGACACTTGTGGAAACAGGAGGGGAGACGACACAGGTCAGCTCCTAACAGAGAACGAGTAGGAGGAGAAAGGAGGGTGAGGAGTAGGAGACACACCAATGAAAAGACATCACAGCAGGAGATGGCTGATTAGACTCATGCATTTAACTGAGACAGAGGGAAAGGGGCTGACTCATGGCGTGAAGTCCTTTGATGATCTGATACTAACTAGTGGGAGAGAAACAAAATGATTTTCTTAAAACAATACTCCGAGAAGAAAGATGGACTGAGAGAATTATGGTGGTTTTAGTTCAGTTCTGCAACATTTGAACCACTGAAGGATTTAATGCCGACAGATCAGGAAGAAGTGGAAGTACATGATGGATGACTGCAATCATTCACTATTTAGAATTCCTTCATTTTCTCTTTTTTTTTTTTTCTTTCCCAAATGCCGCCTCAAGTGCTCCAGTGTGTTTGCAGCAGAATTAAAACGGTTCTGTAGCAGAAAGGAAAAGATGAAGATGCACAGGATGAGTTGGAATCTTCACTCAAACAATCGCTTTTGTTCTTTTAGGAGACAGCAAACAGTGATTTGAAATCAAACAGCAATGTGGGGTGTTGGAAGGAGTCTCCTGCATTGGCAGCCCTTGTTTTTTGTTTTTTTTTACCTCGAATGTTACATAAATACATGTTGATTCCCCAATTCAATCACTGGGTAGCAAAAACAAGATCATTAAGACTAAGGTCAGATTGTTGATGGAAAGGTAAAATCAGTGATGCAGCAGGAAATAACAGGATGAGTTTGTCCTTTAACAGTGAATGTTTGAATACAGTTGCTTTGCCCCATTTTAACCAACTATCCTTTTTTTTTGTTTACATGATACTCTGTTTTTCTTTGGGCTGTTTCATTTGGTGAATGGTAACGTGGACACAGCTTTTCTAAAGGCTTAAAATACACGTTGATCATTTGGGACCATGCCGTCCTGCCTGGCTGAAGTTAGTAGTACAGAGAAGAGTGGGACAGTCTAAAATGCAAAGATGCTCTTTTTTTTAATAATGGAAACATAGAAAATCCAAAAGCATATTCTACTTTGCCTCTTTAAATATTTAATCCTTCTGTGGTAGATGATCATCAAATTGTTTCCTGGATATTTTTTTCCTCCGTGTTCCCCGTCTGATCTTAATGTCTTTTTTTTTTTTTAACTGACTCTTTAATTATACAGCAGCTTCACCTAAGAGCTTCTAGAAGATGTATGATACACTTTACCACCATCCAATGCTCTGGCCTCTTGTTTATTTCTATAGAATTTGTTAGGAACTCAAAGGATTGTGAGAGATCTGAAATGTGAACAATTCTGGAAATCCAAAGACTTAAAAATATAGTTTTGCTTCTTTCTTTTTTTTTTTCTTTTGAAATAAAACTATCCCACTAACTTCACAGTGTCTGTCTACACAGCCCAGAGTTTAAAAAACATTAATCATAAACAATTCAGATAAGATTTTAAGGGTTCCACACTCATTTGATTGGTCTAAACTGCAGATGAAACATTAACAGTTTGTGTGCTTTGTAATAGTCTATTGTTTAAAGCAGTAATGGTGTTGTGTTTTATTGGCTCGAGCAAGCACAAAATGATTTAATAACCTGAAACATGAATTCCTTTAGACTTTAAATAAAGTGAATGAAACTAGAAACATTCATAGGAGATCGTGTCGGGATTAGTTTTTGGCAACACCCAGGCATCAGTGTGACTGTTGATTGTTTTATAAAGCGTTGGATCATACTGGTTGATAATGGTGCATCTTGCGGACTTGAGTTTGACAGAAAAGATAATACCTTCAGTTTTTTATTTTCTGTTGTCTGATGATTTCCAGGATATGATACTGATTATTAGGACCAACATGTTCTGTTATGTAGCAGCATACTCAAAACTATTGTCTACAATCAGCTGATCTATGAGGGAGCACAGTGGCGCCTTTATTAACTTTAATTGCCCTGAATTTAAACTGATGTCAGTAACTTTTCCAGTAGGATTTGTTTTTCTAGATCAATGCTATTTGGTTTTCTAAATATCCATAAATATGCTGATGCAACTAGGGACATCTCAAATTCCAGATGGATGTCAAACAAAGCCTGGACTCTTAATTTGCATAAGA
>JBAMYA010000003.1:1034597-1047744 GCA_037176975.1 Arrhamphus sclerolepis
AGATATGTTGTCCTTCAATGAGCTCCCCAGTTCTCATAACCCTCAGAGACCCTTAGACGTGTTTGGTTTGAATACACACACATATATGTATGTGTGTGTGTGTGTGTGTGTGTATCTTTTAAAAAAAAAAAAGTGCTCTTACCAAAACAGAAGTATCACTATTTGCATAGGTCATGCAACCTGACACTTGTTGTTCTCACTGTCATCTGCTGGATATTCAAGAGAAAGCAGGCTTAGAGGAAGTTATTTTTTAAGATAAATAAATTTTGGTGTTCTGCTGCTCTAAAAAGAAAAAGAAAAAAACATTCGCACCTTTCCATCCTCCACCCAGAGCTATGCTGTTCTTGATTCTCACAGATTGTGGAGCTGGTGGTGGACAACAGTCGCTCAGCTGACGGGGAGATTGAAGGACTAACGGATGGGTTCACAGAGCTTGAGTTCCTCAGCATGGTCAACATGGGTCTGAGCTCCCTGACTAAGATGCCATCACTGCCCAAACTACGTAAGGTAAGCAGTCGTCACCTGCCGGGAGCGCCAGGTGTGTGAGCAGAGAAAGGTAATACAGGGCTTCAGCGGGGTGAGCTGCTCTAATGTCTCCTTGGGGTTCAAATGATGTTTCGTCTTTTACTGCAGCGACATTAAGCCACCAAACTTTTTATTTGTAGAAGTCTTTCGTTTTGCTGTTGAAAAAGTCAGACTTCAAATCATTCAAAAATGCTTTAGAATTTTTGGTGATTTTTTTTTTTTTTTACATTTTTTTTTTTTTTTCAAGATTGGTTCAGACCTGTTGAATTGATTGCGATTATTTTTATGCATTTCTGCTTCACAATTAAAGATTTATCACAACTTCAACTTAAAAAAAAACATTGGGGACACATAAAACACTTATTTCCTGTGGTTCCTGACAGAAGAGGAACGTTCCCTGAAATAAACATAATGTTGGACATCTGAATTTTCTGTCATATAGAAACAGAGGCCTGTAATTGGTAGAAATGACATATTAGGGTTGCGATTCTCTAATTTCACCGTTATTGATTCTCTGATTCAATAGTTGTATTGCCGAAGAAAAAATGACAGTAGTTCACTATCTAGATAGTTCTGTTCATGTGGGCAAGTCTGAATATCTGTACAACACCTGTTGATCCAGTAGGTGTCACTGTTGTTCCCCTTTTGACAGCCAAACAAAATCTCTGTGTTGAAGATGATATTGTTAACACACTTAAGATCACAAATGATAAATGAATATGATCAGTAACACAAGAAGAGCAAAGTTTGAACACCATTATAAAACAGACTTTTTTTCCCCCTCATGTCTGAGGCTGAAGCTGTGGGATGCGGGCTTCTTTTGTGTGGTGTGTGTCATGTATGTGGGTGTATCTTAAGGCACACCTTCAAACACAAGAACCTCATCATGCAAGATTACTGAAAGCTGAAAATAAATCAAAACATTCATAACAGATTTTAAACCTTCACAAATCTGATTTACCCATGGGTGTATTCTCTAGAAGCTTAAAGACATATCTCATGTCTATAAATATTGGTTCTATTCACGGTTTGGTTCGATACTTTAGTGTCACGGTTCAATATTTTTTCGATTTAAAAAAAGAAAAAATTAATTTCCATTCCTTTTTTAACTTGCAATTTATTACAAACATTTGTTTAAACTGAAAAGTACAATTTGTAAATTAAACATTGCTGAAACAGCAAATGATTACTAAATGAATGAAAAAATAAATGAAATAAGTGATGGAGAAATCCCCCATCTTCTGTGGAAAACATCAGGGTCATTCTTAACATGAAAACCAAAGTGGTTCCAAACGCAGATCAGAATGTAGGTGGAGGAGCTTTGATTTCAGGTCCAGTTGAGGCTGTAGCCATGCTGCAACAAGTTAAAACCCTTTTACACCCATAATAATAAGTCTGCCTGGTCTTTATTCTCTTTTTCGATCGATAAATGTCTCAGAAAATGTCTTAAGTTCATTCTTTTGCCCATTTTTTCAGGATGAAATCAACTTTCAAACCTCTCAAATTGTCATTTTTATGTTATAGATGCTTTAAACTGTGTTTTTTTTTTTGTTTTTTTTTTTTTAAAAAAAAAAGGATCTGAACTTTTTAAACACTGTAGATAACCAAGAATGATTTTTCACTCCAGAGGAACCTTTTCCCTGTCTCCCTTTTTGTTTTTGGGATGCTTGTTTGTGCTTTCACACAATACTTTGAGCACCTCTGTGTCAAAAAAAAAAAAACTCCAGATACTGAGGGGGGGTTGACCTCTCACATTAAATTGACCAGAATACAGCAAAAAAGACCCTCAAAACTACCAGAAAAAAACACTTACACTGGTATTTACAACAATGAAAATCCTATGTACAAAGAAGACCCGTCTAAACACCTCTAAATTCACTATTTGCACTCTCTCGCTCATTCTCTCTGTCCTCTTTCTCACCCTGCTGAATAACTCAACACAGTGCAGGGACCGCTGCCACTACTGTAAAGCATGTCAGCTGGGCTTCTCAGATTTCAGAATCCATTGGAATTACGTCGATAATGCAAACAGTTGAAGAGATACAGTAATTTGAAAAATGTCTCTCATTACCTGTCGCCGGCGACAGCTCCGGTGTAGAAATAGCTCGTCTCACTAGCTTGAACGAATGCATGTTGGACGTGCTCAGTGCATCTGCACTCAACAATGCAGTCTAGACAGAGTAGTTGAACGCCGATCCGCATCGCCAGAAGAGTAGTTGATAAATTAAAAATTCTGTATCATTCGATACATGTGCGTACCGAACTGAGAGCACTGTATTGAACGGGTCAATACAGATGCATGTATTGTTGCACCACTAACACATGCATATAGTAATGAGATCAGTTTGCTGCAGACAGATTACTGGAAATATGAATATAACGTATACACACAAATAACCCAACACACTGCAGCACTTTAAACAACCTCATTCAATCCTGAAAAAAAAAATCTGCATCTAATCAAGTTATTGATTTCATGCAACTCAAATGATTGTCGATAGGAGTTTAAGTTAGTTTTCCTTTTTCTTTTACAGCTGTGATTTAGTCATTAAAACATTAATTAGGGAATTTAGGCTTTCAGGGGTAAATTTTCCCTTCTTTTGGTCCGCATTTGCATCATTCCCTGTTTTACTGACTACATCTCTGTTTCCTCAGTTGGAGCTGAGTGACAACAGCTTGTCAGGATCTCTGGAGGCTCTCGCAGAAAAGTGCCCAAACCTGACCTACCTCAATCTGAGCGGGAACAAGATCAAAGAGTTGAGCACCCTGGAGGCACTGGTCAGTTCTTCACTCCTGTTCTGTCCATTTAAATTGCACAGAAGTGACTGTAATTGTTATGTGTCTGTGTGCTTTTTTTTCCTTCCGCAGCAAAATCTGAAGAGCCTGCAGAGTCTGGACCTGTTCAACTGTGAGATCACATCCCTGGAAGACTACCGGGAGAGCGTATTCGAGCTGCTCCCTCAGGTTACCTATTTGGATGGTTTCGACCAGGAGGACAATGAGGCCCCAGACTCTGAGGCTGATGACGAAGGTGGGATGCAGACTTCCACTTTGTGTTTAGTGGACAGCACAGAAAACAGCATTTTCCCACCTGCACAAATGCTGCAAAGGTCTCTGTCTGAGCATGGCCGCCAAGTGATGATGGTCTGTTTACAGACGACGACGCCGAGGACGGGGCAGGAACGGGCGTGTACGATGATGAGGAGGACGAAGAGGAGGATGAGGAGGGATCAGAGGGAGGAGAGGTGGGGCTGAGCTTTCAGGTGAACCAGGGCAATCAGGTGGGCAACTCAGGCTTCAGCCTGCAGGTAGATCAGCAGCAGGCCCTCATCCCATTGTGCTCTGGTGCTCAGCCAGGCAGAGAACGGAGTTCCAGATACAGACCGCGTGCTGGGTCTGATTTCTGAGGAGCTGCTGCAAAGCAAAATTCTTTCACGAGACAGCTCCAAGCACCTGATAGTAGGATGACTTCAAAGAGATCAAATAATTCTTTATTTTTAACATATAGGAAATTCTGGATCAGGTACTGCCATCTGATAGATTCAGCAACCCCCTCACCCACCCCCCAAAAAATAAAAAAGTTTTAGCTTGGAGTCTGATGCTGGTGATGTGAATATTTTAAAAAGGTTAAGTTTAAGGTCAGTTCTCTGGCTGGTTTGATGGATTTACCTCAGATGTGATCATGTTGACCAGATTCAGCACCAAAACGGCCGCCTCTGACACATGACCCAGATTGTCCCAGATAATCATTCTCTGAAATGAAATGGAAATGAAATGGACCACTGTTAAATCTGCAGAATCTGAACCGCATATACTTGGTCTAACCATGTTTTTGGGACAAATGTCTTCATGAGCACTTCAGTTCTAGATTATGCTTTTGTCCACAAGGTTCTGCACAGTTTAGTTCAAATTACAAGGTTCATACTAAAAGGAGAAAGCATTGCAAAATATGGTTCTAAATTTTGAGTTTTGAAAATAATAATTAAAAACAGATAAACAGAACAAGCAATCGTATGGTTGTTTTACACAATGTGAAACAGTTGAAGTTTTATAGCATGTGTTTGATTTATTTACCAGTTTCAAAACCTTAAACGGATGAATTTTCACGACGGATGAAAACTGCAGATAGGAATGCATTTCAGGAACCATGTCACAGAAATGTTTAAAAAAAAAAAAACAGAACCTGAGTTTGTCAGAGACGGTCTCATGGAGGTTGGACTGGTCAGAGTGGTGTAGTGATGGATAGCTGTAGAGCTTCATTAGTGTTTGTCGATCAGAACCAGCTGCATGGTTTTCAATTCTTAAGGTTTACGCCCTCGGATGGAGTCAAACTTCTGTTTGTGTTGTGTGTGCTCCGTTTCAGGAAGACTATGAGGATGAGGACGACTATGCAGAAGAGGAAGGTGAGGGCGCGTTTCTGTGTGGGATCTGAAGTCGAGCCTTGCGCGCGCAGGCTGTGATTGGTCTGTTCTGTTTCTGCAGAGGAGCAGGCGGGTGTTCAGGGACAGAAGAGAAAGAGAGACGTAGATGACGAAGGGGAGGAAGACGACGACGACGAAGACGACTAGTCCCGCGGCAGATCGTCGTCTGCGTGTTGCCCTGTCCTATCTCTGTCCGTCTCAGTCCTCCTCCGGACCCAACCTCCACCAGACAGCAATCACGGTGCTGTGTGCTGAGATAGTTGCTTTCCGTTTGTAATAGATTCACTTGTTTATTTTTAGATAATATATGAGATTTACAGAGAGATTTTATCTGAACTTTATCTGTTGGTTCCATCCGAAGACTCCACACCCTTTAACAGCTGGTTCAGGGTCAAACCTTCTGCCTGTCCATCAAGTCTGTCACCTCTCCACATCCTGAGCACATTTCATCATCTCACCTGGACGGCTGAAGTTTGGCTCGTGGCTCTTCCTCTGGCTGCTGCATCTCCTGCTCGTATTAATCCACTCATTATGTCTTCAAGCACAAGAAGCTATCAAGAAAGGAAAAAAAAAAAGAAAGAAAGTCTTGCTTCTCTTTCATAGCTTCAGAGACAAGCTTTCTTCAGCTGGTAGTAAAAGGCATCCAGATGTAGAGTTCTGCTGATGCCTTGTCAAGATTTTTTTTTTTCCTTTTTCCTTTCTCTCTCTGTATTTTACAGAAAAAGAAGAGGACAAATGTTCACACGATACGATACAGTAACAACACATGCATACGAAGTTACAAGGAGCAACACCACTACCATCAATACAAGCTCTCTCTCTCTGTGGTTCCTTGAGACCATAAACAAAACCACTGGAGCCCAAGTCCACATCACACTGCAGAGACCTTCGTCTTTGTCTTCCGGTCTCCCCAGCGTGGTGAATGAGTTAACTGAACAAGCGTCTCTCTTTTGACCAGAGTCCCGCCTCCGTGGTCTGATGTAAGCGTCACTTCTGGTCCTGAACTACAGAGACCGTCAGGTGTTTGGGATGAGCGATCTTGTAATTCCACTTCAGTGTGACGGCAGACACCAGGACTAAACAGTTCACGTCACCTGCAGTGCTTCTTTTGTATGTTTGCGTCCTGCGAGCTGGAAGTGTCTCCGTTAAGTCCGAAGGGCAACTCATGGTTTCCACTTCCACGTAGATGAACAGCTCAAGACTTTTTGGATGCACGTGTTGTTCCATCCGTTTCCAGGGATGATGATGATGATGATGATACTTCATGACAGCAGGAATCAGAGCTTGTCTGCTTGTGAAACAACAGGGAAAAGTTTAGAAAAATCACATTTGTGGCACACCTGCTCTTTTACTGATTGATCTTTAATGTTTTTATTCCCACTAATCATGCCGTCTCTCCAAAAAAAAAACAAAAAAAAAACCCTGCAGATATGTGGATGTGGAAATCTTGACTAGGCCCTGATAAAGTAGTTGAATGATAAAACAGTCTGTAAATATCCTCTCCGTCTCTCCATCAAGCTTTTCTTTTTCTGTCCAACCTTTTAAACGTCAGAAGTGAGCCTGCAGAAATGGGAGGATGAACTTTTTTTTTTTTTTTTTTGTTCCAGGAGCCTCCGCCTGACCATTTTTTTCAGAATTCAAATTCCTGTGCTTCAAGCAGAGCTGAGCATCCGCAGCAGTTCTGATTAACATCTGTCCACAAGAGCCAAGAACAAGAAGCTGGTTCATACTGCAGCCATATCAGTCTCTGGACTCTGACAGACTTGCAGAGGAGATCAGGAGATCACAGCCAGTCGGGGAGGTCACATGTTTGTTTGTTTTTTTCTCCCAGTTGAGGATCACTTGGACTCTGCTTCTCCACCCTTTCACTGTTAGAAACATGCAGACCAGGCGCTGGTCACGTCCACAAAGGAGATCCTAACCATGATATTCTTCTCGTGTGTGTTTGATTTATTATAGTTTTGTTTTTGTTGTGCTGGAGATGGGCGGGTGGGGGTTGAGTTTTAGCTCTGTGGTTTCTCTTTTGTTTGTTTGCTTTTTCATCATTTGTTCATTTTTTGGGTTTATGTGTTTTTGTTTTTTTTTTTCGTTTAGTGACTGTTGATATTTTTAGTTCAATGAATAACCGAGTGGCTTGTCCTCAAACTGACCGTCTCTTAAGAAATCTTCAGTCCACTGTCGTATCACAACCCAGGCTTTGCTTGAAACAACGACCTTCACGCATGCAAAAACCTGTGGTGCATTTCCCAGTTCCACCACCGAGTCACCAAGTTAAACTTTCTCGAGCAGCTAGAAATGTAGACCTTTTGAGTCAGGATCATTTCCAGTGTTTAACAAGCAACTTTCATGTTGATCCGATTTTATTAAAGTTTTTTTCAATTCAGTCATTCTTCATCGATAAAACTTTTTTTTTTAAGAGAAACACACGCACACACACTAAAAGCCAAGTCCCCAGTCTCGCCAGGTGTGGAAGTGGCATGAAATGGCTGTGAATCTGAATCATGACCAGTCTAGTCGATGACTGGTCCCACCAGAACTGTCGCAGAGCAGTTCAGAAGTGACCGTCCACTCTCATCTGTCAAAAAAAGTACACGTTGAGTCTGCCTTGGCACTAAACAACATCATTTTTTTCTTTTCTTTTTTTTTTAACACAAACGGCAGATCGAGTTGGCAGGAAATGAGAATGAGAATAACAGAAACTTTACTTCCAGTGGAACTTGTAATGTCATGAATCCAGCCGAGGACCACGGCCGCTTCCCCTCCTGGTGAGATGTAGGACGGTGTAGATGGAAGCAAAGACATCCCAAATAAAATCAGCTGAATGACTAAAAGATACTTGGAAAAAAAGAAATGATTGCTAAATCACAATCATAAACTTTTCAGTTTTGTCTCACGAATGACCACCGACCATTCAGACAAATGTTAAGTGAAATGTCTCACCTGTCAAACACCTGATCTTGGACTGTTATATTTTGCTTCCACCAGCTTTTGAACTTTCTAGCTGCCAGTAGTCGTCTGAACTCACCACTCCCAACTTCTGCTTGTGCGGTGCATTCTGGGACATTGAGGACTGCAGCCCACCTGCCCTCAGATCTCAAGGTTTTGAACCCTTGATCCCTCTCGTCACAAACTTAGTCCTTCTCACTTGAGATGCAAGCACAGAAAGAGACATCTTTGCTTCAGAGACGTCAGTAAACACGTTTTGTTGCACAGCCGCACCATCTGGACGTTGTTTTTGTTGCATTGAAATTAGCTTTAACAGTATTTATATTTCCTTTCATTCAGTTTACAACATGTTTATGTGCGTTACACCCCTTTTATACATCACATTTGTTGAAAAGGCAAAGGATACATCCATACGTCTTCGCTTATAGTTCCTCTAACTAGCCACCTTTGTCCCTTCTGACCTCACATCCTGTTGTATTCCGAGCGCCGAAATGTCCTTGGATGGTTTTTCTGACATTGACTTCATTCAGTGGGATGGAGGAAAAAAGAGTAGACGAGCTTCAAAATGTAACGGAAGGGTTTCACTTCAGCTTTCCTACTCTTTTTTTTTTTTTTTTTTTTTAAAAGCGTAAAGTATAAGAATCCACTAACTTTTTCATTTCAGGTGTTGCTGCGCTGCGTTGGCTTCTGCGGTAAAAACAGCAGTTTCTCATTGTCCTCCTTCCTGCTTTGGTGGGCAGAAACCCACCTGGCAGGAAATAGTGTGAGCTGCTTAACACTAATTCAAATAATTCTTTAAGCATATAGAAACGCAAACATAAATCTGCAAAAAAATAAATAAATCATCAGCATGTCTCTACACAGCCCAGATGTTTCATTAACTGCTGTAAACTTTTAGCTTTCATCACTTTTACAGCTTTGAAAACAACACAATTTTAAAAAAAACAAAAAAAAACTCACACCTGTGTGATCGTTTTTGTTGGAAAATGCATCACTGTGTGATTAGATCTAACAGACTCCAGCACCGAACAACCTACTTTAGTTCTGATTTGTTTGTTTTTTTGACTTCAGACCCTCTCTGAGCTCTACTCAGGACTTTGATGCAGGTGTGAAAACAACAATCGAAATTCAGGTCCAGAGGATCCGATAGTGCAGATATTTCCTCGTGCACATAAAATAACTTCCAAAATAACGCGACAAAAAGTTACAAAACTCTGCAAACTTCATGCTCACTGGAGATCGAACTGATCGTATCCAGCTATTGTGTCGTAATTCATTGATCACATGTGACAGCACAGATTAAATAAAGTCAATCCGAAATCACAACTTTTAAGTTTTTACTTTTGCAATAGCCATGCATTTGTTTGTTTTGCTTTACATGTTTTTACTTTTATTGCAAATTTCCAGTTTGAAAACATAAAAAAAAGTGAATCGGTGCATTTTTAAAGCATGCAATGCAGTCAAAAACTGCTAAAATTAACAAAAGGTGAAACTATTTTCTGTTTTCAATACATTTTCGCTTGAATTAAATTTAAAAATGCAAAAGCTTTGATGGCAGCAATGTTCAAATCAGCTGACTCTGGATTCTAACTCAGATTAAGAAAGTTTCTGGGTCCATACGTTCATTTGTATAAAGAATAAATAAATAAAACTATAGATTTTATAATTAAACAGGATTGGTAGCTTCTTTCTGGATAGGAGGCCAGTGAAGGATCTAGAAATAACACAAACAAGCACAGGACTGTTAACAACAGAAACAGGTGTGTTGTTTTTAAAAGCGCAAAAGGAAAACCTGGTAACGTCATGGTTAACGTAGTTTTTAAGGCAATATTGTAAATAGTCTCCCAGCTCGGATTCAGGTTGGTTTTTATTTTTCACAACTTTGAAGATGTGTTTTGTTTGTTTCCTCCCGTGAGTTGAGAGTAAACCCTGCCTTTGAACTTAATCCTGGCTCCTTCATCAGCCCTACATCATTCCCTCAGTGGGGAAGAACTGTGTTTGACTTTTTGTGGTGTAACTAAAACATGTTCAGGGGTTTTTGAATAAAATATACAAAATGAGAAGATTAGTTTCATGTGTTCTTTTAAAACCTCCAACCTAAACACTGCAAAGTGAAAAAAAAAAAACACACATAAAAAGGTTTAAACTTGTTCAAGGTGAAAAGAGCTATAATTGGCACCAGCAGTCCCTTGTGACCCCAAAAAAGGAAGAAGCTGATATAGATGATGGATGGACGGACAACTGGTCTAAACTCTGGAGCAGGATTCTTTTCTAGTGTGCAAAAACAAAATATCCAGAGCAGTTGTGCTGGAGTATCCACATATTACCTGACAGGAACCATATTCATCACATGAAGACTTCACCGTAATGTGCAGCTGCCTGGATGTCGCAGCAGGCAGGTTTTTGTGTGTTAGTCGAACTCTCTCTCCCTTGTTTTTTAGTTTACTTCCCCTTTTGGAAAATTAAAAAGGTAATGTTTTTGCAGTACATGTTTCCCGCTGAAACACAATATCAACTGACTGTAAAACTACAAACCCGTTTCCAGTAAGTTGGGATGTTGCGTAAAACGTAAATAAAAACAATATAACTATTTGCAAGTCATTTTCAACCTACATTCAACTGAATATGCTACAGAGACAAGATATTTAATGTTTGAACAGATAAACTTTGTTCACTCACAAATGGTCATTTTTGAATTTGATTCGTGCAACATGTTCCCAAAAAAGTGTGGACATGGACATGTTCACCACTGTGTTACATCATCTTTCCTTTTAACAACCCTTAATGAATGTTTTTGAACTGAAGACTCTCGTTGAAGATTTGTAGGTGGAATTCTTTCCTGTTCTTGATTGATGTAAAACTTCAGTTGCTCAGCAGTCCAGGGTCTCCTTTGTTGCATTTTGCGCTTCATAACGCGCCACATATTTTCAGTGGGAGACAGGTCTGGACTGCAGGCCGGCCAGTCTAGTAAAAGCACTTTTACTATGAGGCCACGCTGTTGGAACACGTGCAGAACGTGTCTTGGCATTGTCTTGCTGAAATAAGCAGGGACGTCCCTGAAAAAGATGTTGCTTGCATGGCTGCAGATGTTGCAAAACCTGTATGTGGGTTCACAGATGTGCTAGTTAGCTATGCCGTGCCCCCCCACCCCCAATACCATCATAACAATCCAGCTAGTCCTTTTCCTCTTTGGCCTGGAAGACACGACATCCGTGGTTTCCAAGAACAATTTCAAACGTGGACTCATCAGACCACAGCACACTTTTCCACTTTGCGTCAGCCCATCTCAGATGAGCTCGGGCCCAGAGGAGCCGGCAGCGATTTTAGGGGTTGATGTATGGCTTTTGCTTTTCATTGTGGAGTTTTAACTTGCACTTGTGGTTTTAGCAACAAACTATTAAGTGACAAAGGTTTTCTGAAGTTTTCCTGAGCCCAGATTTTAATGCAGTGCCACCTAAGGGATTAAAGGTCACGGGCATTCAATGATTTTTTTTTTTTTGGCCTTGCCACTTCTTTTGCAGATTTCTACAGATTCTCTGAACCTTTTGATGATATTATGGACTGCAGATGATGAAATCCCTAAATTCCTATAATTGTACATTGAAAAACATCGTTCTTCAACTGTTGGACTATTTGCTCACACAGTTGTTCACAAAGTGGTGCCCCTCACCCCGTTCTTGCTTATGAACAACTGAGCCTTTCGGGAATGCTCCTTTTATATCCAATCATGACACCTGTTTCCAATTAACCTGTCCACCTGTGAAATGTTCCAAACGGGTGCATTCCTCAACTTTCCCAGTCTTTTGTTGCTCTGACCCAGCTTTTTTTGGAACGTGTTGCAGGCATCTAATTAAAAATGAGTGAATATTTGCAAAAAAAAAAAAAAAAACAAACAATAAAGCTAAATATCTTTGTAGTGTATTCAATTGAATATGGGTTGAAAAGAACTTGCAAATCATTGTATTCTGATTTTATTTACATTTTACATACAGCCCAATTTCATTGGAACTGAGGTTGTATGAAGTGGTATTGAAATTATGTGAGTGCAGATAAATGAAACCCCAACTAACCTCTCCATCATGGATAAATTAAAGGGTGAACCTATTCACAAAATGCTAGTTAAAATTGATATATTTAAATACTTCTCTATATTTAAATACTTGTCTCTTAAAAGAAGTTGTGATAAACTGAATGGGAAAAAAGTAAATGAGTATTTACGACCACAGTTCCAAAACAGCTGGGACGCTTTGTAAAGTAGAAATTAAAAACAAAATGTAGGGATTTGCATCTGATAAATAATCAGATGTTGATACTGAGATATTTTACCATTTCATGGAATTTTCTATTTATTTATTTCTTTACTTTGATGGCAGAAACACAAGGCTGAGAAAGTAAATGGCAAAAAATGAAGAAGAAATAGAGGAGCATTTGACAACTAATTAAGTTAATTGGTAAAAGGTCGGTCACATGACTGGCTATAAAAGGACCATTTCAGAGCTTCTCAGATGTTCTGTCTGCAACAAACTGGGTGTCGAGGAAACAATTTTTAGAAAAAATGTTCGTCAATGTGAAATTGCAAAGAAGTTCACCATCTACAATTTATCATCAAAAGATTCATAGAATCAGGAGGAGTGTCTGCACAAGAGACAAAGCCGAAGGTCAAAACTGGATGTGTGTGATATTCAGGTTTATTAAAACAGGTGTGATTCTCTCCTGGACGTCCCTGCTCAGAACACTTCCACAATTCACTGTGAACACAGTTCGCCATGCAATCCACAAATATAAGTTAAAGCTGCTCACGCAAAGAAGAAACCAAATGTGAACACGATCCAGAAGGGCTGCCGTCTTCTCTGGACCAAAGCTCATCTAAAATGATCTGAGGCAAAATGGAAAACTGTTTTGTACTTAGGAAAGTCTGCGCCTCTGATGGCATGGAGTTGCATTAGTGACTACGGCATGAGCTGTTTACACATCTGGAAAGACACCATCAATGCTGAAGAGTACATGAGTACGTAGATATTTTATTTGCTCCCATCCAGACGTCACTTTCAAGAAAGACCTTCCATATTTTAGCAAGACAATGTTAAACCAAATCAAATCAAGCTTTATTTATATAGCACTTTTCATACAGAGGTAGCGCAAAGTGCTTTATATAATAAAATCAACACTGACATATAAACACCCCCCCCCCAAACAAATAAGCAAAAGAGGGCAGTTTGTCATGTAATTGAGTGAACATTGTTCATGTCTTTGAA
>JBAMYA010000003.1:1047844-1063086 GCA_037176975.1 Arrhamphus sclerolepis
CTATAGAGAGTTTGATAAATATAGTGTAAGATTAAAAAGAAAATTGCTTTAGAGAGCTTAATGTTGGAGAAAATGTTTGTGTGTTCAAAATACAAAATACAAAACAGTAGCCACAACTTCAAGAAATTATTAATGGCCTTTTTACATTTAGACATTTCTAAGAAGGCTTGATGCAAGCATCAATGGCGCTTTTCTTTTTATGTTTAACTATATTAACATGAAAAAACAAACTGTTCTGCATCAAGCTCATCTCATGAGAGAAACACAATATTTTTCCTCTGCGTGGCTTTTTTGGTGATAAGATCAGGATTCGAGGCTGTTACATAGATGACCTTATATTAAATTTTTCATCCTCAGGCTATATTTCAAATATGACAACCTGAATCTTTGAACACACACAGACTTTGAGCAGACTGATTATCATCATCCTCATACTGCAGTACACTTCACCTACAGGAGGATTTGTTTTGTTTCAAAAGGAACTAAATTAAATACTAAATACAGTCTGTAATGAAGCGTGTGATGGCAACAAATCAATTCTAAATTATTAAAGCCACTCAGTGTAGTCTATGCAGTCAGAATCTACTTCTGACCAAAAGGGGTTCATCCAAGAATGAGCACCTCTAGAGGTGCACTTTGTTGTCAAAATGTCAGGGGCTGACACGGGATTTTAATTCTGATGTGTCTCAAGCGGTACGTAGAGAGGATGTACCACATCAAAACTATATGCAAATGTAAATTTCACTGGCAGTTAAAGGTGGTGTACTTTTAAAACAATTTGGAACACATGTGTATGTACTTTACTGTTTATATTTGTATTTTTGCAATAAAATGCAGAATGTCAATAGCTTACCTGAAATTTAGTGTTTAACCCCTGTGTGATATAAGAAAGTCATGTGACCTCATAAACCCAATTTCAGTCTTTTCCATCTGTAGTTTAACTTGCAGACGTTCTCGAAAAAATGTTACAACAACCGCTAGAGGTCTCCTTTCCTGCATGTTTGCTTACACCTGACACAGGTAGGTTTTTAAGCCATTTCTTTATGTGTGTCTCAATCAGCACACTGATTTAGTTCATATGTACCCTCACTAAGGCTTGTGTAAGATACTGCTTCTTAGAGATTCAGTAGGATCGTTAGTTAATGCACACACACATGCACAAAAATAATGATGTTAATGATAATGTGTTACTGGATCTGGCCTTCTGAGAGATGACTGTCACTGTCCTGACCATCTTCTACTTCTATCAGGGGATTCAACAGGAGCTGTGACATTTCCAGGTCAAGTGCAGTGAACATTTGTTCATGGGACTTTATTCACGTTTGGAGTGAACCTGCTGTTAAAGCGATCTCTCAGGGTTTATCATGCAGCTTTGTGCTTCAGTGTTTCTGCCTTTGGAGGACTGTGAAGATGCACAGAATAAAAAAAATAACTCGTAAGCATCTGCAGCACCAATCCTAACTCTCTCTGTTCTTGCTCATTTTATACTTGCATCCGTAAGTACCTGCATGTGCATCACGAGTATTCAGATGCTATAGGTATCTGGTTTACAACTTTCAGTTCTGAATTTGTGGGTTTGAAGGTATTTCCCATATGAAAAAAAATTAAAATTGATAGAACTAGCATCATCTCATGAATGTAGATGTTGACAATAAAAGCATACATGTCTTCATATCATTACAGCATTTACACATTCAATAATATATTTCCTGATGGATTTGTGTTTTTATTGACTGAGAAAGATGTAATGTTTAGCTTTCTATACAGGGAAAATAACAATATGGAGAGTCACTACAAACAATTACAACAATTACAGACGCTGAGATTCTCTTTTTTTTTCCAAATGTTCTGAATTGCTTGTAGCTCATTGAGTTTTGAACTTTCCTGTGCTGAACTATATCAAACTTTTGTGTGTGTAATAATGGTGATGTTCAGAACTAAGCATGACTTCCTCCTCTTCGTCTGCATGACGCCCTGAAGCATCACACATTACAGGTTTATTTATGGTGACTGTGTTGGATATGTTTGCCGTATGACGAAGGTTTGATCATGATCGGAGGTGTCTGTTAACAAGGATGAGTCCATCAGTGTCAAAACTTGCAGCAAGTGTTGATAAAAACTGAAAGGAGGATGTGATGGATGCCTCAGGGAATGCAGTTATTTCGGTCCAGCAGGAATTTGCACGACAATACAAATTCCAAACCTCTCCGCTGGTAAATGTCAGATTTTCAATTTGTATTTATAGTTTTTATTATCTCGCTATAGAACAATTCCACAGTTATGAGTCTCTGATATAAACGTGTCTTCTAAATAGACATTTGTTTTGCTTTTGCAGAAATATTCATATACAAAGCGTCCTTTTGCCTAGATGTCCACAAAGTTTTTCCGAATACAGAAATGTTCTGACTATAAGGTTTGGGACACGACACACACACATACACAGAGGATGAAAGGTGTTTTTGATGTTCCTGGTTCTAAGTGACCTTCAGTGAAAGTCGAACCTCAGCAGATTAAACTGAGACTCAACATCAGCATCACACCAAAACTGAAAAAACACATCAAGGTTTCATCTGTGCAAGTACAAATTCTCCAGATGAACTGACAAATAAAGACAAACCCCTCCCCCTCCAAAATGTATCATACAGTGACCCAAAAGTCAGAGAAAAAAATGTAACAGTTTTCACATTTTCATTTATATCTGATAAGACAATATTGCAGATTGTACAAGATTTTCAGCTCTTCTTCTATGTGGAAGTGAAGAATCTCACTGAGCAGGTTAGCTAGAACATTGCTTACAAAGGCGCTTTGTGATAGTGGGAAACATGAAATTATAAGCGTTAGAAAAGTGTGTTAAAAATGCTTAAGAAGGTAAAACTAAATGGACAAAAATAGAATAACAAAATAACACAAAATAAAATAAGCAATAATGACTTAAATACCCTAAAAATGTAGACATTCTACACAGAAAATTCAAATATCCAACTGAATTTCAGAATTGATGAAGTCAATACTTCTCAAACGAAAATTTGGAATTTGATCAATTAAAGAAATTAGCTGAATCTGAGTAAATCTCCCAGTTATTTGTGACACTAACCTAAAATCATATGTGCGTGTTAACCATAGTTACGGCAGGAGTGCGGCCCTGTTGAGCCAAAGTTTCATTTAAAGAAAAAGGTCAGCCCAGTGGCTCACATAATAAAATATATCATAGTTACAGGGATTTAAAGGCTGACCATCAATTTTCTGCTCTGAAAGGTTACTGATGATTTTTTTATTTTATTATTTTTTCTCTTTAGCATGTTTTTAGCATTGGCTGCTGATCTGGATGATTTATTCTCAGGCTGCTGTTGTGCTCATTTTTCTCCTGAAGGTGACTAAAGCGGCTGGAGGTCGCCCCGTCCTCGATTCTCTGTTTTTTTCCCGAATAAACAATATATTTGTGACGTCAGCCTCAACCTCGACTGTCAGGCAGAGATTTATTGTTGACTACGGGTTTGGACTAATTTTGACGCGGATGACGCCGTTTCCATTGTCCTGTTGGGTGTTAACAGAATAAAAAGAGACAAAAAAGTAACTTCTGTAACAGACAAACAAACCACTGACATTATTTTTCACTCAGACTCAACTGAGTGAAAACTGATACCTCTTATGACATCTAATAACATCTAATTGCTGTATATGTTTTATATTATCTCTGCATTTTATCTCTGGATTTTATTTATCTCCGTATTTTATTGCTTTATTGATGCTGTAAAGCACTTTGTGATTTTATCTATGAAAGGTGCTCTATAAATAAAATTGACTTACTTACTTATAACTTATTTTCAATTATTGCAAGTAATAAATTAACATTTAATTGAGAGCATTAACAATGCCCCTAATTAAATGTTGGTTGTTGGTTTGATGAAGTCCAGTATTTTCTAAAAGTTTTTCCTCCCTGTTATTTATGTGGCTTATTAAAGTCAAGCTTTCCCCGTTGTTGCTTATTCTTTTTCCCCCCAGCAACGGATCAATACTTCGATATCTTCACTTGGCCCAGTTTAGTGGCTTGGTAGCGATTAATGCACTGATCTGATTACGTACAGTGTAATAACGTGACATTTTTCCTTCTCATTAGTTTCCTGGATGTGGATTGAGTCACTAAAGACGGTGCTGTTCCAGATTCCGCGGCTGTGCACCTCGTCAGATGTGAAAACAGCCACAGCTGAGCTGGTGTGCAGATAGCAGGTTTTCAGTGGTCTGACATTTAGGCGTTAATGAGAGTTAGGATGAAAGCAGAGCAAACGAGCCGAACTGCAGGCCCCAGCACGATGGAAATCAGACGAGGAAAAGGGCACAATCCCTTTACTCCTGCGTCATAATTAAGCTCGGACCTGACCTGAGGTCAGCGGCATCACAGCAAATAACCTTACGGGTGAGGTGCATATGTGACACTGTCAATATGTACCATTCAAATGAAAGACAAACAGACCTCAGAACTCCTCACCTCTGACCCAAAACCTCTGAGCCGTCATGGGGGCCTGTTTCAGTTTAATGCGCTGGTGTAGATAGGATCTGTCTGTGTCCAGGTATTAAACTGAACCACAAAAGCATTTTAAACATTCAACAACATGCAGCATTTCGTTTTAGGCCTGAATACAGACACGTCAAAACTTTAAAAGTGTTGTTGGGTTTTTGTTTTTCTTTTTTTCTTAAATTCAGATAATCTGATTGCAGGGAAACTGAAATTATTACACAAATCTTGTGGGCAAAAATACCCAAAACTGGCAACAGACACAAGGTGACTGCATGAGATGCTTTACACCAGCAGACAACTTATGAAAATGACCATGCCAAGCATTCAAAGTGACACGGAGCCACCAATGACATACATGTACTCCACTGAATGACAATATGACACAAAACCGCAGATCCAGTATAACGACTATTCAAAAGGCACAAAGCAATTACAGTCACTGAAAACAATCACAGAGACAGAAAATGACAACAAAGAGACAAAAAGAAAAAGCAACACACACCACAGCTACAGTAAAAGGAAAAACAAAAGAAATTCAAAGCAAAAAACAACCAGTGTGTTTAAATGTACAGTTAAGTCAAGCTACAACCAAAGTTCGATTGGGCCATTCACTGGACTCCCTTTTTTTTGTTTGTTTTTGGCTCAAGTATACAGACATGCCAGGGTTTTTTTATATACTGCACGATTTCTGCAGTCGTATGGGATTATAACATCTCACACTGTATGATTTGTATCTACATCATCTTCTGGCATGATGTCAGGAATGTGCAAACTGTGATGAGACCTCTGGGATCAGAGGCTGTTACTGATGCGGAGATGTGGACAGACCTAGAACTGCGTAATCAGTGACAGTAAACAGGCCACATTTGGGAAAAAAAAAAAAAAAAAAAGCTCAGTTGTAGAGTTTATGTGTGCCAAAAATGCTTTAACAAAGAAACACGGTCATGGTTAGGCTTTTGAAGTTACACTTTTGTACATTTATATCAGTGAGTCTTTGGACAGAGAGCAGCCAATTATGACAAAAGGTATCCTCGAGATTCTTTCGCAAAAGTGATCTTTGTCTGCGATGGTCCAAAATCGTGTTGTGTATACGAGTCCTAAAGGGAACTCGTATACTTACTGACCAAAGTTAGACTGTTATGATAGATAGCCATATATCTGCTTTATGATCTTTAGAATTGGGTTCTTCCATTTGACTTTTACACCTCCTCCCACACCATAACTCCAACCCAAACACATGAATATTTGGCTTAGTTGGCAATGTCAGCTTAGCACAATGGTGAACACTAAACTGTTGCAGCATTTGACTCTGGCTGGGTCTGATCCTTTGGGTTGTGCCTTGTTGACACTTTTGTCAACTTTCTTTTTGTTTGCCACACAACAAAACACAGTTCCTTCTCTAAGTAAAGCCACAGTGGCTAGCACTAGCGCAGATTCAGATTCAGATCAGGTTTATTGCCATTTGTAGCAACAAAACCACATTGGAAAACAGTTGCAAACAGCTGAAGTGCACTTGACAACGATGAAGTCACATGCATGTTTAAACATAACGTCTTGACACATCGCCACATATAACATTAAAACAGTATAAAAAGAGGTAATAATAAATAACCAAGCTGCAATTTGATTGACTGATTCTTGCATCAACACCTGAAATGTTTGAACTGCTCTCAAATTCTGACGGCAGCGATGCCTCCAAATCGTCGTGGTCAAGTCTAAAATTCTGGCTCACGTGCAGAAAGTATTGTCCAGCTGTGGTCCGATCAAAGTTTTACAGGATCAGTTCAGTTTTCTGCAACATTATCGGTGTGTGTTATACCAACTATGAGACGTTTAATTGGTAACACTTTACGATAAGATACACAAAGTGTTGCTTAATTATCTGCAAACAAATGAGGAACTTTACTTCATTTCTGATAAGTAACTCTTTTCGTGTTATGGTTCAATATCACTGCTTTAAGTAGCTTTAAGTAACTGTTGGACTGTTGTAGGTTTAAATGAATTTAATGGGGGTGTAACGTGAACTTCACACCACCACACACACATCCATCATACTGCATTACACCAATACATTATCAACAACACATACTACAGTCACTTCATTTGTCCTTGTCTGTCTTAATGTGTTCCACTGTTGTTTTTTGTTTGCTGTTTGCATATTTTTTTTATTTTCTTTTTCTTCTTCTGTTAGTCCTCTGACAGAATCATGTTCAAATAAAGTTTGTTAGATTTGACAGTCAAGAGGGCTAAAGTACACTCTCACCTGTGCACTAGGAAATCGCTGCAAGATCAAATTGCATATAAAAGTTAAAAGTTTTTTTTTGTCAGTCTTGACACTAAACCACAGCATATATGCAGACACACAAAAGAAAAGTAACTCTTTTCGCTTTGATGACTTGACCACTTAGTTAGTATTACTTTCCTTACTGTCAGCATTAGTAAGATTTGACGATTAACTAACTTAAGTAGTTAGTTCATGGTTTGTTTGTGATAATTAAGCGATAATTAAGCAACATTTTGACAGCACTGACGTCAGCGTCATGCGGTCCACAGATGCACCAACTGATGACTTTAATCTTACTTCGATCCTTATCGACAGAGTTCTGTTCGCTCTTTTCTCACCTTCCAATGTGACTCACTATCTGACCTCTGACCTCTGCACAGCAGGTGTCTCCACGCGAACGTGCAGCAACAGCCTGTTTAATATTAACTCAAAGACAGACCATCAATCACAGGACAACACATCCACACGTTTTATCTGATGAGCTGAATACATGAATAATCCGAGCGAACAGCATCACAGCAGGAGGAGGGCGAGGAGGAGGAGGAGGCAGCGGTATAAATACAGCAGCGGGAGGCACCACGGCTTATGTGGAAGGAGGAAAAGTCCAAGAAAAACAAGACACCTGAAGGAGGAAAGGAAAGAGACACACGAAAGAAAACAGAAACCACCTCCGGAGCTGACATCAGACACCACAGAAGAAGAAACGATAGGAAAAAGCGGACAGAGAAGTTTTCTGTGGCAGAATTTCAAGTAAGTTTTCATCGTTCTTAAAGAACTTTGTTCAGTATTTGAACAGTGAAAAATGTGGCAAGATGTGTAATGTTCTGTTTTTTTGTTTTTTTTATTTTAGGATTTTTTTAAATTGTGTTTTTGGAGATGGAGAGCATGCGAGCAGTTGTCTACCTGTCCGTCTGTCTGACTGTGATGGCATCAGTTTGTCAGGGTCAAAGGTCATCTGAGAACCAGCTGCAGTCTGCGCCGGGCGAGTCAATTCTTGGACTCTCTACCAACGAACTTGTGAGTGTTTCCTCCTCGAACAGGAGCTCAGGTTTTTATTTGGAGTGAAGTTTTAATGACATTTATCAACTGTTAAAGGTGAAGCTGTGAGAAGACATTTCAGGGGAAAACATAAGAACTTAAGTTTAGAGTAAACTTGTGCTTAAAACTTTATTTTATGAACATTTGTTGAGAGTATTATGATGTAGGTTAGGGTTAGAGAGGTTCAAATTATAAAAATTGTGGGAAAAAATGCAATTATTTTAATGCCATTAAAATAATTGAGTGAGATCTGTAACATATTAGGGTGGAACAATGAAGCAGCAAAGTCCGGTTAAAAAACAACTAGAAGAAAGTGAGAAGAACTTTAGTCAGAGAACATTAGAGGAACAGCTGAATGTTTTCAGACTATCGGCGTATTTAGACTGATGGGACGTGATGACTATTAGAACTGCGGTCGTGGTCAAAAACATTCAAGACGATAAAGTTCACATTAGAGCCACAGGGCTTAATACCCATGTTTATCATTTAATAGTTAGAAAAGGATTCATGTTGATACCACCTTGTCTTGGTCAGGTGAGGGTCCAGAAATGTCATTAAAAGGTCACTGAAGTTTGAGGCAGGAAAACTCTTTTGCACCAAACCAACTCCATTCTTATTACTTTTTCAGAATTTCATGTTTAATCTATGTTACTCGTCAGTGATTTTGGTTCATTGTATTTTGATAAAAAATGTTTCTCTGTGCAGATCATCACTGTTGGCTGAAAGAATCAGCTGATTCATGATCCACAAGGAAATTGTTACTCATATTTTTTTTTTCTGTCTGCAGTTAAAAGTTCCGAGCATCATCAAATTTGAATGTTTAAAATTTGTTTTTTCAGTTTACTTTCTCTCTCTTCTTTTTATAATTGATTTGTATATCAATAATTCAAAATGTAATTTTTATAGTACACATATATGACATATCTGTGGGGGATCCAAAATGGTATAGAGCATGAATGAGCCCATTTTCTGTTGTGACCCAGTCATTTATGAAACCAGAGGCTTTTGTTTCATACACCAGTCAAATGTTAGGTAAATGTTTTAAAGCTCTGTAGGGAACCTGAACGCCTCCTGTGGGTACCACGTGATGCTCGGTGAGCTGACCTTAGTCAGCTGTTGTAGAAACAAAAGCAAATGTTAATTCTTAGGACTTGAGAAACTTTGCTGAAACAACAGACAGATGTTGTACCCCAACTTTCTGCCAATTTATCTGCCAGGCAAAGATAAAGTCATATTAATGTATCGAATGTCCTGGTCAGAAAAGTGGGCTCAGTGCTGGGCAGGAGACTGGACCCACTAACATCTGTGGTGGAGAGGGGCATAGTAAATAAACTGAAAGCTATTATGGACAACAGCGGACACCCTCCCCACAGTATACTGGAGCAAAGAAGAAGCAGCTGCAGCAGTCGGCTCTTCTCACTGCTGCAGAACAGAAAGATTCTAATGTGCATGAGTGTGCAGAGTATCATTCTTGCCAAACTGCACCAAATGTTGTTTGAATTTACATTTCCATACCAGGGTTCGTTTTATGTATCAGTGGGCCACAGCTACAGCACATAAATGTAATAAGATGCACAATCATAAATCATCAGATGCTCTGTGCTTTCGGGTTCGATAAGCCAGCTGGCTTGAAGAAACACCGGATATGTCCAACCTACTTTGTCGGACAGCTCCACAGTGTAAACCGATGTACTCAGAGCTGTGCACTTGTGATACGATCATTCAAGGCACACAAAAATTACAGGTGCAAGCAGGGTGTATTTGTATGCGTATTGTTATTTTGCGTTGCTCACAGTGCAATTGTGTTTTTCCTGTGTGTTTGTGTGCTCAGGCTGAAGCTCTGCAGGGTCTCCTGGAAGAAGCTGACAGCAGGGTCGGTCTCTCTGTGGAGAAGAAAGCCAGCGTCATCCCGCGGGTAGGAACAAGGCTGTTTACCTGTCTGATATAATTGCAGTTCCTGTCACTACTACTATTATTTGTAATAGAAGTGCCGCTAATGCACACTGACAAAGACAGACAGAGAGTGTCTCTGCTATGCATTTCAGTGGAGTTTTAAAATGACAACACTTGAAGGTGCCGCTGTATAGGACTGACTTGATGTGGTAACTGAGCGAGAAATTTACAAGGAAAAAAGAAATAAATAAGACAAATAAAGTGGGTTTGTGGGTTCAGCAGATGACTGGTTTTGTGGGAAATGTGGGGTTTTAACATACAACTCTTTTTTTTTTTCTTTGTAAAATTTCCCTCTTAGTATTTTTGCATCATCCATGTATTGTGGTGAGATACTGATCTCTTGTTAAGTATACAGTAAATACTAAAAGCTCTCCTCTGTCCTCTCAGTGTGACGTAGGCGAGCGCTGCGCGATGAAACATGGACCCCGTATCGGACGGCTCTGTGACTGTCTGAGAGGAACGGCCTGCAACACATTCTTCCTGCGCTGCTACTGAACGCTCACAGACATTAGGACTTCTATAATTATGAGGACATGACCTCCAACTCTGAAACTAAAATCAGGTCTAAACTACGAATGAGACCACACCTACTTGTCCTCACAAAGATAGAGGTGCACTTCATCACACACATTTAGCTGTCTCTCTGCATGTTTGTGTCTTTTTTGCTTTTAGTTTATGTATCTGTCCTTCAGAATCATTTATTTTTGTTAATAAAGATTCTCCATAAAGCTTCACGACTCCAGTGAATTTATGATTTCACATCTTTAGACACGTACCCAGACTGTGATAAGGTACCTTGAATTTGGTGTTACTCTTGGAGAGCTTTTGCAATGATAATTAGGCAAAAAAATGAATTGGAATACATCTCTGAGATTTTTACGTTTTGTGTTTTTGGACAAAACTGTTAGCTTTGTTCATTCCATGACAGAAGATGGGAAAGGATATTTGAAACAAAACAATATTTGAGCAAACAAAGAAAATGCTCATCACAAAAAAAAGGTTTCTTACCATTGGGTTGTCTTTAGATTTACATATTAAGGTTTAGTCTTTTACATGGTTCAGTTTCTTTTACATAAAATATGCTGAAGAACAAAACATGGGTAACAGTCCTCATAGCTACCTACTTTAACAAAGGCCAGTGTTAGAAATAATCTAAAGCTCTATTGAAGATTTTCTTGTGATTTCATACTAAAAATCCTTTTTTTTTTGTTTTTGCAGTAGAAAATATAAAGGTAAACACGCAGAAACAGAAGACTTTTCCAACCAATCATTGATGATTTAGCAGTCTTCCCAATCAGACCCCCAGTGAGGATGGTCAGCCCAGGGGTTTCCTCACTCAAAAGCAGCCACAAACTTTTTCTTTTAAAAAAAAACAATTATAAAAAAAGAACAACTTTTCATAAAAGCACGTTCAGCTGCAGATCTTCTGACAAACTACAACAATCTACTGCCTGTGTGAATCAATCAATAAGCGTTTAGAATGCCATTGATCAAGAAAAAATAATTTACATTAATGTATGCAGCCCAAGGGTAATCTTAATAATAATTTAAAATAATAACTTTTTTTTTTTTTTTTTTAAAACAGTCAATTAGCGCTCTGATTAGCAAGTTTGCTTGGTTATTAATTACTGGACTAGATCACTGAGTCCAAAGCTGATTAATTAATGGGTGGATCAATAGATAATAGCAGGTGATTGTGATTAAACACACTGATTATTACCAGAGTTAGTCGTGGGTTACTAAGCACAATCATTACTGAGTCAATGTGCAAACTGATTTGTAGTAGACAGGTAGAGACTGATTAGCCAGACAGGAAGCGCATTTGGGCCTAATTCTTGCTCCTTTTTTCACTTATGGCCCTGTTATGCCTCCAGGCAGTGCTATGTGGGTCAGACATGTGCTAAAGCTCATGAACTTTGTGGCCGAGTTTAGGGAGCCAACCACACATTGAGTGAATGAAGGAGTGAAAGTCAAACGTGATCCAAAGAAAACTGCCGATATGGGTCAAGTTTGATATCTGTTACCAGGTCAGTCAGTTGAGTCAACTCCAGGTCGATTCGATTGGTTAGCATTTTTCAAGCAAGGAA
This sequence comes from Arrhamphus sclerolepis, assembly GCA_037176975.1. Classification (NCBI taxonomy): domain Eukaryota; kingdom Metazoa; phylum Chordata; class Actinopteri; order Beloniformes; family Hemiramphidae; genus Arrhamphus; species Arrhamphus sclerolepis. The sequence continues at coordinate 1,059,723 of JBAMYA010000003.1, forward strand.
ACTGATGGACAGGTCAAACAGAGGGATCAGTGAGCTGCTTTGCATGTCCTTCAAAAGCAGTTTTATTCTCAGCGGGGTTCTTCTACTTTCGTACCTCCTTTAATTTCACAGTGGTTGGTGACCAGAAAATGTGCCCTGTTAGGAACTGAAGCTCACTAACAGCTGTGTTCTCATCGGCTTCATGCGGTCCAGTCATCCAGCCAGAGCGAGTTTGGGCTGATTCAGAAAACCTTTAATATTACCGTCAATCAGGCAGACACAGCTTATCAATGAGCATCACAGACAGGATGGCATTTAACTTCCAGCATCCAGCCCTCAGAGATAAGACGCAGTAATTACTGCGACCACACAGACAACAGGAGGAGCCCAATAGAAAGCAGATTAGTAGTGACACACCTAATAAAGCTGTCTTTCTTTTCTTTTTTTCTTTTAAGTCAGTATGTTGGATTTACGAGAGATTTCTTTGGTTTTCATGAATTTCAATTCAGTTCCACCTGGAAAACTGGTGTTACGTTGACATGAAAACTTTCAACCACATTGTTTGAGCATATTAGTCCAACTGTCAGAGGTTTGTTTTAGTTTGATTTCAGTCAGACGAAGAAGCAATTTAAAACTGCAAATTCAGTTGGATGTTGTTTTGAAACGATGTTTCAAAGCACAGACTGGAATGGATGTTGCCCCAGAGAATTATCAGCTGAAGTGCATCAACTTTAGCATTTCCTCTATACTGAATGTGATTGGATAAGAATGACCAAACACTCTCTATATATGCATGGCAAAACAAAACAAACAAAAAAACATCTGATGCAAGACTCAACAAAGCATGATTTGAGATAAGATCAGGTGTAAATAAATGTTGCTGCATACCTAATTTGCTGTAGACCAGTTTATGTTTCTACATAACACAACAAATCATGAAAAAGCAATGGCAACCAGCTGATTTTCTTGAAAAATGGAAGCTCATATGAACCTCTCTTCTGCACAGAGGTTGACAGGTTTAATACTTCGATGAACTCAAGCACATTTTTGTGTTTTTGGCTTTCAGTTTATAACATATTATATTCTCTTTTTCAGGCATATTATTGATGATATGTGCAAGGTTGTCCATTTCCGAGTGTTTTTAATCTTTCATGGTATACATTTAAAGACTGGACAACATGGACTAAAATACTCACGTTAAAGACCCTACACACAAAAATGTGAACTTTGAAATCCATTCAAATCACCATTTCAATCCATGTTAATGCATATAAATGAATGCTGCTGCAAAACTTTCACATATATTAGGCTGCAATAATCAAAGCATAAATAATCAATGTTAAATGAAGTATATTGAAAATAAACCTTTTTAAGACCATAAAATGGAGTTGGATCATGACAACAACTTTGTAATTTAATTTAAGCAATTTTTGATATTAGGACTGATGCTGGTTTAAAAATTTTTAGAAAAATAAAAGAAACATTTAGCTTGTTTTTAATATGCATACATTTATGTGCGGATGGACTTTAACTTTTTTTTTAAACTTTTTTGAAAGTACATCTAGGGGTTAAATGATATATCACAACAACTATGTTTAAATATCCAGCGTCTTACTGGAAATACATTCAACAAAGGTTTTTGTTTGTTTGTTTTTTCAATAGAATCTATGCATCTATCCAATTACCTGCTATATACAGAGGTTGTGACGGTTTACTGAAAACAATTTGCCGTTTGGTATAGTTGTCATGGATATAAAAACTAGAGCAAAACTTATTTTTGTACCAGGCTGTAAATCTGCACTTTTGGAGCCTGCACCTAGTGGTCAGTTGATGAACTGCAACTAAATGTATTAGATTCAACCCGAAAGTGGGCTTTTTTTTAAAATTTTTTCATTTGTTTGTTTGTTTTCAAGTCAAAAAGCATAATGCAGTGATGAAGGATATAGCATACGGAATGCCAGTAGTTTTATATACATGAAAAACAGCAAAGCAAAAAGAAAAAAACGTATTTAATATCAGTAAAAGATATTGACATAATAAACTCTCTGCCAACTGAACTACTACGCTCTCTTTCTTTGAACCTCCTAACCTTTTCATACGTCATGTTTTCAATACCTGTAGCTAAACTTCTCAGTACTTGATTGTGTCGCCACATACACCGGCCTTGTGACAAAATAACTTTACAGCCTGACAGTAATATTGCCGTACCTAAACAATGTGGGTTCAGGTTTAGGCTCTGAGGGGATGCTTACACATCGTATGTAACCCCTATCAAGAATGTAATGCGTCTCTACTCCAGACTCCACAAGTCCCTCCGATTAAACTTCCTCTTCTCTACAGTTTTCGAGTTGAACCACTGTCCCTGCTTAGCCTGTCACTGCCTTTGCACCCCTTATCATCTCTTCCTGTCTACGTACCTGCTCCACAACCAACTCTCTTTTCTCTTTTGGACCAGTTTTGTTCCACACTGGTTTGCCTGAGCCAAGCCCCAAGCCTCCAAAGCCAAACTGAAACTTACCTACAATATCTGCATGTCTAAGAGCTGCCTCTGCCTCCTGAGCTGCCACTCTTGGGTTCCATTTCCTCCCCTTGGATGGATTAGGACCCACCTCCCTAACAGTAGCATCCTTGCTCCCAAATAACAACAGCTCTGCCCTGACCTTGGTACACTTAAACCCCTCTATTAGACTGGTTATTGGCAGCTGCAATATTCCTCTCCTATTCAACGCTACAGTGCTTAGACACTTAGGAACAACTACCACTTCCTTATGTAGGAGCTAACTAATCTTTCCATTGTCTCCACAGTGGATATTGGAATTTGGTGGATTGAAAATAGCCACATCAGCCTTGGGAATAACCCAAACTGTTTATCTATTTTATGCAGACCTTCAGTACATCCTTCCTAACTTGCTCTACCTGCTCTTTATCACTCAGATCTACATTGTACCAACTGTTGGGATTTCCTCTTCTTCAATAACAAACTATTACTTATCTTCCCCCTATTGATCTGCTTTTAATACTTACTGGGCTTAATCTTCATATTTGCCCACTTGAGGTTCATATCAACCCTATCAAGTAACCTCTTTGTACATGGAATTGTTGTCGTGACTAGTGTCAGGTCATCCATATAAGCCCAACTGGTCGGAGCTGCATCCCATTCTGCCTTCTCTCACCACCTACAAGCCACTTGGAAGCGCTAATAATTATTTCCATTACCACTGTAAAGGCTAATGGAGAAAATGTGCATTCTGCCACAATACCTATCTCTAGCCTCTGCCAGTCTGTTGTGAACCCTGACGTATTTATATACAACCTAATGTCCTGGAAATATGCTTTCATCAAATTAACAACTATCCCAGGCAAAGAAGATCCAGAACTTCAAACC
>JBAMYA010000003.1:1063186-1090036 GCA_037176975.1 Arrhamphus sclerolepis
TACATACACACACACACATTCATTTTAATCTTTCAGCAGATGATTTTTAGTGCACAGGTGTGAGTGAGAGTCCTTCACAACACCACCTCGACGTATTTCATTAACACATGAAATCCTGGTTCTGTGAGAGGACTAAAATCACCAATAGAGATTTTAAGATGATTAAAGGACGGGACAGACAAAGACAAAGACAGTGATCGAGGGGTGTTTGCAGAATAGATGATGTATGTGTAGTGTGTTGGGGCTTATGTAAGTGGATATGTAGTGGATTGTGTTACAGTAAGGACAAACATACAAGCATAAGACAGACAGACATGTAAACAAAGTAACTTGAAAGTAGAGAAAACCAGTCAACAGAAAAGGAGTTTCTTCTCAGTTATGCAGTGTGTGTGGGATTCGTGTCGGAGCACTGTGGGCTGGCAGTAAATGTAAGAGTCGTGTGTGTGTGTGTGTGTAAATATTAACTGATATGCTGGAAATAACATACCTATATCTGTTTATGCACATACACATATCTTACGATAGACAGATAGGAGAGTTCAGATGCTTTTATATAGGAAGCATGGGATGTATTCAATATCCCAAGACTCTTATTTACTCCATTTCACACACACACACACACTGAACTCAGTTGCTACTTTTGTTGTTGAAGTCAAATTGACAATGTTTGTTTTACTTAAAGACATGTGTCCCAAAGAAACAGAGCTGTTATTCCACTTGCCACTGTCTGCAGCCTCCTCTTCATCTTCTGTCTCCTCTCCACTCTGACTGGTCGGGCTTTTATTTTGAAGTTGAGGGGAAGTGTTATGGGGTGAGAGCGCGCTAGCTCCGGATGATCCTTTGCTTTCTGTGTGTGGGAACAGGGGGGACTCGTCTGCTCTGCGCAGCCTGACTTCGGGCTTCAGCACGGCATTGAGCAGCTTTTCTTGACGGCAGATCTGCTCCTGTGACCGCCGTACTCTGTCCTGGTACTCTATCAAGGCTTCCTCAAACAGACCGACTATCTCCTGCGCAGCCGCGGTCAGCCTCTCAGTGAGCAGCGCTCTTAGTGCCGCTGGTTTAGACGCTTTTTTGAGCTGCTTCAGGACGTCTTCGGCCGCGGCGATGACCTGTTCGTGCACCGACACACGCAGCTGCTGCACCACACACATTGTGCTGTTCTCTGAACCTCCACAACAATGAAAGCACACAGGAACGTAAACACGCTTCAAATTTTGCGAGACGTTTAATCAACAGGAGAATTTACAGCGACCCCTGTTGGACTGGAGGGATTAGTAATTTATAGTTTACCAGCTTTTTTTTTTTTTAAATATATGAATTTTCCTTAAAGTCACTTCGATTTTATTCATATGCCGTATGTTACAATGCACCCTGTTAAAAAAATTTATATTACATAATCTCTTATTTATTAACTTCACATGCCACAAGGCTGCTGCACATGAACACTTTAATAAAGATGCCTCACTGTAATGAGGTAGTTAGTGCAATAAGTGTTTTATTGGAATATGTCTTCTTGGTATATACAAATGTGTGTGCAATTAAAATGACAATGCAATCAAAAAAAATTTGTTTTACTATATGCAGACAATAGAGAAACGCTCTCCCATTTTGCCAGGACTACAACTGTATGTACAGAAAAGTGACAATAAAGTTAAGTTGAATAAGTTGTCTCTAGGTGCTTTGCAGAAACCCAGAACTGAGCACATGGCAAACGGAACAGTAGATTTCAGGCACTTACCTGTTGACATAAAGGGAAGTTTGTGATTATTATTTTACACACAGTTGAACATTAGCTTTAGGTAAAGTGTGGTTGATGAAACTTGTGCTGTAATGGGACTATGAAAATAAATGAAAGATGACCCACTTGATGGTCTAAAACATATTCTTCATTTAGCACAAAGTCTGATTATGACTTTGACAGATTTACTTTGAAGAATTTAGACATTGCAATGTTGATTTAAAGAAACACCCAGTCAGATCAAGTATGTTATCTCCATGTGGGTCACTGAGCACCCTGGTCTGTAGCCTGACAACATCCCCTCAGAGATATTTCAGCTTCCTGTGACCACCTCCTCAAAGTTATTTTGATCACAGCTTGCCTCTGAACAATAGGTTTTTAGGTGGAGAAGTGGAAGACCAGAATGCTGATGAACATGACCAAGATGAGTTGCTAAGCCAGGATAGGACAGTTATTAGATGGTTTCACAAAAGCTGGGGCAGATAAGTTACCATGGAGAGTTTTTTTTTTCTTCTTATTTCTGATGCTTTATCTTTAGTTATCTGACACTAATTGGAAATCAATTTAAGGTCTTCTATGTGTATGTTATCTCATTAGCATTAGCATACATCAAACTTTTACTAATAAATTGGACTTGTGATGATCATATATAATATTCAGATAGACTAATTATAAAGGTTATGGACTTTATAAATGCTGATTTTTTAATATTTCTGACATGTTTTATCAATAGCCTATGTATATATATGTTCAGTGTTATTGCAGCTGATGACATAATTATAAATGTCAGAGCAGTAATGTCAGTAAAACTGAGTGATGAGGGTGATAGGTTATACTAAAGTGACATGCCCATTTTTGAACAACGTTATGGATAATGAACCTTATTCTTAGGCTTTCTGAAGGGAGAACGTATTTTAGAACATGTTCTTGGCATTTCCCCTTTAAAAGATAATTTGACTACTTTAAAAAAAAAATGTCATTATTCAAAAATAAATACAATATGATAAAAAAAGAAGGAACAACACTATTCCTTCACAGGGAAGCAATATCTAAATTTAATTGTTAAAATGAAGTTGCTGCTTTAGGGTTTAAGGTCATATTTCAATGTTTCAGCCTTTCTGTGTGAATGTTAAAGGATCCTTACAGTGCACTGAGGTTGGGTTTTAATGCAAACATTTGGAGTTGTGGGTATGGCATTTCCCTCCCTCCATCCATTATCTGTACTTGCTTATCCTTATTCTGAATCAGGGGGCTCTGATGGGGCCTATTCCATGACCTTGGAAGGCCTTCAATCCACTGCAGGGCCACAAACTTCAGAAAAAAATAACAATATGCAGCATTTCCATATTTTTAAGGTTACATTTCTTTACAATAAATATATGTAATGGAGGTAAAATGAGAAGTACATTAAGGATCCAGATTCATCTATACTTCATTAAGTAACAACTATGAATGTTTTAAATGAAAACTCTCTTACTTTAATGATGCAGCCAAGGCCATTTTTCAAGCAAATATCAAAGATGCTTGACCAAAAAGAAATGCAGGATGATGAAGATAGTGTGAACACTAAATTTCTGATCTTCCTCATGATCATTCTGCTGCCAGGAAAGAAATGTTCATAGTCTACATACAGTAGTTATATGGTATCTTTATATACTGGACATGCAGAAAATGTCAATAAAAGGCACAATTTAAAACACTGTCCAGCAGTATGTCTCACTATTACCTACATGCAAGAAATGCACAACATGAACTTCATATGGAGTATAGCCCTCACTATCGCCTTGAATCATCTTTGAGACGTTGATCATTAATTTCCTGTTATCTCAAAAATTGCAATAATGATTAAGAAAAAAAATGCATAAATGTCTGTCAATAAAATATCAGCCTTAACAAAGTCCATCTCATTTGTAATTATAGCCTCAATGAACTATGTGTGTATGTGTTGTTCACCCGGTCCTGACCAGGCGAGCTGCACAGATTAAATCTCCCTTCCTTCCTGCCAGGATCACTGACTTGTCCCAGCGTAATTCTTCATCTTAACTTCGAGTAACAACCTTTAGGTTAGACAGTGGAGCTGTATGCTTCAGAACAGAAACCCAATGATTGCTTATTAAGCATGTGGATCACAAAGCTTAAGGAAATTTGGCGTATGTGGAAGAGAATCGTTAATTAAAGTCATCCAATCTATTCTTGATATTTTGATTCTGACCGAAGCACTTGTTTTTCATTAATATTGGCTCCAAGCAGACAATTATAACAAAGACCGCAAACAGCGTAGTTTTACTTCAAGATTCTAATGAAATTATTAGGGGCTTATTTTTTTATGACAGTTGGTTTCTTTAAATGTGAAAGCCAATAGATTTCAGTGACACCTTTAGACTTTTACTTTTAGAATCTTTAAGTGTTGAATAATGCACCATATGCCTTCACCCTTACCATCATCAAAACTAGTGAATTTAAGTTTTCTTTATTACCTTTTGGTTCCAACAGCCTGTTATCCCAATTTATAAAATAAGACACACTGTACATGTGTGATGATGCAATATTTAATTGAAGACATGTCTGTCTGTGACTGGCCTACAAAGAATTAGGTAATTTCCCTCATCTGCAATATATCACACAATGATATGATCCTGACGTATCAGAACTGCAATTTAAAAGTCCATCATGCTCATATAAGAGCTCATTAGATGACGAGAAAATATTCAAATCAATTTTTCTTTCTTCCTTTGGACTTTTATTTTGACGAGGCAGTACACATAAAGCCATCAAATGTATTCAGTGCCTAAGCTGACATTTTCTGATGTTTAATACTTCAATTGAGACAATAAAAACTGGAAAAAAAAAAACAACTGAATAAACCCTTAATAACAGAGTAAGATCGATGAATATATTACAACATGTAACTTAAACGTTCTGAGTGTTTTTTTTTTAAATTCACTTGCAAGATGAACACGATTCTCTTCATCTAAACATCAATGCAAATTAATAACCTCTGAGGTCTAAAGGTTAGAATGAAGGAATTGAGAAATCGCAGTGGCAGCGTACTCACTCTCAGGACTGAGAAGGCTCCTTCAGTACCACAGATAACAGTTACTTTCATTATCCATCATCTAATTAGTAAATTGACTGATTTTCCAGCTATAAAATATCACTAAAAAGATAACTAACATTGTAAGTTCGCAATTATGTTATCTTGGGATAACATAGACTTTCAGAAAGTCCAAAATATTCCGTTTACCGTGAGAAGGAGCAAAAGGAAGTGTTTGAATTTGTGGTGAAATTAATGCTCTGAACATCAGAAAAATTCTGAATTAAAACCACTTTCCAATCTCTCAAAGTCATTGTAGTTCAAAGATGCTTTTGTTTTATGAAAGCAAAGCCTGGAATATACTTGCTGGTAACAAAGCGTACTTGAACGCATCCTGGCTGACACGCTTAACCTGAGTTCATTTGACGTGTCAGGTTGTGCACATACTCCAAAAAAATTACACGATGCGCACGTGAGATGCTATATCCACGTGAGCGCTGGAGGCGCTAGAGAAGGTCAGAGCAACAGTTGAACTATACGTCCTGCTGCCGCTGATATGAGCTTGTGACTGGCTGATAAAGCTCGGTAGCTCATCCCTGCTGCCATGAGGAGAAGGATGATAGCCAGCTGCCCTGCTGCGTGTGGCGATGTGCTGAATTAGCTGGACGATCCGATGCAACAAGTCGTCAAAGGTCACGAGGACGTGCAGAAATAATGCTGGTGTTTCTCGTCATCTTTAGAAACACTCTGAAACACTGGTTGAAAACTAACCAGATATGCGCTCACAGGTAGATTATGAATCTGTGAATCTGAGTGTGCTGTAACTTCATGTTGTTGGCGTCATGTCTGTATGTGTCATCAGTGTTATCTTCAGTACAGTGTCTTGTTTAATGTTTATTCTTCTTACTTGCATTAGGACAGCGGATGAAATTAGCTGTTGTGCTAACTCCGGGATATTTACATTGATGCTTAAAGCTGTTTATTAATGTGCATTGCCCTAATCTGAATAAATAAATAAATAAAATGAAATATAAAAATCACCAATTTACTGCATTGGCAAAACGGGAGAGAACCAAACACCTCCATCACGATGTCTTCTATTTAGCAGCCTCACATACCACCTTTAATAGCGCTGGTGCTGTTTTCTTTGCCTAGATTGCAATAAAAGTTAACAATAATCTTATCTTTCCACAGTGTTGAAACATTACATGTTTACACGACGCTCCAGAGCCGGCTGTATTTTCAACTCTCTGTATTCTGCCCCTAAGTGGTGACCTCTGGTTTTTAAGCGCTCGGTCCGCGTAGTATGCACGCAATAAACGCAAAGTCACAGCAAGTACGTTCCAGGCCTGAGGTGCCATTCTCATATTGTGTGTCCATCGTGGTTTCTTTCAGTCACTGAGAAAAGTCGCGCCTCCATGTGGCAGGTTTGTTTAGAACCAGAAGTACCATGCAGACCCTGATTACTCCTGTACTTTGTGAAAGTGGACATACAGCTTCTTTCAGATATTGTTTTGTTCATGAGTTTAACTGCCATTTGGTCACCTGAACAGACGTCCTTCTAAATCCAATATACATATTTCAACACCTGTTATCCAAAGCTAGTTGAGTTTTTCTTTGTTTTTGTTTTTAAAGAACATTCCAGAGAGAAAACTCTAGAAGCTAATCCCAGGCATATTTAAAACGTAATCCCTTGAAAACAAACAGAACATGTTCTGGATTAAAAATAAAATAATAAATAACTGTCTCAGATTTGACTGCTGCTCTCCTTCACTGAAAAGATGAAAACCTCGGGGAGAATCTCAGGAAATATACCATATTTCAGTGTCTCTTTTTAAAATGTTCCTGTTCATCTGAACCAAGATGGAAGGAAAATTAGCACTGAAGCTACAGGGTAACATTCTCAGCAGATTCCCCGACACATCAAGTCCACCAAGTCCAAGTTCAACCGCTGTGGTCCGCAGGTCACAGCTGGATTAAGTTATGGTGAGCTCCTTCCTGTTGCTTTGAGTTTGGACTCACAAGTGCATCTTTGCTGCTCTGTTCTCCAACGTGGACCTTCATGTGTGAGTCCAGCGAGCGCTTCTCCTGATAGCTCTTACCACACTTCAAGCAGCTGAACGGTTTTTCACCAGTGTGAGTAAGCATGTGTCTTTTAAGGTCAATCTTCTGGACAAAACCTTTGCTGCAGAGATGGCAAATGAACGCTTTGTCTTTCTTGTGGAACCTCTCGTGTGTCTCCAGCGAGATCTTCTGCCGAAACGTCTTCCCACAAAGGCTGCAGATGAATGGCTTCTCACCTGTGTGGATCCTCATGTGAGAGTCCAGGTTGCCAATTTGTCTGAAATTCTTATTGCACACTTTGCAGGTGTACGGCTTTTCCCCTGTGTGGATCCTTTTGTGAACGTCGAGATGCTGGCTCATTGTGAACTTCTTGCCACAGATCTCGCAGGGGTAAATCCTGGGTTTCCCTCCTGTGTGGCTATTGATGTGCCTCTTCAGGACGGTGTTTTCAGTGAAAGTCTTTCCACAGAACTCGCAGATGTAAGGCCTCTCGCCAGCGTGCAACTTCACGTGTCTCTCCAACGAGCCTTTCCTTGGGAAGTCTTTACCGCAGTCTTTGCATCTGAATGGCTTTTGGCCAGTATGTAACCTCATGTGGATCTCCATGTCTCTGAACTTGGCGCCACAGATCTCACAGATCCTGCTCGTTTCTCTGTGGTTCTGGATGTGGAGCTGCATGCTCTCCAAAGACTCGGACCCTTCTCCGCAGACACCACACAGAAAGTCATGATCATTTAAATGCGTCTCTGCATGCCGGAGTAAGTTACCTTTATTGTGAAAAGAGTTCCCACAAACCTTGCAAGAGTGCGAAGGTGTCAGACTCGGTTTCCTACGCTTGCTCCTTTTGACTGGCTGATTATTGGAAGCGTGGCTGCGGATGTGCTGCCTCAGCTCTATGCTTGTTGAGAAGCCGTTTCCGCAGACTTTGCAGCTGAAAGGTATCTGCTCTTCATGGGACTTCATGTGCCGATCGAGAGAGTTGGTGTGGCTGAACTCTTTGCAACAAACAGTGCAAGTGTATGATTTCTCTGTCATGTGACTTCTCATGTGAGTCACCATGTTACCTTTCTGGTTAAAAGTCTTGGGACAGATGGTGCAGCGAAAGGGCTTCTCCCCGGTGTGCAGTCTCAGGTGCGTCTCCTGAGCTCGGATCGAGGGGAATTTCTTGCCACAGACATCGCAGGTTTTGCTGCTGTCGCGATGACTTTGAAGATGCTGCCTCAGACTATCGCAAGACTCCAAATTTTCTCCACACACACCACAAAGACCCTTGGCATCCTTTGAGTGTTTCTCTACGTGTTTAAGTAAAAAGCCTTTCCTGTCAAATGATATCCCACACACTCGGCAGCAGTGAGATGTTGCTTCTGATGCATGATTCTCATCTTCCTCTCCAGTTGAATCACCTGGAGACACTGACTGCTGGTTCAGGTCTGAGATGGTTTCTGGTCTGGACGAAGTGTTGGGCGGAGCTTCCCTCAGTTGGTCGTCCACTGGCGCGTGTTGCTTCAGATGTTGGGCATCAGAGAGACTCTTAACACCAACTGACAGACATAACTCTGCAGAGAAAACACAACACATTTGTTTGTTTAATTACTTTTTATAATGCTGACACACAAATGTTTTGGATTTGATCTGTAGTGAGACCTCGAGTTAAAAGTCTGCAGTACAGATTTTAAATCTAATTAAACTACAATTAGTAACGTTTCTTTTGCTCTTAGTTTTTTTCATTGGATTTGTTCTCTTGAAAATATCTGAAAGAACAGATATCCATCCATCCAGCCGTGTTTTTTTTTACACCCATTTTCTCCTGTTCAGGGTTACACAACAGCTGGAGTCTCCCCTGGGGTTCAGAGTAAAAGCAACCTTGGAATATATAAAACAACATTAATCTTTGACCAATGTACCCAAAATGGGTTTACATGTTGCTTAAACTACAAATATGTTGCTGGAGTCTCAGTATTTTTAAAGCTTTAGCACTCACTAAGTTTCTTGTGTGTAAATGAAATTGTGCTAGAAATCTTTTGACAACGTCAACAGGACACCAGACCATTACACGGAGAACAGATAAAAGTATTAGCAAACAGAGTGGATTGATATGTGACTTTCTGGTCTTGGAATCTATAGGTCAGCAGAAAAAGGCCAATGCCTTCAGCTGCCGCCCATAACACACCACATCTGACCCACACGGTCACGGAGCTCACCCTCCTGCAAGTGGTGAACTCACAGGAGGGTGAGCTCCGCAAGGTCGCTGGACTCCCCCTTCAGACAGAGTGAGACGTTTGTTCATTTAAAAGGAGATCTGAGCATCACTGTCCTCCAAATCAAAGAGGAGCCACCCAAGGTTGTTAGGGCATCTGGTTAGGTGACGTACCTGGCGTCTTGTAGGGGAGGTGTTTTGGGCATGCCCTACTGGGAGGAGGCCCCGAGGCCTGGGAATGCCTCAGTATCTACATGGACCTTTCAGGTGGCAAAGAGCTTCAGAGCAGCCCCTCTGTTTAAGTAATGTGTTGACAATAATGATATAGATTCCTAAACATGAAAGCAAATAAGTTATCTTTAATTTGTATTTCACATTGCTTCTTCAATGTGAAGAATCGTCACTTTAATATATATAACTGTATATAACCCAGTAACAGACTCTTAATATCTGTATACAGCCTTCTGCTTTAGCACTGCAATGTATGGTTTTATATCTTTTCCCAGTCGTTGTTGTTTTTGACATAATACGATCTTACTTTTTGCATATTTAAGCACATCCCATGCACATCATCTCTTCCAACACAGAGACTGTCTTTGCTTTTTCTTATCTTTTATAAGTTATTTTTATTCCCTGTATATGCCATTTTCTACCCCCTCAATGGGGGTAAACAGATTTTGATCATATTGATCACTATGAAGGCATCTCAGGCAATCACCTCCATTCAGTGCAGTAACATTAGGGAAGTAGTCTGGTAAATAAAATGCTAAAGATGTAGAATTTAGTATACTTAAAAACTCAAGTTCTACTTAAACGACCAGTACCAATGCTGATATCCAAACTACACCTTCTCACGAAGAGATTGGCTGTAGATAGATTAAATGTTGAATATGAAGCAAGGTAGTCAATGGATCTGCACACTGACCCCCACATTCCTCCCCGCGATCGACTCTCTCACACCCAGGCCCTTGCAACCCTCTGTCGGCCGCTCTGCTGCTTCCAAACGCGGTGAGGATGAGCTCCACGGCCGCGGTGATCCGCTCCATCAACAGCCGCCGGAGCTCCTCCAGCTCGGTTTGGCTATGCTCCTGCAGCAGCCAGAAAATCTCCGTAGCAACCTCCGATAATTTCTGGTCGATTGCGGCTTTCAGGCTGCGGTCGTCAGGTCCTTTTTCGGACATTTTCGAGGATTTTCCTCCGAACAAAGAGCAAAATGTAAACAGCGAGATTGTACTTCCGGGGTGCCCGGCGTCATTACGTAAGACGCAGTCGTTGCAGACGCTATTCGTTACGTGGTTTGAGGGAACGTGGCTACTGCACCGAACAGGAACTAACGGTTCCGTGTCAAAAATTATTCGGCCAAAGTCCTCGGTCTGTCTCGTGTTTTGTTTTTTAGGCTGAACTTTTCTCTTCATCCTTTTGTGAAAATGAACCTCCTAATGTCACTTCGCTCCAACTGGGTAGGAGCTGTGAACCGAACTTCATTTAAATTATGTCCGTTTTTAAACATGTGTTCTGACATACAGAGGTACATTACTTTAAAATGCGTTGAGAAATGTGGTGAAGTTTTGTTATGTCTTCTTGTAAATTCATACTATTATAAAGCTATAGTAAACATCAACGTAAGAGCCTTTTTAAAAAACGTTTATAGTGTTGGGCTGGTTTCTGAACATACATGAACTCCCACCTATCATAAAATTGCAACTGGCATACCATTTTAGAGACGTATCAGTATTTTTTTTTTTTTAAAAACTCGCAACTAATCTTGATGTTGTATTGATACTCATTGATTTCCAAAATATAATTACTATAGTAACATTGTGAGTAAAATTTCTTTGGAACATAATATTATGTACTGTCAAACATTTGAATGCGCCATTAATTGCACGTTCTTCAAAAGTACAGTACATTTTTGGGGAGATGTACTAAATTTTTAATAAAGTATGCATATACCTTTATTGCTATCGCAAATACCTTCTAAATAAGTTTTTACATTGTTGAGCGTAATGGTCACTGAAATAACCTTTTTATTTTATTTTTTATTATTGGAGGTGAGGCGGATATACTGAGTTTTACCCATCACTGTAGTTACATTTAGTCTGAGATGAAAATAAATTAATCCGTTTTTATTTGAAGTAAGCGAAGACTTGGGCATCTAATGAGGCTTTTTCTGTTTGGGGTTTAGGTCAACATATGAAAAATTTAATCGGGGAGAAGAAACCTCAGGAGTTGAGATGTCTCATCAGCTGAAAAAGAAAAACTCTGTACCAAAGCGGTGGCTGAACTATTATCCTATTGGACAGAGGCTACCGGGAACTAGATTCATTGCCTTTAAAGTACCTTTAAAACCATCTCTGAACTGTCAGGTTCCTAAGTCGTACTCATTCGATCTTTGGGACCTGATGGACTCTATAGAAAGGAAAAAACAGGAGCTGGGTTTGATCATTGATCTAACCTTCACCACGAGATACTACAGCCTGACAGACGTTCCACAGTCCTGCTCTTACATTAAAATCTGCATCGAGGGTCACAGAGTTCCCTCTGATGCTGCCATCCTGAGCTTCAAACAGGCAGTCAGGTGCTTTCTGAAAGAGAACTGGGACAATGACAAACTCATCGGTGTCCATTGCACCCATGGCCTGAACCGCACTGGGTACCTGGTCTGTCGATACCTGATAGATGTAGATGGGATAGATCCCCTGGTAGCTCTTGAGCTCTTTAATTCTGCCAGAGGTCATTGCATTGAGAGGCAGAACTACCTCAATGACCTACAGAATGCTGCCAAGAGAAGCAATGACAGCATCGATGAGCCAAAGGAAGAGGCGGTTAAAGGGCTTGCTGTGGAGCGACCGCCATCAATGGCAAGAGAGGAGGGGCAAAAGCTACAGACTGCCACTGCCACAGAGGAGCAACAATCTGGTGATGTCCCAACAGAGACTCAGAAACCCAACGCAAAACAGCCTGGTAAACAACGCAAACAGAGACCTTGTCGCTCAAAGGTGGACCGTGAATCCTGTGACAAACAGTCACACGGCAGCCTCCCCTCCACACCTCCTAAACCTAACGCATAACAAGCAGGGAAACCTCCATCCAACAAACAAGATAATGCTCCCTCGACCTTAGTTTGATACGACGAAGCAGACATGACGTCACTTCTGTTGTTGGGAAAAGTCTCATTAAAAACACAACTTTGCCCACCACCTATTTTTCTTTTCTTTAATAGGCCCACCACCATGGAATTACCCTCAAACAAGCCAACTGTGCCAACTAGCTGTTAATCTGATATCCAGGTAATCGCTTTGCCTTCAACACAGGAAGAGATCTGCACTGATTGTCAGAATTTGCAGCAAGGACACTGAAATTCAAGTCGAAAAAGCATAATTAGCAGAAAAAGATTTTGATTAAAATTTGAGAATTGTGACATTAAAATTCAACACATCTGATGCTGGAGAGTTTCACAATACTTCAGAGAACAAGATTAATGCTTGGCAGATTGAAGGGCAAGGTTAATGACTCATGCCAGGCACTGTTATGTGTTCATGACCTTTGTGAACGCATTTCTTGCGACATACTTGTCTTTTCATTTTTTTTCTGTAACACTTTACTTTGTTTCATATTTCTCCAGGGTTGTGGGTGCTTTATTTATGCCATTCAATGTAACTGCCATTAAACAGAGTAAAGCTTTACTGCTTGGTTGCCATTAAAAAAGAAGAGATTTACCTTTCTCTTCATTAATTTTACCATCCCGGCTATCTGAAGTTAACTTAAAGCCTTTGTAAGATTTTCATTCATTATTTTCAATAAAACTTACCATCTACCATATCCATCATGGCAAGACATTTCCTCAATCCTTCCTGTATTTTTCGTTATTTAGAGGCAGTGAAGAAAACCTAATTGAGAGAAACTATATTTTAACAACTTAAAAAAAAAAGAAATTTCAACAAGGACGTATTTATTTCACAGATTTGCTTTTTATGTACTTCATCAACATGCTTCCTGCAAAAATAGTCAACAGCCCTCTGGTGCTGTTTCTGACCACTATGTGGGGGGAAAAAATAAAATATTTGGGCCCCTAAAAGCTGTGAGCTTTTTTTTCCTGTGAGGCTGATTCAGTAATCCATGCAGTCATTAATATAAACTTGATTTAAAAAAAACAAAAAAAACCCAAAACACTTTAATGAGGATATCAGCTTCTGTTTTTCTTTACACTTTCTTCATCAAATTATATATATATTAAAAAATCTAAACAATAAACAGGTTCGCCCTCCACCAATATACTAAGAAATCACTAAATTAATAACTAATTTGGTCTTTTAACAAGTTACAGAGAAAAACATAAAATGAACCTGTTGACAATGGACATGTCAACCACTAAGAAAATAAAAGCTGAAGAATCAGAAACAGCCAGTGCCATCTTCACTGCTGATGTGTAGGAGCTCTTTCATGTTTTCTTCCCGTGAAGTTGAAACACTTGGTAGATTTAAACACTGGAAGCATAACTGTCTGTAAATCTGAACAATATGAGGACTCAAAAAAAAAAAAAAACACTGTAAGATGTTACTCTAGAAATGTAACAAACTAATAAATTACAGAACTGAGCTTCGTGTTTTAATAGACAGGTAAAATACATTGGAAATACTCAAATTTGTCTCCTCCTCCTTTTCTTGGTTCTTTCTGGATTGTCCACGTTCTGGCTTGTTTCTTGGGTTGTGCAGTTGTGTTCCCTTTTGAGTCGAGTTTTGCCAGAATCGTTACACTTGTTTAGCTTTTGGCTTTTCTGGACTTCCATTTTTATGCTCAAGTTGGAGTGATGTTGGTGGCGCTTCTCCCAGTTCCGGGTCCTGGCCTGGGTCTGCAGCTTGCTTTTCCTCTGATGTGTCTGAACATGAAGTGCCAGACTGTCACCAGCTGCTAACCGTTCCCCACACACACCACAGACCCGCTCGGCATCGTGCATGTGTGCTTTAACGTGTCTCAACAAAAACCTCTGAGCTTTAAAGGTACCGCTGCAGGCCAAGCAGCTGAATCTGCTTTTTGGTCTAGATTTGTCCTGCGGTTTGTCTGAAGTGGGTCTGATGTCAGCAGAGTCTTTGTCGTAGTCGTCGCTGTCTTCAGTCTCGGATGACACCGACAGTGGGACGTCCTGATCTGGACCCAACAGTCCTGGTTTAGCTGACAGTTGAAGGTTCTCATGGGGCTTGTTTGCAAGCTTGGAATTGTAAGTGAACTGTATGATCTCAGCCTCATCCAGGTCTTGAAGCTGCTCCTCCTCCTGCTTCTCTTCAGCGTGTGCAGGATCTGGGACCAAGTCCTGATCTGGCTTCTGGTCCTCGTGGTCAGGAGGAACCGCTTCTTTACTCAACAGGAGCTGCTTCGTGAACATTTCTACACAGAAAAATATAGAATTAAACTTAAGGAAGCTCTGGAAAAGAATTCAACAAGAACTTTTCCATTTACTGCACATCAGTACTGCTCAATATGCAATTACTTTTTCTTCACTATTTATTTCAGTATGACTTCATTTACATTATACCCCAACCCATGTTTGTGAATAAATTTATTGTACAGAATTGGATTTAGTAAATAAAAAATAAAAAAAATAAGAAGAAGCAAAGACCAGAGCAATTTTACTTCATTAACCAGCCCTGATTCAAACGGTCATACCCTTCTTTCGTCATCCACTGGGGTTTTGGTCCCCTGCCCTAATGTTTCTTGGGCCCACATAGAACCAACAGAACTTTGTTACAAGCCAGAAGCAAACAAACTCTGTCTGCCTGAAATCAGTGTTCTGTTTAGTCAAAACACAGAACTCTCTGTGTCAGTCCTTCTCTTGGTGACCAAGCCACCCTCTGGATGGAAACTATGCATTTGCCAGACAAATTCTTGCCAGCATAAAAACTTATGGTACATTGCTTTATATATCAAATCCAACGTTATTTATGAAGCACTTTTCATCCTAAGGCAACACAGTGTTTTACATGTTAAAAACAATAAAACAAGCCATCACACCAACGTATAAAACATAGCACTTTTTAAAAACATCAACTGTCTGCAGCCCTGAGGGTCTCTGGTAGGCTGCCCCACAGACGAGGACCACAGTAGTGGAACGAGGTTTTAGTTCTCACTTTAGGAACAATTAAAAGGTTGGTTTTAAAGGGAAGGTGGCTCAGTGGTAGAGGATTCGGCCGTGAACCTGAAGGTTGGTGGTTCGAGCCCCGTCCTGGGTACACCGAAGTGTCCTTGGGCAAGACACTGAATCCCAGTTGTACGTCAGCTCTGCTGACAACCGGTGGGTAAATGCTTACAGCGTAATACTTTGGTGCTGTAGAAATGCAGTTGTAAAGTGCTATATAAGTGCAAGCCATTTACCATAAAGGGCTCATAATTTAAAAGATGTTCAGATAAATAAACAACTAAAGGAACCTCAAAATCAATCCTGAAATGCTGCCAATGCAGCGATTTTAAAACTGGTGTAATGTGTTCCGGTCCTCAGAACACGTGCAGCTGAGTTCTGGAGTAATTGTAAGTTAGACATATAGACTTTTTCGGAAGACCAGAGAGCAGGGCATTACAATAATCTATTATACTAGCAATAAAAGCATGCATCAGCACCTCTGTGCTGTCTTTGCTACATTTCATATCATTGTATATAGACAACATATTTTATAAATTCCTGCTCCTGGCTTGTCTATTTTAGAGTATCCCAGCTGGATTATCAAAGCTACAAACCACAAACATGTCATTTGATTGGACAACAGGCTTTCTATTCATGTGAATATGGAAGTTCTTCCGCTCTGGATCGTTTAATCACAGTTTTCACTTCGCTTCATTTAATTTAAAAACCTCCTCCTTGGAAGTGCTCCAGTTGTATATAGAGTATAGATCTTTTTCTAAAAAATTTGATTATTGAAAAAAAGTCTCAAACTTTAAAAATTTGCAATTTTAACACAAAGTTGTACCCTCCATCCTGATCCATTGACCCAAGAGCCAAGATTTTTTTTTTCTTTAGAAAGTTTTTTAACCATCTAAAGCAGAGGTGTCCAACTCCATTTCATCCCGGGCCACATCATCACCATGGTTACCATTAAAGGGCTGAGGCCTCATTTATAAATGTTGCGTACACATAAAACAGTGCCTCAAAGTTGTGTAACTCACTTTCCACGCAAAGATTGGGATCTATTTTATTTTATTTTTTAAAAAGAGAAATGTGCGCAACTCTACGCTATGTTTGTACATTGCACATGCGCATTTTGGAGATGGAGCAAAACGACGACACAGATGGTGAATTAAAGCCATGTTCGTCTTATACATTTGACTTCAGTTTATATCAGACTTGTAGATCCACTAATCATAAACAGCTAAGCCTGCAGTATTTAGATGTATTCCTGCTGTGATCATTACTTTTTCATAAACACCCAACACTGTATGTTTATTTATCATACTTCCATAATCAATTAATATCCTCTAGCCATTGATACCACTGTTTGATGCATTAATTGTGAAAATGTATCAATCAGTCTGATCACTGAGTAAATAAACAATTTGGAGACGCTTGTGTGTAATGGATGTGCTGCCACTCCTAATGGATCAGGATGGAGGGTACAATTTTGTGGTAAAATTACAATTTTTTTTAAAGATTGAGACCCCCCCCAAAAAGCATTATTTTTTTTGCAACATTTTTGACAAAATTACAAAAGTTGTGAAATTACAATTTTATATCTTTTGATGAACTTTTTATCCCAAACTTTTGTTATAAAAAAGTAAATTCCACAAAGATCAGGGGTTTTGACCAAAAAAATAGCAACTTTTTTTTATTTTCAAATCTTTTGCAAACATTTGTTAAATCACAACTTTCTGACATACATCAGCTGATCTCCACCTCAGTTGTTCCACTCTTTAATCTCAGTACCGAATAAAACAGACACACACATTGAAATCTCCTCAGAAATGTTCTAGTTATAATTATATGATTGTCTTTCAGCGCGCTCTCGTGGACCAGATAAAATTAAGCCGGGGACCGAATTTGGCCCATGGACCTTAAGTTTGACACCAGTAATCTAAAAGGTTGTCAAGATATATTTGATGAGACCAGAGGAGAGACAGTGTGTCTCCAACTGAGAGGGACGAGTGTCTGCCTATGGCACTTTGTTTTACCATTACAGTCACTTTGCTCTGGAAACTCTGAATATTGTTTCCTA
The DNA here is from genome assembly GCA_037176975.1 of Arrhamphus sclerolepis. Taxonomy (NCBI): domain Eukaryota; kingdom Metazoa; phylum Chordata; class Actinopteri; order Beloniformes; family Hemiramphidae; genus Arrhamphus; species Arrhamphus sclerolepis. The sequence continues at coordinate 1,080,418 of JBAMYA010000003.1, forward strand.
TTATTCTTTGAATAACTGAAATGCTGAGCTACAAACTCAGAGCTGTCCACAGCTTCATCTCATCTGCTCACCTGTGTAAGGTGAGTCCATCAGGGGTCTGTTCAGGGCGCAGAGCAGCGCGTGCTGGCGGGAGATCACCTCGTGACACTGAGCCGTTTCTTCTTCATATTTCACGATGGTTTTTTCAAAAGCCGCAATAATATCTTCGACCGCTGCGTTGAGTCGCTGACTCACGAACATTCGCATCTTCTCGATTTGCGACATATTATCGTCCGGGCACTTGACAAACGAACAAAATCTGAAGGGAAAAACTGTGTGACTGCAGCTGAGACTGCCGATAACACACTCTCTTCCGGTTCCGATGTAAACAATAGAATTTCCGGGATCCTTCAAAATGTTTTGTTTTGGGGATTTAAAAAAAAAATTGGCTTGTGTATTTTTGTTAAAATCGTCTTCGCTTTCTATGATAAAAAAAATAGTGCATTCTCTATACAAAAATTTCATTTGGACATGATACAGTATTTCAAAATACCTCAAACTAGATATCATTTTAATTTGAAAGTTGAATCCCCCCTCATAGATCACGGCATCTACTCTTAAATTTGCTGAAAATTGAAAGTTTCCCGCAAAATAAAAGCATTTCAGCGTTTCAGTTCTTAGATCTTCCCAAACACATAATGTATAAAAGGCTCTTATTCTGAAGGAACGAATTAACGCCCCTCATTTAACTCATTTAGACGTAACATGTAATAAATCTTTTCATTTCATGATGGTTATGTAAGTGAAAATTATGGTTTTATATTCTGCAACAACTGTTGATGGTGGGAAACCACAAAGTCTAAATGCACACCTCAGTTTAGAGTTCTTTAAAGTCTAGTAAATCCAAAACCTCTCATAGTTCTAAGCTGTATATAAAATAAAATAAACAGCCAAAACCTTTAACATTATGACTATGTGTTATACTAGCTGCAACAAATGTTGCTATGTTTACATTTACTCTTTTTGTGATCAACAGATGTATGCAGGCATACAATTCTAATTATTTATCAGTAGTAGACCCTTTTAAAAAATATGCACAATATATACACAATATTTCAGTTATATTTTTTTATGACGGTATTTTACTTATTTCCTTTTTGAGGCAGACTCCTTCCAGAGGTGCAGCTGGGAAGAAAAGAAGCCTGGTCATGTGACCATCCATGCTAGTTACACGACAGTGATACAATTTAGAGGAGACAACATATTGTTTTATTTTAAAAATGGCATTATCTGCCCAAAGCCAAAATAACACTTGTAGAGCTTCCAAAAGTAAAAAAAAAAAAAAAAAAAAAAAAAGATATACAAAAAAAGAAACGGTTAACTTCTCTTTTTTCCACTTAACAAAAAGACTGTCAAGGGTTAATGTTAATTCTAACCTTAATAACAGCAGACACTGTACATAGGCTGTGCCCAAATAGTCAGAAAACGGTCAGCACAGAATAAGTTCAAGTCAAGAAATTCAACCCCAACTTTAACATAAGTATCCTGTACATACTCTGTTGATAAATCATCAAAGCATAACTAATGATTTAGTTGCCTGCATGCAAGTGGGACCCATGAAAATAGTTGTTCCCTCATTACATCAGAAGAGCGAGTAGTTCCTTAAATATGCTGTTAATATGTGTAAAAAAGGGAAAGTCCACTGTAAAGCACATTTCACTGAGATGCTGAGGAGAAAGAAAAAGAAATGCAGAAACATACAACTAGTGCCTGAATCCAATGCCTCTGTATTATGAAGTCTATCAAATTATGAAATAAAATAACATTTCTAATGAGATCCTTAATCCAAGTGTACAACAACTGGTACATCATGGATTGATAGAAAACAACGATCATCAAGTCTCATCACTTATTCTCCTCAGACATACGTTCTGCTAAAGGAGAAGGAAACAAACAAGATATCTATCAATTGTTCATCAAAGAGTCAGAGAAACAGGCAATGCTATACATCACCTTTTCATGTTCTGTTAATAACAACAAAATACCTGCGTCTAGTTTGAGAGATATAAAAACTAATCCAAAGTTTCTGCTCTGCTATTAACTTCCTTTTCTTCACAGGTGTCTTTTTCCTGCTGAAAAAGAAAAGGAAAGAAAAAGACAGAGACTCACTGTAATAGATCCATTTAAACAAGTGCAATATAAACGTGTTACACCAGCGTAATATAAGTTATGGACAGTCACATGAACGATAAGAACAAAGCAGACCTCTCCCTCCACCTCACCTGCAGTGTCTCATTCCTCTTCTCCCTCCTCTTCAGTTCCATCTCCACCATGGTGTAGAAGTCGGTTTCGGCTGTTTTGATGAGCTGCTCAGGGTCCTCCTCTCCTTCCTCCCGCCCCGTCTCCTCTCCTTTGCTCTGTTCTGAGCGACTCCTCTCTTTCAACCGCATCTCCTTCTGTCGGGTCTCCAGAATCTTCTCGCGTTTCGTCTCTCGTTCAAACATCTGCAGATGATTCAGAAAGTTATTTCTCTGTTTTTTTTTCCTGCTGGTTGTCTCCATGGTGAATCAGATCTCAGATCAGCAGGTGTCTCAGTGTTTCTTACAGCAGCCAAAAGACTCTTTTCATTTTTCTGCAGGGTTGACAGTCCAGAGCTGATCTCCAGCAGCGTGGCTTCCCCCTGCTGAGAGCCGCATGCCAACAGACGGCCGTTATCCTGGACACGGACACTGTACAGAGCTTTGTTGGACACCTAAGGGCAGCAACACATAGCAACATCAACAATTACTACAACAACAGATTGATAAAAATTCTGAAACTGTGGATTGACTGTGCCAGACAGTTTAAAATTGGCCCACCTTAATACTTAGTTTGGGGTCATTCTGTTTGAACAAGATGTCCCAGACATCAAGGACGCCATCCATCTTCACAGTGAAAAAAACAGAGGGTCTGACCGGACTCCAGCAGGCATCCATTAGGAATGACATTTGGTACCTAGAGCGCATAATTACAAAAAATAAAACCAAGAGTAATGCCACCTGAGCAGGATGATTTTCTGTACTGGAAGGATCCAAAGGATCAAGAGAGACACAATGATACATTACAAGATAAGTCAATGCAGTACAGGAGGAGAAGAGACGGAAGGATTTAGAGGATATTTAAAAGGGAAATTGGATAAGAAAAAGTAAATAAATAAAAGCAGTATAAAGAAAATTAGGCAAGACTAAACAATAATAACAGAAAGATAAATGAAGATGGACCAAGAGCAAGAAAGATGACAGATGATCAGAAAGAATAAGGGGCATGAGACAAAATAAGGAAGTTAATAAAAAATCTAAATAAAAGAAGATTCCTCATTCATCACATGAGCAGTATTAATAACATAAGATAGTTTCTCCTCTATCAGTGTAGTGGGTCTGAATCCTACTTGGTCCACATGATGGATGACTCCTTGATTTCCTCAGACCAAATGCGAGCCCTCCAGTCCCCTATGGTCAGGAAGTTTTTGGGGAAGAATGGATTCCTCTGCAGGGCATAGATGGGTCCATGGTGCCCGTCATACGTACCAACAATTTTTTCAGCTAGAGTCTTGGCCTTTCTGTTACATGACACAACCAGACCCTGTTCTGTCCCCACCATGAATTTAGTAGGCTGGAGAGGTGTCATGGAAAAAGACAGAGACTGAAGTCAGGAATAACAGAAACCAAATAACAGCCACAAAGCTACGTTACATTACTTTACATAACCATCCAAAGAGGTTTGTTTCATGGTTTAATGATGTCAACCAGAACCCGACAATGCATGTTCCGTCAGGAAGCACACAAAATACACACCAGCTCTCACCATGGTTGTTTCAAACTCCAGAGAGATGGCACCTAAAGCTCGGTCCAGATTCCCCTCCCCGCCGAGGTCCAGAACCTGACGCTCTGTGGGCTCACTGAGCTTGCGGACATCCCACCACAGAACCTGACAGAAACAGAGAAACATATATTCTAAAGGCTCATTATTGTAAGAAAGAACTGTCCATCGTCATTTTACTTCATTCATCTGTCTGTCAACAGAATGCTTGTCCGTCATTTCTGTCTGTGATTCATCTACCTGTCCATCAGTGGAGGCTGAGAAGGCATCTGTCCCAGTTTTGGACTGCAGCCAGATGACTTTGTAGACAGGATCTCTGTGACTAAATTCCACAGAAGAACACTCCACGGGCTGGCTACCTCTCCGGGTGTCCCAGTAAACTTAAACAAACAAGCCTGTAGGTGAGTAAATCTAATTACAGACAAAACTAATCTATGAATAAGATTGAACTTGTAGAAACCCACCAATCTGTCCACTGTAGCTGCCTCCCACAAGAAAGTGGGAGTCTTTTGGGTTGTAGTCTACACAGATAAGTGGACTTGGTGGCTTCAGAGACATTTCTGGACAGTTTGGATTCTCTGAAAAAAAACAAAAACAAAGAAAAAAAAAACACCAGTGAACACACAGGGCTCTGACATTGTTTTAATCAAGGCTGCAGTCTTGACCCACCAACATCCCAGATGTAAGAGTCCAGGCTCATGTCTTTGGAGGATTTTTGAAACTCGAGGCACGAATATGCGGCAGCAAGTTTTGTCTCTCCAACAGGATTCCATGACAGACTGGTGACAGTACGTTTCACTTCATTTGGATCTCTGCAAGAAATGAAAGGTTTCAGTGACAGTGATCAGTCACTGTGCTGACTAGCTGGGTATCTGCTGTACCTGAAAACATTAATCGTCTTGGCAAAGGGCGTCTCCTGACTTTCCTCCACCTCTTCTTCATCTTCTGAGTATTCCTGGTAGATGTCTATGGCATTGTTCTGTCTGACATTGTGCTCTATGACCTGAACCATACAAAGACATCAACACACAGGTTGCAGCAAGACAATGTTCATGAAATCTATCATTGTATAAGAAAACCTGGTCAAACAAAGCATGTTTGTCTCCCAAAGGAGACAAATAAATACAGGGAAATAAGTTTTAGAAAATCAGTCCAGAAACAAGCTTAGAATAGCCAAACTCTTAAAGTGGCAAGGACAACTTAGATGGAAAACATATTTAATTAATTAATGGTTTAAGTAATTTAATATGGCCCATGATGAAATTAACTGCAGGATCTTACACTGTCCAGCTGCAGGATGCTGTTCATGTAGCCTTCATCCTTTCCCACCTTCTTCCTGAAGCGAATGGTCTGCTCCACCTTATCATGATCAATGTCTTTGGGCCATCCACCTTCTACATGATTTATCCCACAGTTTTTTGACTCAAAGCCTCCAGTGTTTACCTGAAATTAACAAGCAGCTCCAGAACTGAGATTCAGATTCAGAAAAACTGTATTTATCCCCATGGGCCAATTGAGAGGACAGAAAGCGGCATATACAAGGAATAAAAATAAATTACAAATGATAAGAAAAAGTAAGAGACACAGTGCAAGGGAAGGAATAAGAGTCTGTATTGAAATAGATGATGTGCATGGAATGTGGTATGGTCTACTTTAAATATGTGAACAGTAAAATAGTATGTAAAAAGAAAAAAACAAACTAACTAACAATAATATAATATAAAACTAAACATTGCAGTGCTAAAGCAGAGGCTTGTATTCAGATATAGTCAGTTACTGGGTCAAATACAGTATATACACTGAAGTGTCAAGGTGATGGTAATAAAGATAATAGATTAGCTGCAAGTATGAAGAGGTGATAAATCATTGCAGTTGGGGAAGTTTCATGTTCAGGTATTGCACAGTACATGAGCATTATTGCATAGGGTCTCTTGAAGAATTGGTGTGTTTTTCTGTTCTTTTTTTTTCTTTTTTTGTTTAGTTGTTGTTTTATGAACATGATCCACACGATCTGATCTGGGTCAGACTGTTTCACTTGCACAAATTCAGATTAACCATCGACTGAATAAGAATAACACATAAAAGACCAACAAATACATCTAATTACATTAAATGATCGCCAACCATGACTCTAAGGAATTAAAAAAATATATTAAAATTGGGTGCATGTAATTAATAATCCGTTGTCATTTATGCTTCACTTTACTATACAATGAAAATAACGGTGTATATGAAAATTGTAGGTGTTTACATTACAGTTATGTGCATCAAACACCGGCCCCCGCACCTCCGACAAAGTTTCACCACGAGAAATGATATAAACAAAATGTGAAGCTAACAAACAAATTTTAGATTTTTTTTTTTTTTTTTTTTTTAACGCGAACTCGCCTCGTGCTCGGACGTCTCAGGACAGCTCTGCACGGCCTGGTTTCTGTAGCTTTTTAGAATAAACTGCGAGGCCAGTAGCTGGTCCGGTGGGATGTCCACCACCAGCTCGTCACGTCGATCCGAAAACAGACACTGGCGTCCGAATTCAAGACGGCGCTTAGTGTAAACATGGACTATCTCCATGCTAGTGGCATTAGCTAAATGACGAAACCAGGCTTAAACTTAACTTATAATAAACTGGAGTTAAAAACTGATAACCCCAGAATCGCCTTCTTTAGTTAAACTCAACAGGAATGGCGGCTGGTCGTTTCCTAGCAACAACACCAGGGCAACTCGTATCTTGGCAACGAGGACGCTTTTTGTGTCAATCGACTTTATTGACAGAAAGAAAGACATAAAGACATAAAGAAAGACATAAAGAAAGAAAGAAAGAAAGAAAGAAAGAAAGAAAGAAAGAAAGAAAGAAATTCCCTAATGACAATCATTCTTGATTCAAAACAAAATGTGACTGCTGCCTGGACCCCCTAATTCGTTGTATTATAAATTTAAGGAATCTCCTTGGATATTTTAATCCATATTGACATGATAGCGTCATCAGTTGCTACAGATTTCTTGGATTAACACCAGATTTTTTTGAGGTTCATGCAAAAAATAAATAAATAAAAATAAACATGAACATGAAAGTGTATGGGCTACTGTACACTCAAGTCATATTGTAAACAACCAAAAAATGAAATATAGATCAAGCAAGAGCACAATTACTGTGTGCGCCTTTTGAAGTCATTGTAAACAGCTCTGTCCATACACCATGACCTAGTGCGGCCATGTCTGTGGTCCTGTTTCTGAGCCACAATCACACAATTCATTCTCAGACCTCAGTCATGTAACCATACACTTTCAAATTCGACAACTGTAATCATTAACTATGACATATTTATTTATATTTATTAATCTTTTAAATACTTTCTGTTTTGTATTTTTTATGACACATGAAACATAATTCTAGCCTACATAAACAATGAAATCTGTCTCACAGACTGTTGCATCCATGATGCAAATCTCCAGTTCCATCTCATTCATAAGGTGCTGAGACCCGATGACTGTGGAGGCTATTGGAGTACAGTGAACTCATTGTCATGTTCCAGAAACCCGTATGAGATTATTTGAGCTTTGTGACATGCTGCATTATCCTGCTGGGAGTAGAAGATATACTGTGGTCATAAAGGGATGGACATGGCCAGCAGCAATACTCAGGTAGGCTGTGGCATTCAAACAATTCTCAGTTGGTACTAAGAGCTTCAAAGTGTGCCATAAAATTTCCCACATTACCACCAGTCTGAACAGCTGATGGAAGGCTGGCTGGATCCTTGGTTTCATGCCGTTTACACCACATCCTGACCATACCATCTGAATGTCACAGCTGAGTCGTGCAAAATGTTGCATCATCATCTTCTGCTGCCTATCTGCTTCAAGGTTTGACATGTTGTGCATTCAAAGGCCACATTCTGTATACTTTGCTTGTGGCAAGTGCTAGGTTAGTTACTTTTGTGTTTTTATCGTCCCAAACCAGTTTGCCAATTCTCTTCCTCTCTTCTGAAATCAAGAAGGAATTCAGCCACACATCTGTTGCCCGCTGGATATTTTCTCTTTTCTGTGCCTAGAAGAAACTACATAAATAACATTTTATCATTGAAATAATAAAATCGTGAATCAATTAATTCGATATTGAGAATAGCCTGAGGCAAGTGAGTGGATCACCCAGGACATCTTCCTGTTGTTTTCCCGCCAGTCCAGCAGAGAGGGTTATTACTTGCTCAGTAGCCTACTGTTCATTATTTACAGTGAAGCCTTGTTAAGGCGGAACTGGGAGTCTGTTTACATCCCCTGCTTTCTCTCGTGTTCTGGGAGTACGCAGCAGCATGAGTGCCCTGCAGCTGCTGCGTGTGTCGGTGCATCAGCGGATCAGCGCCGCCGCTGAAGACGTCCTCCTGCGGCTAGAAAAGACAGCCGCAGCGGCGCTGAGAGCGCTGCTCACTGAGCGGTTAGCTGCGGCTGCGGAGGAAGTAGTAAGTCTGTTTGAGAGAGCCGTGGCAGAATACGAGGACAGAGTACAGCAGTCAGGACAAGAGATATGTCGTCAGGGGATGCTGCTTAACGCAGCGTTGAAGCTCCAAGTCCGGCTGCACAGAGCAGGTGGGTGTCCGCTGAGCTTGTGATCACGTCGGTCTTAAAAACACCGTTGTTTTTAAAGAGTTTGGTATTAGTTTAGGTTTCAATTCTGTACTTGCTCTGTTATAGCGTACAGACCAAAAGTGTATTTTCAAAGTCCGTGTTTGCAACAAACATAACTATCATGAGTCATTTTGCAGACTTTAAATTGTGTGCAAAGCCTCATGGGAGCTGTAGTTTTACTGTGGACGTAATAGCGATTTCTTAAGGTTAGTCGAATGGGAACTGTTTAGATTCTAGTCATATAAAGAGACATCTCAGCTTATCTGCATTTTTATTTTGTTTTACAGAAAACTAACCAAACCTCTCAGTTTCAGACTATTGATCAGACACTAACAGAAACACCTAATATCATATCTTGTAGGCCTATCTTTACGTCTTTTTTTTTTGCAATGGAAAAAAATAACTAAAAACAATGAATAATGACTACTTGAATTCAGTGCAATTGGTTTGAACACACTAGAGATGCTGATCGTTTCTTTGTGTGTTGAAAATTAATGAATAGCTAAATACAGCACGTGTGTTAAAAGCCATCACTAAGTTGCTGAAATAGAAATTGAAAATACAGTAATATCTGTGCTGAATATGAGCTGAGTTGAATATGAGTCGAAAGATCTAAATGTCATGATGCTAAATACCCAAAGGTTGGAAGAGAATGAAAGATCCTGTGGAACTTCCAGATCTGGAATGATAAACTCAGAGTGGAGGGTGATTTCTGTTAAAAAAGACTACAGTTGTAGGAACAGCTAAGCTACTGTAGAGAATGTGATGGAGCAGCTGCCCACATGGGTGGTGAACAGGGATTTATTTATTAGGTTTGCACATATGTAGCATCATATTTCACTTTTAAAAATGTGACAAATCTGTCAGTAACCCAGCTTTCTAAACATAACATGTAAATAATATATCCACCAAATCTGCCTTTTTAGTATTAATACCAATGCCTGGAGTTTGCATATCTGTTGATACCTGATAATGATCCGATACCATTATTTGATTAATGTGCTGTATACCTCAACATGGGGAAGAGACTAATGGCATCAGGTTCCACTTCAGTATTTCTAGTCAAACTCAACAATAATTTTCGAGAGCAAAATCTAACGAAATAACACAGATTTAATTGTTATATACTGTATTTCATTTGTTTTAAAATAAACAACTGTGC
>JBAMYA010000003.1:1099171-1117314 GCA_037176975.1 Arrhamphus sclerolepis
TTAAAAGGTGCAGGGTTGGGTGTTCAAGGGTTGTTTTAGAGAGACATGGAGAGAGAGAGAGGTCTTTTTTTTTTTTTTTTTTTTGTTTGTTTTTTTGTTGAATCCCATCTCTCTTAATACCATCTGGTAATATGTACAATTAATTATTAAACCAATGCTCTGATCTCATATGTGTTATGCTTTTAAACCAGTTTTGTTAAACTATGCCTCATAGTAGTCGAAATATAGTCATTTTAAATTAAGAAAAGTGTGTCATTTTTGAGCAGGAATCTAGAAAAAAAATAGGCCTAGTTTAGGAAGGAGTTCAGAGCTTCACTATAGGTAGGGAAATGCGTGGTGAAGGACGACTTTCACGCTAGTGTTGGGTGACTGACTCAGATGAAAATTGGCCAATGGCTTCAATTAAATGTGCACTTTCAGTAAATATAGAACAAGAGGTCTGCAGCATCAGTGCAGAGTGTAGCAGCACCCACTCCTGTGTGTGTGTGTGTGTATATTTGTGTATGTCTGTGTGTGTGTGTGTGTAAGCCGGAGTCTACAGTTTACTTCCACGTGAAACAAACTGCTTACGAACCGAAACCAAATTCTGGATCAGGCTAATGCGTCACTCATAATTCTAAACAATAATAATAACATATCAATACATTTAAATAGATGGATACAGCCAATCTTACAACTATCATTTTATTTTATTGTATTTATTAGTGTTATGAAGTTGGTGGGCTACACAATCTAAAAATCATTTTCCATTTTATCTAAAGATAAATCCCATTCTAATTGCACTTCCATTCTTATTTTCTGCATTTCTAAGTCTCATTTGTAGCTGCAGTGGACCATTTATTCAGATCAGCAGCAACCAAAGTCTGCAAACACCTGAAGTTAAACAAACAAAGTTGTGAAGCAGAAAATCGTGGAATGGGTACAGAAACTCCAGGTATTTTTTTTTTTGTTTTGTTTTATTTTTTCTGCTGCGTGTTTTCCAGGTGGTGAGCGTGTATAACGGAAGCATAAAGCAGCTGGTCCTGCAGAAAGGTCTGAACTTCCAGTGGCCCGGAGGCTCTCCACCTGCAGACGTTCCCAAGTGTGGCTTCAAAAACGACAACCCAGCCTGCCTCACACGTATGAAAGCAAACCACAGACTCGCGCGACTAGACACAACAACAGACTTCTGTGCATACACTGACACGATCACGGTGCCTGGGAGTCATTTATCTTCTTTGCATTTTATTCTGTAAACTACCCCTCCAAAAATGTTTCCAGGTCTCCAAACTTTGTCAACCCCAAATAATTGCCAGTACAACAGGGACTGGATAAAAAAAATTTAAAAAAAAATCAAACAACAAGATGTACATTTTCATAGAAGATATAAAAGTGATTGATTCTTCCATGTAAAAAAAAGAGTAATAAAGATAAAAGTAATAAAAGTAATAACAGAGTATAAGTTCCTCCTACTTGTGAGATAAATACAGTGTGTGTGTGTACATATATAGTCAACCTCAAAAGAAGAAATAAATGTGTGTGTATATATGTATCTAAAATTGTGTTTATTTATTTACATTTATTTACATGCTTTAAACATAAAATAGGCAAATTAAAACAACACATACAGATTTCATACAAGTGCTAGACACATATATACTGCATCTGTTGTAAATATCATCATGAACGTTATCATTCCTTGCCCACCGAAAGTTAACTGTTTCTGATTAAATTTCACAAACTCCCCCATTTTTGTTTGTTTTTTTTACAAAATAACTTTCAAGTTTCACCTTGGTGGTAGCTGCTCTTCAAAAAAGTAATAAATACTTGTATGTAAAGTGAACAGTGCCTGTTTATCCTGATGCAGACATTCATCCTTTCTCACCCTCAAAGGTACAGTTACAATGCATCAGATGGTTGCCATGGTGATCTGCTTTGTCTTCGTGATCATTGTTACCATCACCATCTTCATCTACAGGTGAGACGCGCAAATGTTTGCGCTCCTAAGCGTACGTAAACCCTCTCTGAAAGTCCTTTGTAGATCTGTACATGAGTTCCAAATTTTCTTTACCTCGTCCACATCCCAAAGTTTACAGCTCAGTTTATTTCGCATAAAGATAGATGCACATGAGTACACCCCGTGGCAGTTCAAGCTCTCACAGCACCTCTCTCTGTCTCTTTCTCCATTTTATTGTCATTTCTCTTTCCTGTCATCCTTCTCTTTCTTCTTTTCACACATTCTCTTCCTTTCTTTCTCTCTCTTTGTTGAAACAGAGAGATTACAGTGAGGCCAAGAGCAAGGGGATTTAGAGTTCATTTTTAATTTCAAAAAAGCAAAACAAAACAAAAACTGTTTTTAAAGATTGAAAGTATGAAAGTTTTCCTGCCAGCAAACACACACACATGCACACACAAAAATGTGGTAACCCTTTAAAAAGATCTCATTTAGGAAACTGAAAAAAACTCCTTTGCATGTGCATTTGTCTATACAATTATACTTTTTATTTGAACATTTTCACAAATTAAAATATCATCATATTTAAAGTATTATCACATAGACATAGATTCATATCATTACAATAGTGGCTAACCTCATTATAAATGTATTGGTGTACCAGATTGTGAGTTTGGAAAAGTTTGCATATGACCCTGCTGTGCAATTTTTCTGTCAATAAATCAACACAAGTGACTGTCAGCAAAGTAAACTACAGATGTCATGTTGGGGGTGCCATTTTTTAAAAGTGCAAACTGAGCGGACAGGTTTATCAAGGTAAACATGGAAAAACCCTGAATTTAGTTATCTCGCTATTCTCCTTTTATAAAATGTTAATAAATTTAGCTCTGAAGCAGACATTGGGTGCTTGTTTGGTTCTTTAACAAAAAAAATCCAATTTCCAGTGTATATAAGAATAGAAATATATTTAATTTGAGTGCAGTTTACACCTATTCGGGGTTGATAAGTACTTTCAGTGATATTACAAGTGTCCTACAACATGACAAGCTGACAGCACAAGGGGAGAGGATCACCGTGAGTCTCTTTCAATGCTGAAAGGTGAAGTGTCATCTTATCACACCATCTCTCGAATTCAAGTGATGTATTTCAGAGGGTGTTCAACGACGTCTGCTCTGTAGATCGATGGACAAGAGTTGTGTTTACGTCAGTCGTAAAGAGTCTACGTTTCTGTCTCGCTGATAAACTCACACCTTACTTCCTTGTTTATCCCTCACTTCTCTCACTGCTTCCCTCTTACCTCTCACTTGTTTTTTAACACACACCTGTACACCGACTCTGCAAACACACGCGCACACACCTGTCCTCCTGTCTATTGAATAGGAAGTTGAAGCTTGAGAATGAACTGGCAGCTCAGCTGTGGAGAGTTTATTGGGACGACATCCAGATGAGCAACCTGGATAAAGTTCTGAGGAGGGCATGCAGCAGACTTACCATGTCTCTGGTAACGCATATTCTCAATAAAAGCCGTGTCTCCGTGTATGTTTTCATTATACGCTGTTTGTTTGATAGTATGTAAAAGGTTATTGAAGAATTCTGATGCTCACACCTCCAATATCAACTCCTTAGTACAATATAAAACAGAGAAGAAATGCACATAATCCCAAAGATTACTAATAACTAAAAACAGTATATGATTAATTTTAATCAACTGTAAATAATTTATTTCACTGTTTGGAGCTATAAGCTATAAAATATCTCCTAAATGCTGCTGTTAGTAATTTTTCATTGTGCTTATTTGTGTCTTCATTATTAATGTGTTTATTTTATATGAAATGTTCTTTGTATAAAGCCATGAATCATGTTTTCTGCAAACATGATTTATGTTTAAATATTAAAATTAATTAGTTTATGTAATAATCTTTGATTGACAAAATGCTCCCACAACAGATTACTATAAGTTAGACTTTGAAAAAGGTATTAATTTATCAACAGGTTCCTTTGTCTTTATAGAGACTTTTTGATCATCAATTTTGGAAAACGTTCTCAAGGATCATTCTTGTGTTTAAAGCCAAATAATTTCACTCTGACTGGAGTTGATACTGTCCCATACTGTGTTAAAAGTAGAAATATGGAAATTCAAACATAAAGTTGTGACTAAGTGGCCCAAACTGAAACTGAAATATTGTTTGTTTTGCTTCTCTGTTGAGGCAAATTATATATATATTTACCAAAGAGCATCAGAGAGATTACTGAATGAATAAAACCTAAATGTGAATGACTTTAATGAATATATCTAAGTGTAATTCATAAATTTTCCTCCACATTCTCCTTAGAAAGGATCCAACTACGGCTCTCTGATGACCATGGAGGGAAACTTTCAAATCTACACCAAAACTGGATACTACAAAGTCTGTGACAGACTTACTTCAGCTGACACACTCCATCAGTAGTATCATGTGTGGCTGTGAAGGATTAAAACAAGATAGTAAAGAGGTAACCTTGTTGATTTCTTTTTTTTTTTCATAGGGAAATCTGGCAGCAATCAAGTATATCAACAAGAAGCGTATTGAACTGACAAGGAAGGTTCTCTTTGAACTAAAACATGTAAGAACCCCATCTATCTACATGCTGCCCTTCCTGTTGAATAACCAGTTACTTTGACCGCTGGCCATCTGATTTTAGGTTTTAATGTCCTGCTTGTTTGGAGTGATTTGAACCTGCAAAACTATGTGTTTTTCCAGATGCGAGATGTTCAGAACGAACACCTGACACGCTTCATCGGTACATGCATTGACCCACCAAACATGTGCATCATAACTGAGTATTGTCCAAGAGGCAGCCTTCAGGTACATCCCAACCAACTATGGACGCTCGAACCCAACAAACCCATTTTTAATTCACCTCTGTCATCCATTAATTATCTGTATGAGCCATCAATACTACTATTAACTATATATAGTATCCCACCAAGAAAATCCAGTATCAGTACATCAGTACACCTCTATACCTATCAGTCATCAGTGTCCAGTAGCCTACCAACCAGTTACCCTGTATCATTTATCAATTTTCACCCTTTTATCTGCTTTATCTGCAGTCAACCATTATTACTCCTCCATCATCGATCAGTGCCATGCTATAAACCTCCAACAATCTTGTATGATACAAAAATCTTCATCCCACTATCAGATATCGATCTCATTCTATCAGCTGTCAATATACCTCTGTTATCCCTCAGTATTGCTCTTTGACCCTCTGTCTAACTACACTGCCTCATCAGCTCCAGGTAGAATTTCAGTTGTCCTCTAACTGTTCTTCATACACTGGATCTTCTCCTACCTCTCACTTTTAGTTATCTATCAGCACTGTAACCTAGCAACCTCCTGGCATGGTATCCTAGCAACATGAGGAGACATGTCAGCCTGCTGTGGGTTGATGTAGGCTGCGTGGAGTTTGAGTTTTTGCCAAATGACCGCTGGATTTAAGAGCAGCGTGAGTTATTTTCTGTCCCTGAGCGGAGGAAGATGTTCTTTGTGCTGCGGAAGAACAGCTGTCAAGAGGCTGAAACCGCAAATTACGATGATGCTACTTTCATACATATGATAAACATCATCTGCAGAGGCAGGGGTGCACAACATTTTACTCAAGATCAGAAATATAGCCATAAGAAAAAAAAAGTATTGGCATGTCCTCACAGTGTCCTCTCTGAATGTCCCTATAGTGTAGAAGTGTCTCCCCCATTTTAAAATGTTGTTGCAGTGTAGAAATGTATCCACAGGATAGAAATGTAGCAAAGTTGCAGCAATGCCCTGATTTTGCAGAAATGTGCATAAGGACAGAATTTTCTAGATTTGGTGGTTCAGGATTAAGGGTCTGGGATTGCCTTTTATCAGTGAGGGTCCTCTAAAGTGCAGTTCCTTACTCCATAAAGTTAGACGTACTTGTGTGTGCTTGCTCCCCAGGACCTCATGGAGAATGACAGCATCACCTTGGACTGGATGTTCAGATACTCTCTCATCAATGACATTGTCAAGGTAAAAACCTGTTCCAGCGGAGTGTTGGTGGGCGGGGCAGCAGCCTCTATCAATCAGCCACTGGAGCCAAAGTGTCTGTACATAATAACTTCCTGTTGTTTCACCATTTCTTTATGTTGTTTTCATTCAATTATGTTTTATCTGTTATCATTCAGTTTATTTTCACTGCACCATCACATGCCTGACCAAAAATAAAACAACAGAACCAGAAAGAGAAAACTGACCAAGTAAATCAGACAGTAAATGTGCATGTGCCTTAAAAGAAACCATAATAATCAGAAAAGTATTTCTTATAAAACCTCTTCAAAAGGTCCCAAACTAATTTTCACAACAATTAGTTATTTGTTTATCTAATTTGCTTGTCTTCAGGGGATGGCATTCCTCCACAACAGTGTCATTGTCTCCCACGGTAACCTGAAATCGTCTAATTGTGTGGTGGACAGCCGCTTTGTCCTGAAGATCACAGACTATGGACTGCAGAGTCTAAGAACCAGCAGCTGCCCTGAGGACGTACACGCTTACTACGCACGTATGACACACACACGCAACAAGAGTTACAATACTTGTATGACACAAACACAGATACATCAGATATCTATGGGGATACTTGCTGCTTAAGAGTGTTTTCGGCAGGTTTGTTCACAATAGCAGCTCATTTGACTTCAATTGTCAGCCCTTTTTGTTTATTACTCGAGAGAAATGTATAGGTCAGACTTTAACTGTTATCAGTTTCTGTCATGTGTTTGTCAGGTAAGCTGTGGACAGCTCCTGAGCTGCTGAGGACAGAGTGTCCCCTCCCCTGTGGGACCCAGAAGGGGGACATCTACAGCTTCAGTATCATCCTGCAGGAGCTGGCTCTGCTCAGAGGAGTCTTCTACCTCGACACACAAACTCTCACTCCTAAAGGTCAGTGCTGCAGACCTGAGGTCAGCAGTCTGTGCTAAAATAAAGATGTTGCTGTCTGTTCCACTTCACCAACAGAGAATACTCATATTAGTGTTACAGCCCAGTATATTATGGGAACGTTTTACTCTTCACCTTCAACTATTAGATTTGTTTTATGATTTCAAAAGTTGCTATAGCTTGAGTTTGTCTTCTGTTTTAATGTTGGTTAAGTAGTTTTCCCCTGCTGCAGATTGTTAGGGCTTTACATGAATATTTCACATAACAGAACATGTCTGTGTAGCAGATGATGTGAAATCTGGGCCAATTATCATAAAAGTGCATGATTACTGGGACTTGAATTAAAGCCACCCTGCAAATTTGTAAAAACACAAACAGAAGCAGAAGTAACTTGTAATGTGTCTGAATTCATTAAAAATAAAATGTTTAAGCAATCATTCAGGTAAGCAGTGCCCCACAGTTGCCACTGTGGGTTTTCAGATCGCTGGAGCATAATTTTGACACCTTTGACGTTTTAACAGTCCATCACATGACCGCACGGAGACAAACGGCCATGTGCACGTACGGTCAGTTTCAAATCACCAGTCAACCTAACGTGCATGTTTCTGGTTGCGGGGGAAACCCAGTGTATCCAAAGAAAACCCATGCAAGCACGTGGAAAATGTGCAGCCTCCACACAGAAAGGAACCAGAATCCTTCTAGCCAAGAGACAGCAGCGCTAACCACTGCACCACTGTCCCGTCTCACAGGAGATGGATCACTTTACTCTAAATAAATTGATCAGTGGCCAGCAGCTCCAGTCAGCAGTTAGGCAAATCATGTTGTCAGTGCTTTAATATTGTCACATCACCAGCAGCTCCAAAAGGCACAAATCACTATTTTAGGACATGATTTTGAGACCTAACCTTTATACCTTTTTTACTCAAAAATATAGACGTACACAACACTGGAATATCTGGTTGAGGTCCTGCAGTCACAAGTAACTCTCCCTTAATGATAGATTATGTCAATTAATGTTTAGAATTTTAATTATATGATGACATATATAATAGAAATAAACTTGTTTCTCCTCAGTCTGCCTCTCAGACAGCATTTCTGAAAACTGATAGTATTTAACTAAGAATTTAAAATGATAAAGTGACATATAAATAGATCATTAGGAAGCAAGTGGAGGAGTATACACACAGGAAGACGCTAGCAGCCATCTGCATCAGGTTGCTGCTAGCGTCTTACTGAGGCCATAAAATGTTATTTAAATGAAGCATAATCGTGCCTGACACACCATACCATCATTTTCAGAATGGAAATTATACGAGAGTTTTTAAAGCAACAGTTCACCACCTGTCAGCTGCTGAAATATTAAATGATTTGTTAAATTTGGTAACAAGCACATGAAATATTCTTTCCACCTAAGTTAACAAGTATCTTTAATGTGAAAAGTGGTTACAGAAGTTAAACCTCTCCAATAAAAAAAAACAAACTTTATGAATGAACTTGCTGCTGTAAAACCGTAACTGAAGCTAAATATAAATAACCACCAATTGTTGTTTTTTTGTTTGTTTGTTTTTAATGTGATCTGTCTTCGCCCCACACCCCAGAGATCATCCGGGCAGTGATCCAGGGTGGCGCGCCCCCCCTGCGCCCCTCCCTTTGCTTCCACAGTCACAGTGAGGAGCTTGGAGTCCTGATGCAACGCTGCTGGAGTGAAGAACCAAACGAGCGACCCGACTTTCACACCATTAAGATCCTGCTGAGGAAGCAGCACAGGTACGGAGATCAGGGCACTGGGCCCCAAGAGGCACATATTTGATTAATAGGTTGGTTTCTATAAATCTGTTTTATTGCTAATGTGGGAAAAAAAAACCACATCATTATTCCCAAATGTACAACTTCTAATGTCTTGTTTTGCTGTCAAGAAATATTCATGATCTGTTTACAATCACACTACAACTATAAAACAAGCAAATAATCAAATTTGAGACTGTCAGGCATCACATGATTTTCTGGAATTTTCTGGAATATATTTGATGACTTCAGATGCTCAGCGAGCTTATGAGTGTCTGCAGAGATAATGAAACTGATGGAAATGTCTGCAGCAGACAGCTTCATCAGCTCTGCAGCCAGTCTCCAAAGCTTGTCTTCTCTGTAGACCAGCTATCAACAGTCATATAGTATAATATTTTATCGTTAGGACTCTTGTTGGCAGCTTTTTTACTAAACTTTATTCAGTTGGCTTGCATTCAAGGGCATTCCTTTATTTTACTATAAAATAAAGTTTTGTGTCTCCCTGTGCTCCTCCCTGTTTGTCTTTAGAGGGTATGGCTCCAACATCCTGGACAACCTGTTGTCCCGTATGGAGCAGTATGCCAACAACCTGGAGGAACTTGTGGAAGAACGAACTCAGGCTTATAATGAAGAGAAACGCAAAGCAGAGGCTCTGCTGTACCAGATATTACCACAGTAAATATACAGAATTAAAAATTACAAAATCCCACGTTAGTGACTTTACAATAGCATTACAAAATGAAATACTATCCAAGTAATATGTTTTACAAGAGTGCCGTTGCTCTGTTTCTTTGTCAGTTCTGTCGCTGAGCAGTTGAAACGGGGTGAAACGGTTCAGGCTGAAGCTTTCGACTCTGTCACCATCTACTTCAGTGATATTGTGGGCTTTACAGCCCTGTCTGCTGAGAGCACACCTCTACAGGTCGGTAGGACCTCTGCACAACTAAGTAGAATTCAATGGTTTGTTGCTCATTGTAAGTAAGTAAGCGAGTAATTTTAATTTATAAAGCACATGTATAACGGTAAAAACTGACCAAAGTAAAGAATAAAATCTGATCGTCATGAAGTCAGAACCTGGAACTACAAGGCTGCCATCTAGTGGTGTGAAACTTCACTACATCACAATTGGGAGCCTGACTGCCTAAACTTCAGATTATGTTGTCATATTTTCAGTAAATAATTAAACACAATGTTTTCTGCTTGCAGGTTGTGACCTTGTTAAATGATCTCTATACATGCTTTGACGCTATCATAGACAACTTTGATGTTTACAAGGTAATATGTTCTTAAACTACTTACACCATCCTCTCTCTGCTAAGTGAGGCTGACTCTTTCCATCTGGAGAGAGTTAGTGTGGATCACATCAGGTTAAAGGTTTGGGTGTGCTGCTCCCTCAGGTGGAGACCATTGGGGATGCCTACATGGTCGTCTCAGGCCTGCCTGTCAGGAACGGTAAACTCCATGGTCGGGAGGTGGCCCGAATGTCTCTCGCTCTACTCGAGGCTGTAAAGAGTTTCAAAATCCGACACCGATCCGACCAGCAACTCCGACTTCGCATAGGCATTCACAGTGGTACAGCAATAACAGCAGTAACACCAAAACGCTACACAACTATAAAATCACACACTGAAAAGTGCTGGTATGTTTGTGTTCAGGTCCTGTCTGTGCTGGTGTGGTTGGGTTAAAGATGCCAAGGTACTGTTTATTTGGAGACACGGTCAACACTGCGTCACGCATGGAATCCACAGGAGAGGGTAAGACCTGTGTGATGCAGACACCTTCGCATTGATCAGTCATCTGATTTTAAGTCTTGAAACAAACATAACCTCCGTCAGAGACGACTTCTACAGCAGACTTACACCAATATAAAACACAGTGATATTCACAGAATACATGTCTTGTATCCACATAATCATCGAGCAAAGCTGAAGAAAAGTTTTCTTAAATAAAATAAAGAATATGCAAAGACTGTTTTGTTTTGTAGTTTTGAGCAAAATCAATCAATGTTGGATCAGCAGAAGGTAGAAGGAAAGTCCTAGCATATATGTTGATGTGTGATATATAGATGTGTAAATAACTTATCAATTATGGGGAAGGCTTTTCTTTTTTCCTGATTTTCATGAAAAGGCAAAAACCACCTCAGGCAAACAGATAAACCTTTTTGTGTGGAATACTGACATGATAACAAAAATAACACTCTGATTTTGTTGGACATGACTTCTGGACCCATCAAAATTTTCAACACAGATTTTTCCCTGACATTTAGTCAATAAGTAACTGTATATAAAGTGAAAATGTTCTTGCAATAACAATAAATGAGCCTGCAACAGGTCGGGAGGTGCTGCTGTATAACATGATGTTACCTCTCCTCAGCCTTGAAGATTCATGTGTCGGAGGCAACTCGTCAGGTCCTACAGGAGTTCAGCTGCTTCCAGCTACAGCTCAGAGGAGAAATTGAAGTGAAGGGGAAAGGACACATGAGGACATATTGGCTATTAGGAGAGAACAGTAAAAACTGACAAAGAAATGATAGACTGAATGATGACTCTGGGAACAACTTCACCTGATGGATGAGAAGGATAAAAAAAGAATGAAAACAGGAAACAACTGTATTAAAACCACCCATCTCTCCAACTGGAGAGGTAAATGTGACATCATATTAAGTAACGCTTCAGTGACTTTACTAAACTGAACTGCTTTCACCATAAATCAACTGTTGAGAAAAAGACACAGACAAATGAATGTTTTACTGTAAAATAAACCTTATGGAAAGAAGTCATGTAAATACAAGAATAAAATGTGTTGTTACATGTGTGTTGATGATTTTTAAATACAAAGTAAGATCTTTGCATCTACCTTTCTTGCTGATATTATGAATAAATTATTTTTGACTCACTGGTATAGAAACAAGAAAACTAGCTCCTAAAAGAAAGTAAATATCTTCTCAGAATTTAATGATTAAGTTTGAACTTCAAGTGTATTACATGGGTTAATCATCTTGTAATAACAATAAAGATGATTTTACATAGGTAGAAATGAAGATGAAAACTATTACTAGCCTCTTATTATTTGAATAGAAACATTACCCCCAGCTATTAGCAGTTTGTTCATAATCTTCCAGAGCCAATAGTTAACTGATATGTGCAGTAATATTATATAAATAAAATGTTTAACCAACTGGTATTTCTAATTGGAAAGTGCAGGAAATTTTTAACTACTTGGCTCAGTGCATATATATCTACCAGCTATTTGCTTGGAACACAAGTGTACAAATAATATAATTTTCAAATAGTCAATGTATCTCAAGTTTAAGAATGTAATGTATCAGCAGAAACAGCAGATAATCATTGCAATATAGATACAATGAAAATTATCATTGTCGATATGTATGATTGAAGTGTAGTGTAGTATTGCATTATATAATTATGTTAATGTATCAGTTCTTTGTAAACAAGAAAAAGTGGTGTCCGTGATCCATGCAGGTGGTGTCCAGCATAGGAAAAGGATTGGCCCCAGATTTTTCCCCCTTACTATTTGTTCATAATAATGTCACTCAAAAATGCGAGTAAGCTGATTGGTCGCTGGGCAGTGTCAACACCGCCCCTGCCCTCCCCCGGATCGGTGCGGATGTCCGTTATGTTACAGTGGTAGGACGGTGTCACGAAGTAGGATACGTTTTCCAAGCTGTCCCCAAATAAGTTTTTAAAACACATATTAAAAGCCCAGAGCGAGTCACAGTGAGTTTGGCGACCCTGACCGTAGCTCAGGACTCTCCTTTATACCGACACAAACACTCATAACACTCCTGCACCGGCAGTCCCAGTCCTTCACAGCTCCGCGGGGCCCGGCGAGGCGCGGCGGGAGCAGATGGAGCCTGCACCGGCAAAAGCGAAGCCACAGGGCCGGCTCCTAGTGTCCACCCAGCTGGATGCCAAAGACGAGTTGGAGGAGGTAGGCAGATCAGGGTTATCGGCCTGGAAAACAGAAATTCCTCTTAATGAACTGGGAGCTTGTGGGTTCATATGCGAATAAGATGAGATTTATTTGCGAACAAGCAGCGGTTACAAAGACATGATGGAACCATTTTATCAACTGCAGCCTGCTAGCAGGCTAGTTAGCATGGCTAGCAGTCGTTGCTCTGTTGTGGGGTGCGTGCACACATTGTTGAAGGTGCGAAGCTCAGTATGAGGCAGTCATGGTGTGTTTTCATGATGTTTGTGCTCTGAGTGACGCCACCACGGTGATTGAAAAGTCCTAAAGCTTATAAAGTTTTAGCCTAGCGTGCTAATTCACGTAAACATATGGATGAAACGTATGACATTTGCGCGTGCGCGGTGTTTCAGATGTCAGAACAACTGAGACCCTGACAGTTGAATTTATTAAAGTTAAATTATTTAATAAAAGGTATCAGCTGTTTGATTGCACCATTAGTCAGCCAGTGTTGTGCTTTTTTTGTCTTGTGTTTGATTGTTGTTGCAAATAATTATTTTCATTTAGTATATTCGTGGTTTATCATATTTGTTTTGGTCTTCATATTTTCATAAGGTCTAATTTCATCATGCTGTCTTGGGATTCTTGTGTTTATTTGTTGTCACTCCATTTGTGTTTGTGTCTTTATTGTGCGGGCTTGGTATTTAACATTTTTGTTGTTTTATTTGTTTTGTGTTTATGGTTTATTTTGGTGCTGTGTTGTTATCTGTTATCTTCGTGGTTTGTTATTTTTTATTTTGTTTGTTTTGCAGAGATTGGAGCGGTGTGTTGGAATTGTCCAGGCATTGACCAATGGACTGTCAGAAAGAGAAGCAAACGATGCACTCACTGCCAATGTAAGAAAAACACAACCTTTTTCTTTTCTTTCCTTTTCTGCTGTTCCTTCATTACAGTGAATTGTCTGCCTCCATCTAACTCTATCCTCTGCATCCTCTTCCCTCATACCAACTAATTTCATGTCCTCTTTTTCTACATCCATAAATCTCCTCCTTGGTCTTCTTCTAGACCTCCCACCTGGCAGTTCCAACCTCATCATTCTTCTGACAATATATTCACTATCCCTTCTCTGTACATACTACATCAGTCTGGCCTCTCTGACATTCCTCTCTGACTCTGCCCCTCTGATGTACTCATTCCTGATCCTATTCATCTTTAAAACTCACAAGGAGAACTTTGACATGTTTTGCAAACGCTGATACTGTGACCAAAACAACACTTTAAATGGTAGAAATACACTGCTTCTAAACCATAAATGTTGAAATAGAGCTATCTACTTAAACACATGCTATTCATGCTGTTGAGTATTTTGTTATTATTTCAACTGTGTGATCATGTAAGGAATGCTTTTTGTTGTGCACACTTTTTTTAAAATCTTTCCAATATTATAATGTACTTTCTCTTTAATTTTTGTCTTGAATATTTTGCAGAATTTATTTCCACGTTAGTGTATTTTTTAGTACTTAGTAAATTTACTGTAACTTATTCAAGGCTGTTGCTTTTGCAAAGGCTATTGGGTTCTTCTCCTTTTTACATTTAACAACACCCTGGTACTTGAAATTACCTCTGTGAGATAAACACAATTGCAGTTATAGTTATATTTAGTTATAGTTATATTACAAATAAAGATAAGTTTTGTTCTATTTTCTGTTTACATTCATGCTTACTAATCCTGCAGGTGTGTAAAGGTCAGCAACAGCACGAAGAAGTGTGTTTGGGCCTCTTCACCCTGGTCCTCACAGAGCCGGCCCAGGCCCAGAGGGTGAGTTACCACTTCATCTGCTGTAATCTTTGTCATCTTTGTGACATCATAATAAAATTCTGTGTGTGGTTGTGTTTCAAAAGTGTTATAGAGACCTGACACTGGTAAACAGAGATGGGATGAATGTAGTCTTGGTAAAGATCAACCAGATACTGATGGAGAAGTTTCTCAAACTGCAGGATGTCCCTAGAACACAGGTAAATACACAGATTTACAGAGTCTACACAGATAGTTGCATGAAACCTTTACAGACAGAATGAAGTGGCTATTAACAATGTTGTTGATGTGTGTGCAGTTGGTGTGGCTAGTCAGAGAACTAGTGAAGAGTGGAGTGATTGGAGCTGACGGTGTCATCATGACGCTTCTGAAACAGATTGCAGGTCAGACTCACAAGGATAACAATGTAAAAATTCAAATGTGGTATTGTGGTATCAAAAGTGGTATTGCCTCCATCAGTCATGTGAATCTTGCACTGGGACACTGATGAGCAAAAACCTCAATAGAAATTGTAATATTTGTACAGATATTAAATCAGCTAGAGCTGTAGCTCAAGAGGGTAGGTGTTTTTTCTTTAGTCAGGAGGTTGCTGATTTTTTTTTTGCAAGTCATTAAGTGTTTCTTTGAATAAAATGTTCTGTCAAATGAATGTAATATAATGGAACTGCTCACTGTCTGCAGGAGGAGACATCTCCACAAAGAACCTGTGGCTGGCTGAGAGCGTCTTAGACATCCTGTTTGAGCAAAAGTGAGTTTTATTTAATATTTTTTACATTTTATAACTATTCTTGTATTTCAACATCCCAAAGCCCTCGCCTTGGTTTTTGGTACATTTAGATTTATATAGTGACTTTATATTGAAGCATCTTAATTTTTTTTTTTACTGTGAAGCAGCTTGATATTTTCAGTAGAACACTGGAATATTTTTACAACAAAGCAGATGAATTTTCTGTTTTCTGAAGGGAGTGGGTGTTGAAGAGTGGGATGCTAATAGCGATGTCGGTCTACACTTACCTCCGCCTGATTGTCGATCACGGAGCCCCAAACCTGTTGTCTCTGCGCCAGAAAGAAGTCGACTTTTGCATCAGCATGCTGAGAGAGAAGGTAGTAAAGGAGGGAGGAAAGAAGTTTCTTTTTCTGTATTTAACATTATGATAACAATTGTTTCCATGTATCCCTCTAGTTCATGGAGTGCCTGATCATTGGCAGAGATCTGGTTCGTCTGCTCCAGAATGTTGCTCGGATCCCAGAAATGGAGCTGCTGTGGAAAGACCTACTGCACAACCCACAAGTTCTCAGCCCTCAGTTCACTGGTAAACTACTATACCCATAGTCTTCATTTGCTGCATTTGGGTGCATGCTGGTGTAGATTTTCATTCATCAAGGTCATGGTAATCTTAGAAAGGGTCAAAAATATTTATTCATTTTGTGGCAGTAGTGTTGGAGAAATGTAAAAAGGTCTTATAGCACAAAATCCTACATTTATTTGGTGCATTTCCATTGGACTCCTGGGGTAAACCCTGGGAAGCTGGAATTGCGATGGGACTTCTTTCTTAGCCCTTTCTTTCTCCATTTACAGAGACGGACCTGATAGGATATACAGATTTAGCAAAGTGCTACTCCATATCACTTGGAGAATGTAATGGCAATAGTCCACCACTTTCAGCCAACCAATAAATAAAAAAAGAAGGGGGTGAGGAAAAAAACAAACTGATATGACGAGATCAATGCTAGATTCCGTTTCCTAGAATGTTGGACAAGCACTGACATTTTATTCTATTCTTTGTTACCTCATTATATTAGATTTAATTCTAAATTCAAACATGTCTACTTGTGTTCATGCTTCAGGTATCCTCCAGCTTCTGACAGCTCGCACCTCTAGAAAATTTCTGGCTTGCCGACTCACACCAGACATGGAAACAAAGCTGTTGTTCATGACATCCAGGGTAATACCCTACCTCTTTTAATTCTCTCAATGTGTCTTCACCGGTGAACTAGATGTTTTTCCTCTTTCAACATGTGTTTTATTTTTATTTTTTTTAATTTCATTCTCACCTCTGTTTAGGTGCGTTTTGGGCAGCAGAAGCGGTATCAGGACTGGTTTCAGAGACAGTACCTGTCCACCGCAGAAAGCCAGTCGCTGCGCTGTGATCTGATTCGATATATCTGTGGGGTGGTCCATCCGTCCAATGAGGTTCTGAGCTCAGATATCCTGCCACGCTGGGCTATCATCGGCTGGCTACTTACTACCTGCACGGTAAGAGGCAATGGCCAAAGGCTGTCAGTCTGAAAGTCACAGTCGTTTAAATTCAAGTCAACAAAGACTAATTAACAATCATTATTTTTTTGTTTGTACAGTCAAATGTGGCCGCCTCTAACGCCAAGCTCGCTCTCTTCTATGACTGGCTTTTCTTCAACCCAGAGAAAGACAGCATCATGAACATAGGTAACACACATATTGGATAATTCAGTCATTCTTTGTAGGTTAATAATATTAACTTCTGTCGCTAAAAGACAAACAAAATCATCATCCAAATCCATGATTTTGCAAGAGACTGATGCAGAAACGTTCACACTGCAGGTCTTAATGTTCGATTCTGAGTTTTTATTTTGTTTTCTTTTTTTGCCAAGATCCTTTTTTTGTGTGTGTGTGTGTGTGGTTTTTCAGATTGGTATTTTAAATTTGACATATATCAGACTCATGTGTAAAGAGTGCTACTGCATTGAAGTTACCTGCATGTACAGAAAGATATAGTGATATCAGACATGGTGCATCAGGTGTATGGTAACAATGCAATTTTAAGTCATTGTGCAGTGGAAGCCAATGCAAAGCTTATGCAAATTATAATAATAAAAAGAATGAGGAATGGAGACCAAAATGCATATGTTAGAAATGTGGCATTGGTTGCATAACAGTGACGTCAAAGACAGATGAAATGTGACAGTTCACGTTAAAGTCGCCTTGGCAAGCATCAGGATATGTCTGCGATTTAAGACCACATATAAAAGTAAATGTGAAAAAAAAAAGGATTTCATGTCATTTGAGCTGTTCAGATAGCCATTAAAAGAAATAGGATGTAGGTGAAACAAAAAATCGGATTTGTCTGACTTTTGCCTGCAGTGTGACCTTAGCCAAGTAGTTTGGTTTAATGTCCTCACCTAAACCTTTTAAGAATTTTTTCTTACGAAAGCATGCTTGACATGAGCAATCTCATCTTGTGAGGGCCACTTGTGCGAAACAGTAGTTCTGGACCCTGTGAGGACTTGATTCTCTCAACTGTCAAATAATGTGTTTAAATGACATTCACTTGCGTTGTTGTTCATAATATTTCATTTCAGAACCAGCCATCCTAGTGATGCACCACTCAATGAAACCTCATCCTGCTATCACAGCTACACTCCTGGACTTCATGTGCAGGGTAATATTGAGACTGAATCATGAAACACTGACAGAAATGTCTGTGTATCATAAGCAGACGAACATTAAACTTTTCCAAATAACACAGGCTCTTTTTAATTGTTTCCTCTTCATTTACTCTCATGTTCCTCCCTGTGTTCATCTTTCTATCCTCAGATTATCCCTCACTTCTTCCCTCCGTTGGAGTCTCAGGTCCGTCAAGGCGTCTTTAACTCACTCAACTTTATCATGGAGAAGAGAGTGCTGGCGTAAGTAATAAACTGATAACTCCATTCATTCTGCATTTTTTTTTCTTTTTTCATTCATTCTCTCTGTCCTTCATCCTCT